>PITA01000522.1:180268-267550 GCA_004023965.1 Spilogale gracilis
TGTGCCTGGCTTATTTCACTTAGTAAATGGCCTCTCAAGTTCATCCACATTGCTGCAAATGGCTGGATATTTTTTTTTTTTTTTTAGTTTTTTAAAAATTTATTATTTATTTGACAGAGAGAGATATCACAAATAGGCAGAGAAGCAGGCAGAGAAAGAGGGAGAAGCAGACTCCCTGCTGAGCAGAGAGCCTGATGTGGGACTCGATCCCAGAACCCCGAGATGATGACCGGAGCCGAATGCAGAGGCTTGACTCTCTGAGCCACCGAGGCACCCCTGGATCTTTTTTAAGACTGAAAATATGCCATTGTATGTATATACCACATTTTCTTTATCCATTCATTCTTTGACAGACAATTAGATTGTTTACTTATCTTGGCTACTGTAAATAATGCTACAGTGAACATAAGGACACCAATTATCTCTCCCAGGTACCAATTTCACTTCCTTTGGTTATATACCCAAAAGAGAGATTTCTAGCTCATACAGTATTTCTATGTTTAATTTTTTGAGATTCATACTGTTTTCCATAATGGCTGTACTAATTTATATTCTCATCAACATAGTACAAGGGTTTCTTTTTCTCCATACCTTTGCCAACACTGATGTTTCATTCTTTTGATTATCGACAACTTAACAGATGTGAGGTCATACTTCATTGTGGTTTTGATTTGCATTTCCCTGATGAGCAGTGATGTTGAGTACTTTCTCATATACCTATCGGTCATTTGTATGTCTTCTTTGGAAAAATGTCTATTAGGGTTATTTGCCCTCCTTTTAATCTTTTTTTCCTATTAGGTATTTTTATGAGTTTGTTATGTATTTTAGATAGTAACCCCTTATCAGATATGTGATCTGCAAATATTTCCTCCCAGTCCATATGTTGCTGTTTCGTTTCTTTTCTTTTTCTATATGGAAGTTATTTTTTTAATTTTTATTTTTTCCATAACCTATCCCTCTCCAAACCCCCCCCCCCCAGGAACCCTCAGATTGTTTCCTGAGATTAAGAGTCTCTTATGGTTTGTCTCCCTCCCTGGTCCCATCTTGTTTCTTTTTTCCCCTCCCTACCCCCCATGACCCTCTGCCCTGCCTCTCAAATTCCTCATAAGAGAGATCACATGATAATTGTCATTCTCTGCTTGACTTATTTTGCTCAGCATATCCTTCATTTCCATCCATGCCATTGCAAATGGCAGGATTTCATTCTTTTGATGGCTGCACAGTATTCCATTGTATACATATACCACATTTTCTTTATCTATTCATCTGTTGATGGACATCTAGTTTCTTTTCATAGTTTGGCTATTGTGGACATTGCTACTGTAAACATTTGGGTGCAGGTGCCCCTTTGGATCACTACATTTGTATCTTTAGGGTAAATATCCAATAGTGCGATTGCTGGGTTGTAGGGTAACTCTATTTTCAACTCTTTGAGGAACCTCTGTACTGTTTTCCAGAGTTGCTGCATCAGCTTGCATCCTCACCAACAGTGGAGGGGGGTTTCCCTTTCCCCACATACTTGCCAACATCTGTCATTTCCTGACTTGTTAATTGTAGCCATTCTGACTGGTGTGAGGTGGTGTCTCACTATAATTTTGATTTGCATTTCCCTGATGCTGAGTGATATTGCACACTTTTTCATATGTCTGTTGGCCATTTGGATATCTTCTTTGCAGATATGTCTGTTCATGCCTCCACCCATTTCTTGATTGGATTATCTGTTCTTTGGGTGTTGGGTTTGATAAGTTCTTTATAGATTTTGGATACTAGCCCTTTATCTAATATGTCATTTGCAAATATCTTCTCCCATTCTGTCAGTTGTCTTTGGTTTTGTTGACTGTTTCCTTTGCTGTGCAAAAGTTTTTGATCTTGATTAATTTCCAGTAGTCCATTTTTGCCCTTACTTCCCTTGCCTTTGGCAATGTTTCTAGGAAGAAGTTGCTGCAGCTGAGGTCGAAGAGGTTGTTGCCTGTGTTCTCCTCAAGGATTTTGATGGATTCCTACCTCACATTGAGATCTTTCATCCATTTTGAGTCTATTTTTGTGTGTGGTATAAGGAAATGGTCCAGTTTCATTATTCTGCACGTGGCTGTCCAATTTTCCCAACACCATTTGTTTTTCCATTGGACATTCTTTCCTGCTTTGTCAAAGATGAGTTGACCATAGAGTTGAGGGTCCATTTCTGGGCTCTCTATTCTGTTCCATTTATCTATATGTCTGTTTTTGTGTCAGTGCCATACTGTCTTGATGATTACAGCTTTGTAACAGAGCTTAAAGTCTGGAATTGTGATGCCACCAATTTTGGATTTCTTTTTCAACATTCTTCTGGCTATTCGGTGTCTTTTTGGGTTCTTTATAAATTTTAGGATTATTTGTTCCATTTCTTTGAAAAAAATTGATGCTATTTTGACAGGGATTGCATTAAATGTGTAGGTTGCTCTAAGAAGCATAACAATATTTGTTCTTCCAATTCATGAGCATGGAACGTTTTTCCATTTCTTTGTGTCTTCCTCAATTTCTTTCATGAATACTTTATAATTTTCTGAGTACAGATTCTTTGCCTCTTTGGTTAGATTTATTCCTAGGTATCTTATGGTTTTCAGTGCAATTGTAAATGGGATCGACTCCTTAATTTCTCTTTCATCTGTCTTGCTATTGGTGTATAGAAATGCAACTGATTTCTGGGAATTAATTTTATATCCTGACACTTTACTGAATTCCTGTATGAGTTCTAAGAGTTTTGGAATGGAGTCTCTTTGGATTTTCACTTAAAGTATCATATCATCTGCAAAGAATGAGAGTTTGACTTCTTTGCTGATTCAGATGCCTTTTATTTCTTTTTGTTGTCTGACTGCTGAGGCTAGGACTTCTGGTACTATGTTGAATAGTGGACAGCCCTGCCATGTTCCTGACCTTAGGGGAAAAGTTCTTAGTTTTTCCCCAATAAGAATGATATTCACTGTGGGTTTTTCATTTATGATATTGAGGTATGTATCCTCTATCCCTACTGTGAAGAGTTTTGATCAAGAAAGGATGCTTTACTTTGTTAAATGCTTTTTTTAGCATCTATTGAGAGGATCATATAGTTCTTGTTCTTTCTTTTATTAATGTACTGTATCACATTGATTTGTGGATGTTGAACCAACCTTGCAGCCCAGGAATAAATCCCACTTGGTCATGGTAAATAATCCTTTTAATGTACCATTGGACCCTATTGGCTAGTATTTTGGTGAGAATTTTTGCATGTATGTTCATCAAGGATATTGGTCTGTAATGGTCCTTTTTGATGGGGTCTTTGCCTGGTTTTGGGATCCAGGTAATGCTGGCCTCATAAAATGAGTTTGGAAGGTTTCCTTCCATTTTTTTAAAAATAGTTTCAGGAGAATAGGTATTCATTGTTTTTTAAATATTTGGTAGAATTCCTCTGGGAAGCTCTCTGGCCCTGGGCTCTTGTTTGTTGGGAGATTTTTGATGACTGCTTCAATATTCTTACCAGTTATGGGTCTGTTCAGTTTTTCTATTTCTTCCTGGTTCAGTTTTGGTAGTTTATATGTCTCTAGGAATGCATCCATTTCTTCTAGATTGTCAAATTTGCTGGTGTATAGCTGCTCATAATATGTTCTTATAATTGTTTGTGATTCTTTGGTGTTGGTGTGGTCGCTCCTCTTTCATTCATGATTTTATTAATTTGGGTCTTTTCTCTTTTCTTTTTGATAAGGTTGGCCAGGGGCTTCTCAGTCTTGTTAATTCTTTCAAAGAACCCGCTCCTAGTTTTGTTGACTTTTTCTACTGTTCTTTTGGTTTCTATTGTATTTATTTCTGCTCTGATCTTTATTATTTCTCTTCTCCTGCTAGGTTTAGGCTTTCTTTGCCTTTCTTTCTCTAGCTCCTTTAGGTGTATGGTAAGGCTCTGTACTTGAGATCTTCCTTGTTTCTTGAGAAAGGCTTGTATTGCTGCATACTATCCTTTCAGGACTGCCTTTGCTGTGTCCCCAAGATTTTTGAACAGTTGTGTTTTCATTTTTGTTTGTTTCCATTCATTTTTTAAAATTATTCTTTAATTTCCTGGTTGACCCATTCATTCTTTAGTAGGATATTCTTTAGGCTCCATGTATTTGAGTTCTTTCCAACTTTCCTTTTGTGATTAAGTTCTAATTTCAAAGCCTTGTGGTCTAAAAATATGCAGGGAATGATCCCAATATTTTGGTACCAGTTGAGACCTGATTTGTGACCCAGGGTGTGATCATTCTGGAGAATGTTCCGGGCATTAGAGGAGAATGTGTATTCTGTTGCTTTGGGTTGGAATATTCTCAATATCTCTGTGATATCTATCTGGTTCAGTGTATCATTTAGAGCCTTTATTTCCTGTTGATATTTTGATTAGATTATCTGTCCATTTCAGTGAGGAGGGCATTAATGTTCCCTGCTAGTTTGTATTATTTTTATTGTGTTCCTTTGATTTAGTTATTAATTGTTTTATATAATTGGCTGCCCTCATGTTAGGGGCATAGGTATTTAAAATTGTTAGATCTTCTTTTGTTGAACAGACCCTTTAAGTATGATATAATATCCTTCCTCATCTCTTGTTATAGTCTTTGGCTTAAAATCTAATTCATCTGATATAAGGATTGTGACCCCAGCTTTCCTTTGATGTCCATTAGCATGGTAAATTGTTTTCCCACCCCTCACCTTAAATCTGGAGGTGTCTTTGGGCCTCAAATGAGTTTCTTTCAGACAGCATATCAGTAGGTCTTTTTTTTTTTTTTTAAATCCATTCTGATACTTTGTGTTTTTTGATTGGGCATTTATTTAGCCCAATTACACTCAGGATAACTACTGAAAGATATGAATTTAGTGCCATTGTATTGCCTGTAAGGTGACTGTTACTGTACATTGTCTCTGTTCCTTTCTGGTATGTTACTTTTAGGCTCTCTCTTTCTGTAGAGTACCTTTTCAACATTTCCTATAGGGCTGGTTTGGTGTTTGCAAAGTCTTTTAGTTTTTGTTTGTTTTGGAGGCTTTTTATCTCTCCTTCTATTTTCAATTTTCTCATAGCTGTATATAGTATTCTTGGCTGCATATTTTTTATCATTTAGTGCCCTGAATATATCATGCCAGTCCTTTCTGGCCTCCCAGGTCTCTGTGGATTGGGTTGCTGCCAACCTAATATTTCTGCCATTGTATGTTACAGACCTCTTGTCCCAAGCTGCTTTCAGGATTTTCTCTTTGTCACAGAAACTTGTAAGTGATGGGGTATGGACCTATTTTTATTGATTTTGAGGGGAGGTTCTTTATGCCTCCTGCATTTTGATGCTTGTTCCCTTTGCCAAATTAGGTAAATTCTCTGCTACAATTTGCTCCAATATACCTTCTGTCCTCTTTCTCTTTTTCTTCTGGGATCCCAATTATTCTAATATGATTTTGTCTTATGGTATCACTTATCTCTTAAATTTTACCCCGATGGTCTAGTAGTTGTTTGACTCTCTTTTTATCAGCTATTTTATTTTCCACCATTTGATCTTCTATATCACTAATTCTCTCTTCTGCCTCATTTATCCTAGCAGTAAGAGCATCCATTTTGATTGTACCTCATTAATAGCTTTTTTTTTTTTTACTACAACTTGGTTAGATTTTAGTTCTTTAATTTCTCTGGAAAGGGATTCTCTAATATCTTCCATGCTTTCTTGAGCCCAGATAGCACCTTCATAATCATCATTCTGAACTCTAGTTCTGACATATTACTAATGTCCCTATAGATTAGGTCCCTTGCCATCAGTACTGCCTCTTGTTCTTTTTTTGAGGTGAGTTTTTCTACTTTGTCATTTTATCGAAATAAGAATAGATGAATGAGAAAACAAAATACTAAAGGGATAGCGGCAACCCCAGAAAAATATACACTAACCAAATCAGAAGAGACCTGGAACTGGGGGGAGAAGAAAGAGAAAAAAAAATCTATATGTATATCTATATCTATCTATACCTTTCTGTCTCTCTCTATGTATATGATTAGGCTGATGAATAGAACAGAGCCACACACTTGATTTTGGGTGTATTTTGGTATGTTAGAAGAAACCACCTCTCAAAACTTTAAAGAAAGAAAAACTTATATATGTACAAAAATAAGGGTATACATGATGAGGGGATGGAATATGACTGTAAAGATGAAAATTTAAAACAATTCTAAAAAAAGGAATTGATAAGATAAGAAGTTGGTTGAAAAAAAGAGGGGAGAAAGAAAGAATATGATGAGGCTGGAGACTAGAACAAAGCCATGTGTTAGATTTAGTGTATATTTTTATCTATTAGGAGAAACTGTATTCCAAAATCTTAAAGAAAGAAAAACCTATATGTATACAAGAAAATAAGCTTAAATATAATGAAGGGATAGTATATGACTAAAACAATGAAAGTTTAAAAAGATTTTTTAAAAAATGTGTTGATAAGATAAAATAGTTAAAAAAGTTAAAATAGGAAAGAAAAAAACTTGCAGTGCATGAGGGGTAACCTGGAGGACAGTGGGAGAAGGAAAGTAAATGGGAACTAGGGTAATCCAGGGAGGGAAACGAAACAACAGAGACTTTGGACACAGAACCAAACTGAGGGACTTGGAGGGAGGGGGGGTGGAAGGATGGGAGAGCCTGGCGGTGGGTACTGGGGACACCTAAAGTGTGGAGCACTGGGTGTGGGAAATGGGGAATGAATCTTGGAACACTGGGAAAAAAATTAAGTAACAATAAAAAAATAAAAAAATAAAAAAATAAAAAAAAAAATAAATAAATAAAATCTTTAAAAAAATAAAAAATAGAATAAGAAAAAAATAAAATTAAATAAATTTAACTTTGCAAGACTAAAGAATCATGGCAAAAAAGCCAAGAATTCTATGTGTGCATTTTCCTAGTTCTTGAGTTCCACAGTTGCCATTGATGGGCGAACTTGGTTTTGGCTGGATGTTCTTGTGCATCTTCTGGGGATCTGTTGTATTGATTCTCAAATGTGTCTGCCTGAGGCGGAAGTGCCCCATCATTACCAGGGGCCAGGCTAAGCAATCTGCACAGATTTGCTTTCAGGAGCTTTTGTTCCCTGAGCGCTTTCCGTACAGCTTTGGAGGCCGGGAATGAAGATGGCGGCTCCCAGTCTCCAGCCAAGGAGCCGAGAGCTCGGGCCCCACTTTTCAATGCACCCCCAGAGAAAAGCCATCAATCATGCCTCTCTCCCTGGTCTCCGGCCACACTCCGTGTCACCCGGCCAGCCGGCAACTGAGCGTTTCTGTCTCTGGCGCTCCACCCCGTGTGGAGTCTCCAAACCCAGCAGATTCCCGCAGCGCGCTCCCATGCCACCCCAGGAGAGCAAGGAGGGGTTCTCCCCAGATCTGCCACTTGTGGGGTCCCTGCTGGAAGAGCAGTGGCCTGATTGCACCTCGGATCACACTTTAAGGTAAGCCTGAGCTGAGAGCCCCCTCCTCAGCTCCGTTCCTGCAGCCGGCTTCCCTGCTCTGATACCTTGGAGGCCTGCTGTGCTCAGGAATCCCAGGTCCTTCTGTGACCCCGTGGACCCTGAGACCACACTGTCCCAGCCAGGGCTCCACCCCTGCTTAGCCTCTGGGCTAATGTTCCTCAGTGGAGCAGACTTCTAAATGTTCTGATTTTGTGCTCCGGGGCTCCAAGGCTGCCTGGGAGCTGGCCTCTGCCCCCTGCAGTCTGTCCTCCCAAATGTTGCCTCTGATTCAGTTCTCCACACATCCTATCTTCCAAAAAGTGGTCGCTTTTCTGTTCCTAGAGTTGCTGCTCTTCTCTTCCTCTCCTGTTGAGTCTGTAGGTGTTCCCACTGGTTTGATAACCATCTAGCTGAACTCTTGGGGTCTGGTGATATCTAGGTCTTCTACTCCCCCACCATCTGGCTCCTCCCTGTATATGGAAGTTTTTTTAGTTTAATGAGACCCACTTGTTTATTTTTGCTTTTGTTGGCTGAGTGTTTAGTGCCATACACAAAGAATTGTTGCCAAGGCCAAAGTCAAAAAGCTTTTTCTCGGGGCGCCTGGGTGGCTCAGTTGGTTAAGCAGCTGCTTTTGGCTCAGGTCATGATCCTAGAGACCCAGGATCGAGCCCCGCATTGGGCTTCCTGCTCAGCAGGAGGCCTGCTTCTCCCTCTCTCACTCCCCCTGCTTGTGTTCCCTCTCTGGCTGTGTTTCTCTCTGTCAAATAAATAAAATCTTTAAAAAAAAAAAAAGCTTTATTTCTACGTTTTTTTTCTAAGAGTTACAGTTTTAGGTCTCATGTATAAATCTTTAATCCATTTTGAGTTTACTTTTGTGTATGGTGTAAGATAAAGGTCCATTTTCATTCTTTTCTATGTGAATATCCAGTTTTTCCAATACCATTTATGGAAGAGATTATCCTTTCTCCATTGAGTATTCTTAGTTACCATGTCAAATATTTGTTGACCATAGATTCGGGGGTTTACTTGGGGGCTCTCAGTTGTGTTCCATTTGTCTGTGGGGACTGTTTTTATGTCAGTACTGAACTGTTTTGATTACTATAGTCCTAATTTTAAATTAGGACTGAGATGCCTTCAACTCTGTTTTTCTTCAAGATTGCTTTGACTGTTTAGAGTCTTTTGTAGTTCCATAGGAATTTGAGAATTAATTTTTCTGTTTCTATGAAAAATGCCATTGGAATTTTTATATGTGTTATACTGAATCTGTAGATTGCTTTGGGTAGTATGGACATTTTAGCAATATTAATTCTTTCCATCTATGAACATGGTATCTTTACATTTCTTTATGTCTTCAATTTCTTTAATCAGTGTTTCATAGTTTCCAGTGTGTAGATCTTCCACCTCCTTGGTTAAATTTATTCCTAAGTATTTTATTCTTTTGGATGTGGTTGGAAATGGGATAATTTTCTTAATTTCATTTTCAGACATGTTGTTGGTGTAAAAAATGAAACTAATTCTTGTATGTTGACTTTGTATCCTGAAACTTTACTGAATTTGTTTATTCTAACAGATTTTTTTGTGTATATCATCCTTCTTATGACACAAACTGTGTAACTAGGAGGAAAGTAAGGGAGACAATAAACTAATTATAACTAAATTAACCAAGAAAAATCAGTTTTTTCTCAATTTTTTACTTTAAGCCAAAACATTTCTTGAAATGAGATGTCTGAAGCAACTAAAACTTCACTTAACTATTGCAGATCAAATAAAGAAAGGCAGGAGGATTTTCAGATGAAACAGAGCACTCAACATTAGTTTCTTCTAGTTTGCCAGGTGCCTTGGGAATGCTCCTCAGCTGATGTAGTATTCAGGCCTTTCCCTGTTGTGATGAGCAAAGTTAATCCATTTCATATGATTTGGGGGAGAGGAATGAGTAACAGCTCCATTCGCTTAGTTAAACGTGAAGAGTCTTTGTATCTGCCCAGCGATGATGACAATTTTGATGATAATGGTATTGGAAACACCTTAGTGGGAAGTGGTTTTGCTGAGGCCTTCATTTACTTCCTTTCCTGACTTGTGTAGGTGCAAATGGAAGGATGGATCCTGTGTGTTGAGGGACATATTGAGTTTGTGTTGTGCAGAGGAGGGAGCTGGCATCCTGCTCTGAGAGCAGTCAGCATTGCGGGCATGTGAGGAAGACTGGACCCAGAGGAAGCTGACTTGAACTGAAATCAGAGTTGGCTTGGTCATCACCTATATTGCCCCAGGGTTTCCAGAGGAACAGTGTGCAGGTGCATGGACTTTGGAGGCTGAGAGGGGGTGGGGGGATATTAAATACTTAACAACTATTAAGGCAGGGGCATGGGCATAGCCAATCAGAAGTCAGACATGGAGCAGGGGCCAAGTCATCAGTTCTGGGTTGGGGGAAGGTGGAAGGGTCCTGGGAAGGTATCAGGGCGGCCAGGGCAGTGGGAAGGGGAAACTGGGGAAAGAGGATTGGGGAGAGTTTTGGGAAGTGGTTATTTATCTACCAGAGCAACACAATTTCTGTGTTTCACTGACTGGTGCAACTGTATCAATACAGGCTGCCTGTCTGCCGGAAAGACTTGCTTTTGATCCTGACCAAAGTGTTGGCCTTGGACACATGGTTTTACTCCTCTGATTTTCAGTTCCTTCATCTGAAAAGTAAGGACATTAGTAATACAGACATTGTAAAATTGCCTTGAAGGTTAAATGAGATAATGAGTGAAAAAATGGAGCTTAGTGCCGACCTGCAGATCGAGTCCAGTGAATGGCAGCTGTTACATTGTTACGGTTATGTGCTTTCTGTCTGTGCTCACTGGTATTTTAAAGGATTTTAAATAGAAACAGCTTGGTGTGTATTGAGCTCTTTTCGGGAAGAGATTGGACATTGCTTTTAGATTTTATTTGTGCAGAGATTTCTGCTTAAATTTTACAATAATCTTAAAAACACTGACAGGAGAAAATGCAAAAATGATGCTTTAATTTGCTGTGTTATCACTACCATAACTAAATAGAAATAGGCTCTCAGATTGAGAGTCTCTGAGATGTAGAGAAAGTCTTCATGATGTGCTTGAGAACAATTTCTTCATTTTTTCAAGTTATTGTGGCCCTTTTTCTGAATCACAGCTATGTTTAGAAGCTTTTTTTTTTTTTTTTTATCCTGCTTTTGGATGAGGAAAGGGATAAATGAAATGAACTCGGATGGGAACAAATCTTTTTTAAGATTTCTGTAATCTTAACAAAATGCCTTGGAACATTCAGGACAAGCATATCGGTCACAGAAATGTTATGAAATATTATGTGAACACAATGATTTTGAATGTACAAAGGAGCTGACTCACTAAAAGAATATTTTGGAGCATATCAATTTTTCCAGTTTTTTAAAAAATTTCCCTTTCATATAATTACTTAAGTTGCTATAAGTGTGTGTGTGTGAGTGTGTGTGTTGAAGTAGATATTCTTTTTTGATCAACAGCTTTTTTGAGTGATTATTCACATGGCCTGCAGCTCATTCATTTAACATCTACAATTCAGTGGTTTTCAATATATTTGCAGGGTTATGCAACAATCATCACAATCAGTGTTTGAATATTTCCATTACCACAAAGAGGGAGGGTTTAATGTTCATGTATTTGTGGATTTCCCAAAAATTTTATATTCATTTCTAATTACATTCTAATTACATACATTTCAATCTAATTACATAATTCTGTTGTGGTCAGAGAACATAGTTTATATAATTTCAACCCTTTAAATTTTTGGGGGGGTTGTTTTATGGCCTCATATGTGGTTTACACTGGAGAAGGTCCAGGGGCGCTGGAGGGGAAAGTGAGTCAGTGCTTGCTGCCTGCAGGGCTGTAGAGACGTGTTTCAACTGGCTGGTTTATAGGGCTGTTCAAAGCTTCAGTTTCCTTCTTGGTCATCTACCTGGTTATTCTACCCCCTGCCCATTGTTCCATCCAATGTTGGGGTATTCAAGTCTCTAGTAGCTACTGTGAATTGTCTAGTTTTCCCTGCAATTCTGTCTGTTTCACTTCAGGCATGTCAGAATCCCCGTCAGATACCCGGCTGCCCTGACTGGGAGCTGGGGAGAGGAGCCCCATGGTGTTGGCAACTCTCTCCAGGAGCAGGATTTCCATCTTGCAGAGCGTTGTGAAATTACTCACCAACTTCTTTGTGATAGAGACCCTCCACCAGTTAATTCTGGTAATTGATTGTATTCAATCATAATCATTCAATTATATATACCAATTAGAAATCACTTGATTATATATCAATCAATTATAAATTGATTTTATATTCACCTTTTGCTGGTTGCAGGGGAAATATTAGAATAAACGTTTCTGCTTTCTGAAGTGACACTGTTTCAAATGCATTTTTCTCTTACTTGTCGTGTGATTTTTACCAATATGGCATACATAGTGTTATCTAATTACTTGCATGGGTATAGATATAAACTACGTGGGTAAGAATAAATGGCCTGGGAGAACATTTTTAATACAGACTTGGCTTTACAATTCTGATCTGACCTTCTGAGTTTTGAGCACGCAGCTTTATTTCCCCTGGGCACTGAAACCCCATCCATTGCTCAGGTTTTCTGTTCACTGCTGTTTTATGTGATGATATTTGTGCATTTTTTGATCTCATTTTTGGCTGTTGTTCATTGTTTCAGAGTGCTTCCCAAACAAATCTCGTCTGCCATCTGCCCCCCCCCCCCAACCCATTTGTGTGTGTTTATGTCAGATCTCTTGTGGAGATGTGTAGTAACAAGTCTGCCGCTAGTTAGTAATAGAATGATCTCTGGAAGGTATGGTTTCTATCTATGTACACTATTACCTCAGCTTACACTCTGAATAGTTCACCCGGGGCTTTACATGGTACAAATAATTATGAATATCTTTTCACAGTCCTGTGCGTTACTGTCTGTGTTTAGGTAGGAACTTGCTCTATTTTCATTTTGTTTTGTTTGCACTGAGCTTTAAAATATAAGTTGCTTCAGATCCTTCCACAGGACAACCTTAAGGAACATTTTTCCCTCACTACATATGGTTTCTATTTTGTACAAAATGAATGTGTACAACCTGTAATACTTTAACAGCATGTAATATTTGGCCCTTGGTATCTTATTTCTATTTGTGGAGAGATATTATTTAGGAATACAATTTCTCATTTATTAACTCATCTGAACCTACTTAAAGCCATAATTTCTCTTGGTGATTATAGAGACTTGAACACAAGGAGGAAAGAGCTATTTTGAAAGTATCTTAACATTTAAAATTTCTTTTTAGTTACTTCAGAATAAAAACCCCTCAATTCTTTGCATTTCTAACTCTGTATCTGCACCCTCTCTTCACGTTTAGAGGCAAGTACAAGAAAGTCATCGGCAGCACAGATGAGTTTTTTTTTTTTTAAAGATTTTATTTATTTGACAGAGAGAAATACAGCCAGAGAGGGAACACAAGCAGGGGGAGTGAGAGAGGAAGAAGCAGGCTTCCCGCCGAGCAGGGAGCCCGATGTGGGACTCGATCCTGGGTCTCTGGGATCATGACCTGAGCCGAAGGCAGTCGCTTAACCAACTGAGCCACCCAGGCGCCCCAGCGCAGATGAGTTTAACGGACCCCACGTGCCTTGGGCTTGACCTGGGAGGTAAGAGCCCAGGCCACATGCCGAGATGGGGGGGTCTCACCTGCGGAGAAGCCACAGAAGCCAGCGCCCTGCTTCAGGCATTGTTTTTATTTTATTTTCTTTTTTAGCTCAAGTTGATGAAACCCAGCTTTTGTTAGGTCTTGGAAATCGAGTGGGTCTCTCTGAAAAGCCTCAAGGACGTTGGTAATGAAAAGAAGACATTTTAAACATGTGGATACTAAATGAAGACCTCTGGGAGACAGAAACCTCTCGGTATTTTGATTCCCTGGTGCAGTCATTTGAGGTCCTGTGGGAACCGCTGGGAGCGCTGGGATGAAAAGACGGTGCCAGGACCCCTGCCCGCGGTTGGACTGAGAAGGACACCCCCCCACCCCCCGAGAGCCAAGAGCACTGCCCAGGGCGGCACACATGTCGGGAGCACCCGGGAACCCGAGCACGCCCCGCCTGCAACCTCAGGTGGAGACTCGGTCTCTGCCCAGGTCAGCACCTCGAAGGAGGCGGGACCACTAGACACAGAAGGGGTGCTTTCATTCACGAGGTGCGTCGTGGGCAGGGTTCCACCTGAGCTGAGAAAAGAATTCAAACTCCTTCCAAGAGGGCCATGGGTTTCTCAGAGACGGAATTTCTGAAGTCCTTGTAAGTAAATGCACCGAGCGCTTACTGTGTACAGGCACTGCTCTAAGAGGTTGATGTGCAAATAATTAGTCTTCATTCCAGTTACTCATTATCCTGTCACACAGCTGAATGTGTGCTCTTCTTTCCCGTGGTTTAATGATGATGGGACGGATTCTGCAGCCTAAGTCAGTGTCCCTTTCTGCCCTGGTTTCCCGAGGCCGCTAGAATCTGTGTGAGGGTGGTCAGTAACACGGATTGGGAAACTGATTACTGAAGCATTAAGCCTCAACACTGAAGGTGGAGAGCCAACGGGGAGAACCAGACCCGAAGAGCATGTTGCTAATGGACTTCCTATGATGACCCACTTGGAAGTGACCCATCTCCTTGCTCATAAATGCAGGATCGCCCACTGCAGAGGGTTAACAGGTAACTCTGCTGCTCAGTTTTGACACAGCCATCGAGGCAGAAATGTAGCTCCTTCTTCCATTGTAAAAGGACCTCCAAGGAGGCAGTGCCCTGATCCCCAAGAGGGTTGATCACTTGTGCAGCCAGTGAATAGGCAACAGAAGACTTGGAATATTGAGGCTTCCTCCAACACTCATCAGTTTCACCTGAAATTTCAGTTTCATTGCATACTAACACATATTGGTTTTCTTTCTATAAATCTGGTGTCCTCTTCTTCTTTCCCTTCTTCTCTTTCTCTCCTTCCATGTCTTCCTCCTTTTCTATGTTCCTTTTTTTTAATTGAAGAAGTATTCACTAAGCACCTACTGTGTTCCACGCAATATTAGGTGTTGGACATTTAGTGAGGAACAGTAAAAATATGGTCCCTGATCCCCATGAGGTTCATTATTTAATGGGTGATGCAATCAAAGAGCCATGTAAACACAGAAATAAAATTACAGGTGTGACAAGAGCCCCAGAGAAAGCACATGATTTCGTGAGGTCTATGGCGGGGCTGTTGGATCTAGTCAGGAAGAGCAGGGCAGGTTGTCTGATGAGACAGTGATTAAGCCAGGAAATAGGGGTGGATTGGACTCAGGCTCAGTCTGAGTCTGTGAGTGAGGTCCATGTGAGGGGTGCAGAGAGCAAACAAAGCCGGGAGGAAGTGACATTGAAGGGCAGAGGGCTGAGGCCAAGCATAGAGAGTGTGCTTTGTCTGACGAGCCAAGATCCTCATGGGGATGGTAAGGTGGGTTTGTGTTTTGGAGAGCACTCTGGGTGCAAGGAAGGCAGACTTTGAATGCAGAGCAAGGCTAGATTTATGGTGATGCACTGGGACACAGAGCACAGTCCTGATGTTCCTCTGAGACATCCCCAGAAGGATAGGTCAACTGTAGTTTGGGCTCCAAGTTCTCACATGTATTATCTTTTTATGAAAAGTACAAAAAACAGGGAGGTCAGATAAGCCTAGGTGTTACTGCTTAACGAGACTCTTAAGTATTAGAGAAGCCCCCCAAAGGCTGGCTTAACAAATTGTTTCTTTGCAGGCAGCAGACTCATTGTAATACTAAGGCACTCTTCCTCAGACAATATGGGAAAGAAAGGACTTTCAATCACACTTGTTGAAGCTTCCGTATCAAGGATCATTTCAGTATCAGGGCATCAATTTAAATTTACTATTCATTCAGTTTTATCTACTTTTGGACTTGTGTTTATGGGGAGGATATTTCTCAGTGAAGCCTGTCATGACTACAACCACCTGCACTTGGTATGCGCCCTCTGCTCTCTCATCTCAACTCCTGGCTCTTCTAGTGGCCCCCACTTAAAATCCAAAGAAATGCCCCGGCAAAATTCAGCACCCACAATGTGTTGCTTGGTTTTCTCTGCTATTTTTAAAAATTATTTATTTACTAATTATTTTATTTACTAAGTTAATTATTTACTAATTTGAGAGACAGAGAGAGTACAAGCCCCTCTGATGCTGAGCAGGGAGCCTGACTCGGGGCTGGAACCCAGGACCCCAGGATTGTGACCTGAGCCAAAGACAGATGCCCAACCAACTGAGCCACCCAGGTGCCCCAGTGTTTTCTGTTTAATACTTGTGTGTGGACACATCCCAGAGGGCTTGTTAGGCCCTGAGCTTGGCACTGAGGCCAAAGAGGGAAGTAGCAGAGGGTCCAGACTTTTGTGATGTGTGCATCACAGTTTCTCAGAAGTACTATCTACACTTAAAAGTGGGCTAAAGATTGAAATAAGTCCCTGGATGAATGAGATAATACAGGACAGTTGACCCTAGAACAACACAAGTTTGAAAAAAAAATGGGAATTTTGTTTTATAAAAACAGTATGGTATTCTGTGATTTTTCTTAACATTTCTTTCCTCTAGCTTACTTTATTGTAGGAATATAACCTAAATACATATAACATACAGAATATGTGTTAATCCACTGTATATGTTATTGGTAAGGCTTCTGGTCAACAGAAGGCTATTTAGTTAAGTTTTTGGGAAGACAAAAGTTATATTCAAATTTTTGACTGCACTGGGCTTGTCAGTGCTAACCCCTCCCCTGTCCAAGGGTCAACTGAACATTATGGAGCATCTTGCTGAACCATTTAATCTAATAGTGTACTTTCGGTAACAAATAAAATACAATCGAGGGCAGTAATTTATGTCATATTAAATCAGAAATGAAAAGTTCTTTATTAAAAAAACAACTCTTACATACACAAAACATCACCTTTCCAAAGTCAATGCTTTCTGAAACATCCATTAGAGATTTTGCAGAACTTTATTAGCTTTGTTTAAGGTACATAAGGTACTTAAGGTACATATTTCCAAGGCCATTGTGAGAACACTTAGAGGAGTGAAGGTGATATGAAGGAATAGATTTGGGATATGAACTTTGACAGCAATTAAATGTGCTGTAGGGAGAGAAATACTCATTATGATGGCATCCAACTACCATAGCAAAAAATGTGTTTTATCTACTACAATCACACCCCCAAGATTCTACTTCAGCTCTAACTTGAAGTAGGATTCATTGCCACTTCCTGCCCGTGGCCTATGAACAGGATATGAAAAATAATGACGTTATGATTATCTTAGCAGGGAAAAGTATTCGAGGTAGATAGAAAAGGTTCATTCCTTCAACAAATGTAAATACTTATTGGCCAGGTATAATGGAAGGTATTCAGAAGAGAGCAGTGAAAAAGGTATAATTCTTACTTTCAAAGACTTTATAGTCTAATGGGACAGGTTGACCATTTAATTGGTAATTACATACTAAATATAATAAATGCTACCCTATATTCAAATGAGCGACACAAAAGAGGGGCACCTACCAAGACAGACTTTCTAGGGGCAGTGGCTTCTACATTGGTAAGAGTCAGCTAGGGATGGATAGGGAGGAGGCTGAAGATTATAGGGTAATCTATACAGAGGCAAAAGCATGTATGAATACGGAGGTATGGTGCTATCTGGGAAGTGATGAATGCTCACTGCACCACTAACGGGCTTAGGGCAGGACCCCCAGTGGCACAAGATCCTAAATACTGCCAGGCTTAATCATGGCTGGCTCTTGCTCTTGAGATAGATGAGATGAAGCAAACAAGGCCTTGGAGTTTCAGCAGATTCAGGTGTGGGGGTGATAACAGGGTCTGACACCTTCCAGCGCAGACATGTGGATTTCCTAAGGCTCTTGTCCCTCTCATACATTGCAGTCTGTTGGTTCTTTACACAGAGACATGCTCTTAAAAGGGTCTTGGGTCATGATGAGTGAGAAAAAAAAGCACCCCTTTGTCCCAGAGACCATATTTTAAAGGAGGAAAAGTGCTTTCATATATGTTAATCATAATTGTGATTCCTTCAATGTCCTATGCTTTCTGAGATTTATCAGAATTTTCTGTGCATTCATTATTTGGATGACCCCCTTTGTTGTTTACATAAAGGAAAGAGAGCTAGAGCTTCACACAGAGACCCATGACATGGCCCTAGACAGGGACAGAACCCTTCATCCACTCCTGGGCCAGGACTCTTTGTGTGTGAGACGTAGATCCTTCATGGTGGACCAATACTTGCTTCTGAGAGGCCTAAGAAAGGATTTTCAGGCTTTGCTGGTGGTCGGGCCAAGAGAACAGGCTTGGAAGTGGAGGGCTGTTGGAGCTGTCCATGGTGCTCAGGCCAAGAGAACAGGCTTGGAAGTGGAGGGCTGTTGGAGCTGTCCATGGTGCTCAGGCCAAGAGAGCAGGCTTGAAAGTAGAGGGCTGTTGGAGCTGTCCATGGTGCTCACTCTTTACTGCCTGGTCAGCTTCTTCTTGGGCTTTGGTGTTCAACCTAGTTGCAAGCCATTTAGCTTTCACTCTTGATCAGGACCCCTAGTATACTGGTCAAGCCACTGATATTTTAGTTACATTATATTCTTGACCTCCTCAGCTCCTTACTTTGGCTGACCACACTTTCTCCTACTTTGCCTGAATCTGCTGATGCTCTTTTAAATTCAGGGGCCACATTGTTCTGCTCTGGTTTCTGCTGAACGCCCTTAGATTTCTTTTCTACTCAAGAAACAACCCTGTTTTATTGTGAACAATGAAAATGTTCTCAGTTCTTAATTTAAATGAACATCTGAAAAAAAAAAAAAACTTCCTGGCTATTTGATTCGTACAGGCTGAAAAGCAGCTCTCAAAATAATAATGGAAATCGAGACAGGTCACTTTTATTATAAGCTGTTGTCTTCTAGGGCTGAATTTTTGATTAAAAGTCATAAATTATCATTTTAAACCAGTATATTTAAGGTTTTGTTCCATAGATGTGAAGGAAAAAATGTTAGGTCAAACTTAAAAATGTGAGGAATCTTGAATTGATTAATTTTTCAATTATTCTTCATGACAAATGACTTCTCTTTCAATTCCAGATGAAAATCAAAGGGTGTTCGTCAGCTCCAGGTAAATGTTGACTCTTCTGTCTCATAAAAAAGCACTCAGACATGATGGATGGAATTAAGGGGTGAAATGAGGTCTCTTAGCAACAATAAAAATTCTGACAATTCTCCTGATTTTTTTGTTTTCTTGTGAGGTAGATAATTTAGAAGTGTTCTGCTAACAATTATTACCCAAATTTTAGCCTTTCAGGAAACTAAGTGACATTGTGGGTCTAAATTAAAAACCACCTGTAATAATGAAAGCACTGAATAAAATACATGACAGATTTGAGGCTTGGTGTGTGTGTGTGTGTGTGTGTGTGTGTGTGTGTGTGTGTGTAATAGCTCTCCCATATTTTAGATATTCACAATGGCTTACTGGAGCCTAAACAGATGGGACAATGCAAAGTCTACAGAGGTTTTTAGAATTTGCTTATGTAATTTATACATTTCTTCCCTAATTGCTCAGGGGAAATCATAAAGGTATTATCTTTATGTTTGCCTTTCTTTTATAATATTCTCCCTATATTTCAACATGGATGTACTTACCTTTCTGGGACCTTTTCTGTTTTTAATTCTTGATCTGTCTTTAACTGTACAGCAGTGCTTATAGAAGCACACACTGTCGAGATTCTGGGAAGAAAGAAGTTTACATGTATCCTAATGCCCTCTTTTCTTAACTATTCACTATTGACCATTTTTTCCAAGCCAAATAGTGGTGCAGTTTATCAGAAGGAGTGGCCCAAAAGATGAGTGAGGCTTAGGCTCTGCCAGTGCCTAGACAGTCCCATTTTTGGGTTGGGAGATTAAAAAGCAGAGATCACTTTAGTGGGAATTTGGTGGATCATGGGAGAGTCTTAGCTTTTAAGGATCTTTGAATTTCTCAGAAGATGACTAGAACTTTCCAATGTCCAAGAATCCCTAAGGAGATCTGCTGCACTTTCATTTTTTATTATTTTATTTTGAAAGGATTTATTTATTTATTGACACAGAGAGAGAGCGAGAGAGCGAGAAAGCGAGCAGGGGAGGGACAAAGTGAGAGAGAATCTCAAGCTGAGTCCCCACTGAGCAAGGAGTCTGGGTGTGGGCTTGATCTTAAGACCCTGAGATCATGACTCAAGCTGATATCAAGAGGTGGATGCCTAACCAACTGAGCCACCAAAGTACCCCTCTGATATACATTTAGAAAGCAGAATTCTTAAGTATGTGGGCCAGGTCTATTCCATTTACTCTTCCCTAGGCTGGAGACTAACGAGAGCAGGGAGGAGAGATGCTGCTTCTTGGTACCATGGACAGGGACTGCCCCTACTGCCAACTGACTGGGGAAGACCTGGATTTCTGCACACACATGCGTGTATGCACACATGCTCACATACAAGCACTTACTTTGTTATGGGAGTGATTGCTCTCACTTGAAGTCTCTCAACAGCTTTATCTGAGCCCCAGCGAGTGGGCCAAAACAAAGTGACAAACAAGCAGGGAAAAGAATTGATGACAAGTAAAATGATGAAACTCGAGCATCTAAGGAGATTTATTACAGCACACAAGAATTTCAGAACTAAAAATGTGATATTAATGAAAAAGTACTGGTGAGGACAGAATTAGTGCTGAGAAGACTAAGGAAGGAATATCTCAAAACATAGAAAAAAAGATAAAGAGAGATGAAGAGGACAGATCCTGGCAATGTAACACACAAAAAACAAAAAACATCCATTGTGAAAAGGCCTTCTGGAGGAAGTGCAATAATTAAACAAATAACAGTGTAATACTTTCCTAATTTACATAAAACTTGAGTCTGCAGAGTTAAATGTGTTCCTAAGGTTTATCCAAGACGGAGATACAGAACACACATGGACATATTCCAGTTAGCTTTCTGATGCTCAGGAATAAAGAGAAAAACCCTCATGTTATAAGAAAAAATGAGCAAGTTACCTATGAGGGAAAAATGAAAGATTAGAAATGGTTCACCATTTGAAGCTCTGGAAGTTCATCAGAGAATATGTATAGATGTCTAAGAAGAAGCCCTTCTTCCAAGATCCCTCTATGCAGCAAAGATACCATCACAGGCCAGGGTGAGAGAAATCGACAGATATTCATGATTCCAGGATTGTATCATCCATAAACCCCATCTGTAGACAATACACAAAAACAGACTCTAGCTAAATAGTAAATGAACCACAACAGGCACTTCATGTCGGAGAGGATTAAAAAGAGGAGGAAGCAGGAGTTAATAAGAACAATCCTGCAGTGGTTATTAAAAATCTACAAACAAAGGAAAGAGAGAGAAAGAGAGAGAGAGAGAAAGAGAGAGAGAGAGAGATAGAGAGATAGAGAGAGAGAGAGAGAGAGACCAAGAAACATATGCTCAAATCTAGAGAACACACTGATGGTCACCAGAGGGGAGGTGGGTGGGAGGAGGTGGGAAACAGGTGACGATGATGAAGGAGGGCAGTTGTGAGGAGTGCTGAGTGATGTATGAATTGTTGAATCACTGTATTGCATACCTGAATCTAGTATAACTCTGTATGGTAACCATACTGGAATTAAAAAGTAATAAACCTGAATTAAAAATAAATAAATAATTACATTCAAGGTTAAAAAAAAATCCAACAGTCTAGAAACAAAAGCATGAAAAATATTAAATTACATCATTAGAACCTCGAAGTCAGTGTTGGGAGTGATGGTACAGGAAGGGAAAGAATAAGTGGAGGTTCTCATTTAGGGGAAAAGAAAATAAAAGTATCCCAAAGATTTCCTCTGACACAGCTACAGGGGCAGGGGCAGAAGAAGAGGGAGGGTAGAATGTCTGGTGGAGGGATATCTCTGATGACTGGCTTTCATACAACACAAAACAAAGGTGTGTTTGATAGTGAGTTTGATAGTGAGTTCCCACTATGTGGGAAAATGTCAGAGGACAAAGAACCTTTTACATAAATAATAATCAATAAGGACATGAGTGTTTACTTGACCAAACCAGTGACAGAAGAAAAAGAAAACCAGAAAACCAGAAAGTAAAATGAATACAGTGGAAGGTATAAAGCCAAAATTAGAAATAAAAGGATGAGAAAACAGTTCTTAGACAACAATGGAAACAGAGAGTGAGAATGACAACAGTATTAGACAATTTGAAATGTAAGCACTTGATGTAACAGAGAGTCATCTTAGAGTCACAAAACACCCACTCATTAATAAGAAATGTCATGACTTTATACACTAGCTCGTAGGGGCAGAAAGAAATTGAATAACATAGTAAACAAATTTGAATATATAATGTATATTTTTGGATTAAGAATATAGTTTTTTCTTCTTTATATTTGGTGAAATATTAAAAAATTTGATCATGTCCTGACCACAAGGATAACCTTAGCCGAATAACCAAGATACAGGACACAGTCTCTGATAATAATAAATGAAATTATAAATTGATAACAAAAATATGAAACACAGTCTTAATATGAGATCAATGGAGAAATCTAAGAAAGAATGAAAAGGATCAAGTGTCACACAAAAATATATAGGATCAGTGAAAGTTGGATCTCAGTGCCTTGATTAATAAGAGTACAGGTCAATGGGGCGCCTGGGTGGCTCAGTTGGTTAAGCGACTGCTTTCGGCTCAGGTCATGATCCTGGAGACCTGGGATCAAGCCCCACATCGGGCTTCCTGCTCGGTGGGAAGCCTGCTTCTCCCTCTCTCAGTCCCCCTGCTTGTGTTCCCTCTCTGGCTGTGTTTCTCTCTGTCAAATAAATAAATAAAATCTTAAAAAAAAAAGAGTACAGGTCAAAAACACAGGAATTTATGCTCTTTTGAAAAATTATAATAGAACAAAGTAAAGAAAGTAGGAAACAGAATTAGCAAAACTAAAAGTTGAAATATTTGCGAAAATATATACTAAAGATAAATGAAAAGTATCTTATATTTTGAATAAGATACTTTTAGCTCACTAAATACATGAGCCCTCTGAGGAAAAAGACTAAAATTATGTAAGACTTAGAAACAGAAAGGAGAAATAGAAGAAATGAAGGTAATTAGGAGATTACTATGTGTACTCCTCGGCCTCAAATTTGGAAACTAGAGGGAACCGATGATTTTATAGTGAACCATAAACTACTGAAGTTGGAATGAAGATATAGGAAATTCAAATAGACACTAGAGATAGGTTTAAAACGTATTATTTAAAAAGCCTCAAGGGTTGACAGTTTCATATCCAAGTTCTATATTACACTTAAAGATAATTCCCAAGTTATTTACATTAACCTAGATTATATGTTAAGCTGGGAAGATCCCAACTCATTTTTGAAGCCTATAAAAATTAAATACTGAAACATGTAGAGATGTACAAAAGAAAATAATATAGATCAATGTCACTTATGATTAGAGATATCAACATTTCAAGTAAAATATTAGCAAACAGAATAAAAAGAAAAATATAGCGACCAAGTCAGGTCTATTCAAGGAAAGCAAGGAAAGTTCCAGGAATTATATCAACATAATACATCAAACAGTGGAGGAAAAAATCAATATGGTCATGTCCGGGGGCATCAAAATATTTGATATTACACAGTAAAAATACTTGTTAACTTGTGTTGTATTGATAAAAACACAAAATAAAACACCAATAAATAGAAATGATTTCTATATATTGAAATTTCTTTTTTTCTTTCTTTTTTAAAAATTTTATTTTCCGGCGCCTGGGTGGCTCAGTGGGTCAAGCCTCTGCCTTCGGCTCAGGTCATGACCTCAGGGTCCTGGGATCGAGGCCTGCATTAGGCTCTCTGCTTACTTGTGACCTCTTTCTGTCAAATAAATGAATAAAATGTTAAAAAAATTATTTTCACTCCAGTATAGTTCGCATACAGTGTTAATTTAGTCTCAGGTGTGCAATCCAGTGATTCAACAATTCCAGACATTGTCGGTGCCCATCACAGGTGCCCTCCTTCATCCTATCACCTACCTTTTCAAAACGTTACTGGCAGTAAGTAAAATGGAAAATCATAGAGTGATTTCTAAACAGAGACAAAATTCTTTATTTTTTAATGAATAGCTGGAAATGAATAAATGAATGAAAACAAGATCACTCAAATTATTTTGCAGATTCTACTAAATCTCACAGAACAAAAAAATGAAACAATTGCTATGAAGATTGGAAATAAAGCATCTCCACAGAAGGATCCCTTCTGGGCTGCCTCCTGTCATGGAGAAGGTGAGGTATGAATTCCACAGTGTACCAGGGTACGGGTTATGGAATAGGTTTTACTGATAAAAGGGAGAATTGAAAGACCAGAGTTTGTAAGGCAGAGCTGTGGGAGTCCCCGGTTTAGTCATCCCAGAGAGCGGAGTTGGCGCTGGGTGTTTGTGAACATGGCCTGAGTTCCAGTCCCCTAGAAGGATTCCACTCCTCTGTCAGTCTCTCTTCCCGGAGAACGAACATGGGAAAGGAGCTTTGCCTACTAGTGATGAAGATGGAAACCCAGCCTCCTGGGCATGCAGTCATAGGTACTCCCAGGATTTTCTGGGAAAGCCAGTTGCCTTGCACCTGTCGATCTCGGTGAACGTGTGGGCCTTGGTGGCCAGTGACCTCAGCCAGACGGCGGTCCCAGCTGAGTCTCAGTGCAGCTGGGCTTGCTGGCAGAAGGGAGACACCCTGCAATGAGCATCAGGGTCACTCCTGCTTCAGAATAATGGGGAGAAAAGCAGAACATTTCATTTGCCTAAACATACTATTTTTATGAAAGGAAACCCAGCAGGCCTGACTTTAAAAAATGAATATAAGATTAACATACAAAAATCAGTAGTTTCTTAACTGTTAGCAATTACTAGCTCAACACAGAAATGTGGAAAACCTAATTCGCTATGCCAACAAAAGCATGAAATATTCAGGAATGACTTTAATAAGGAATCTACACTAAAAGTAATTATACGACTTTTGAGGGATTAAAAAATGTTTTTTTCAATTAGCACAATTACCTGACCATGGATGGGAATGTTTAATTACTAAAAATCATTAACAAATTCTCTAAAATTTACATATTATGGATAATTAAATCCTAAATAGAGGCACATTTTAAATTAGATCAAAATTCCCTATAGAAGACAAATTCCTGAGAATGAGCAATAGAATAATGCTGGGTATCAGAAGATAATACACAGACCTAAATAGAATAAAAGTTATTCCTAAAAAGAGAATCATAAACAGATCTCAGATATATGGGAATTTAATATGGGACAAACTTAGTGTTTCAATTCAGTTGTTTTATATTTCCTTAAATGCTGGTTGCACAAGTGGAAATTTATCAAGAAGAAAAGAAAATTAGACTCTTACCTCATACCCCAAAATAACAAAATTTCAGATGAATTAAAAAGTTGAGTGAAAAAAACCCACACATCTTAAAAGTTTATTTAGATGACTGGGAATTGAGAATGCCTTTCTAAGGAAGACAAAAAATCCAGAAGCTGTAAAATAATGACACCACATAAACAACATAAACAGATGATGGTTTAGAAAAACGTTTGCTTAGCATATTCTGTCTTTTGCTTAAGAAATAAGCCACTGAATTTAGGGAGAAGGGACAATAGAGGTAAAACGGTCATATATGATACAATTCCATTTGAATGCACATGTGTGCGTGCATGTGTGTGTTTATAGAAAGATGTGTGAAATGTGTTTACCAAATGTTAATGGTGGCTCTTCTAGGATAGTGGTATTTTAGGGGACGGTACTTATTTAGACTTTTATGTATTACTAAAAATTTTTATCATGATTGTGTTCAATGTATATATTGAACAAGAAGCTTTTTTCTTAAAACACAACTCCCCCCCCAAAAAAAAACAAAACAGAAAGAATCTGCATCCTGATTGTGGGTATTCAACCACGGAGACCTCTGATATTCTGATATTTGCACAAGACTGACTCTGGTTAAAAAAAAAAATAACCCGTCTCTTCTGAAAATGCTTCCCTGTTTGAACACAGTTATCAATATTGAATTCAGTTTTCGACAAGAGCCCTGGGTCAAGAAGCATAATGAATGTGGTAAGGTCCTATTTCTGAGGCTTTTGACATTCCTATTTGTATCTTTTATTCTGTGCTCGCTGTCGGCAGCAACATCTACCCCCCAGTTGGTGCTTGCGGGTCGCCTGGGACTGCTGTTGTGTGGAAACACGCATCATAGGACAAAGGGACGAATTGATGAGTGACATCAAAGGAACATGTCATTTATTTTGTGGGTGTTGAAAGACACTGGCTGCCCTTCAGAAAACCAATAACCCCTCAGGAAGGAAATGGTATGATATTGCGTGCTTTCTCTGCATTAGTTAAAATGTGACAGCAGTGCCCGAATGTTCTACGGTTTTAGGTCATTAGTATGGGGAAGGACTTTCGGTCAGACGTTTCCTATCGTGGCTTCAAGTGGACTGTAGTATTGTAAATGTTTACTGGTACTTGCTCACCAGGTTTTGAAGGGAGGTTTGTGGAGCTCCTGAAAGTGATGGGAAAAGTTGGTGAAGGATCTGGACAAGGAGCCTCCACAGGTGTAAGCCTAATGGAGCTTGAAGGGAATTCGGGGAACCCCCCGTTTCCTGACTTTAAGCAGAGATGTGCCCACAGCTTGAGTTTTTCCAAGTCAGATCTTTGTAACCACGTTCTAATTTAGGTTTTTCATTTTTCCTATGTATGTGGTGGAACCTTCATGAATGAAATAAGTCTTTATATTGAAATGTGTTAGGAAGGTGGTTTTTATTAGAACCTTTAGTACAGGGGCATCTGGGTGGCTCAGTCAGTTAAGCATTCACCTCTTGATTTCAGCTCAGATCATGATCTCAGGGTTGTGAGATCGAGCCCCATGTGGGCTTTGTGCTGGGCGTGGAGCCTGCTTAAGATTATCTCTCTCCCTCTGCCCCCTTCCACTTGAGCTTTCTCTCTTAAAAAAAAAGACCTTTATTACTAATATTAATGATATTTGTAAAGTTTATAAAAATGGCTAAAACAGAGACTGAAGGAGATTCTTTCACTTGAGGTACTGTAAAAATGACCAAAACATTACCGAGGTGGACTGAAACCCTACTGTGGAATTAGAGAGACTTGCCGAAAGTTACTTGGTTAACCCATGCATGACTAGCTGAATGCACTTATCTGAGTGTGTGTGTATATGGGCACCTCTACGGATGGGTCACCTCATCTCTCACAAAACCACTGGTGTGTTGTAGGTGCTCTGAAGACGCTTCATCTGTCATGGCGGTCTGATGCTAATTTCCTGTTCCTCCCAACTCTGAAACTAGTGCAAACCATCCATTTTTGTCTAAGACTAGTTGATTTTTCTTCATCACCTCAGCTCTGTGTTTTCTATTAATCTTCCTTTGTTCACAGCAGTTATATTCCTGAATAATTACTTGCTTGCATTGGGGCGTTGAATACCAGTTGGTCTATGATTGTTTCTTCTGCGAGAATGACTCTCCATCTGTACAGGGTGGTGTCTCTCTCTGAACAGAGGGTCCTTCCTCTGCCTCAAGGTGGGAGAGCTCATGTGTTGACTCTGGTTTTTGCGACGAAGGTGGTGTGGCACCAGGAAAGGTTCGTATACCGAGGCTCTAGATATTCTCTGGGCAGCAGTATTAAACACCCCTTCTGTCCATTAGCAACTGGGATTTGTGCCTAAGCATTTTAAGTCTGTTAGGTTTGAAATTCATAGCATGAAAAATGAATTTCCATTACATAATGGTTGTCACATTTTCAATATACCTGATTGTCTTCTTCTCTTTTTTTCCTCTGCTTGACTATAAAATCCTAGGTTGTTCTTTTATCATATCGTGCATGGTGTGTGTTGAAATACAATAAATTTTAGTTTCCAGGTTTCTCCTGCTGGTGGATATTCCCATCATTTGTTTGAATGAAAGAAATCACATTAATAGGCTTATGTATATTGCTGGTGCACTAACTGAAACAGCAGATTCTGAGTGTGGAAATCAAAGACTGAGTGCGATTAAGAAAATTAGGATTTCTGTATTGGTGATCAGGTCCCAGATTAAAGATAGTTTTGAAAAATGTATCTGGTTTTAAGAAGAACAGGGTTAGTAGATGGAAAACGCTTTTAAAACGGAAAACTAGGGGCCCCTGGGTGGCTCAGTGGTTAAGCATCTGCCTTCGGCTCAGGTCATGGTCCCGGAGACCTGGGATCGAGCCCCACATGGGGCTCCCTGCTCGGCGGGAAGCCTGCTTCTCCCTCTCTCACTCCCCCTGCTTGTGTTCCCTCTCTGGCTGTGTTTCTCTCTGTCAAATAAATAAATAAAATCTTTCAAAAAAATCTCTGAAAACTACTACTTTGTACACTTGTGATATCATAATTTTGGAAAAAACTTAGGTTGTGTAGAATTCCTTTACCATAATCAACCATATCTGTATATGTGGCAGCAGGGAACCACGCGAAGGCACGGGGGGCTTTTCTTACTCCTAACTCAGTTATGAAAATTGGTGCTGAAGAGGAAGATTTCCACTTACTCTTCTAAATTCTTGATAGCACAGCAGCTTTTATGGAATCCAAATCCCAGAAAGGACAGAAGACACATAATAGCCTTACACTAGACCCATTTCCCTTAGATTTGTGGGGAAACAACTGGGTTGGTTTTCTTTCCTTTTTTTTTTTTTTTTTTTTTTTAACCAAATGGTGGAATAAAGAGCAGGGAGCTGATTCGACAAGTCTGTCATTTCTTTATGGCCATGACATCCATTCTACTCCAAGTATGTAACTGTTTCTGTGAGCGGTAAAACCCCATCTATGGTTCCCATTTCAAGACAATGTTCTGAGAAAAGATGGAGAAGAAAACAGCACATTTACTGAAAGTAATAATAATAATCATAATAAGAAGAATGCTCAGATTTCTGTAAAGCTGCCTTATTTGAAAAGTCTCTTTGGGAGGTGAGTCCTTTAAACACAGAATTGATTGTGTAGTTTCCTGACTGGGAGGGGGCTAGTCTTGACCTGAAGGCTTTGGGGATCCGCTCCTGCTCTGGCTGGTGATAACCAGCAGTCTTCTTGCACCGGGGTTTGGGGATGCCACCGTGTCCTGGCTGCTGTGGGCCTGGATGTGCGTTGGGGTGGGACGCCCGCCACTGACAGCATCCCTGACCTTGCTGCCCACTGGGCGATGGGCTGCTCGAGCTCTGCAGGGATCAGGTTCAGTTCCCGCTCGGTTTCCGAGAAGCCAGGGAAGTGTCTGAAGAGGTCTGTAAGGCAGGAGTGTTCCTGGCTCTTCATTTTTCATCCTGTTCTGGGATTCTGGCTTGTGCTGGGGGCCAGCGCCAGCAACAGTCGGGACTGAGAGGTGAGGAAGTCGTCGGCACTTCTGAATGAGGAGACCGGACTCACAGTGTGGTTTGGGAATCTCCGAAAAACACTGTTCTCGGGGCTCTTTATTTATAGCACAGTGTTACATACAAGAACAAAGAGTTCCGGTTTAGATCACAGAGTTTCTTTTAAGTTATGATTCATCAATCTCGTGTGACAATAGTGCCCATGAAGACCCCAACTATTACACAGGATGTTTTGGCTACAGTCTAATCTAAGGAACAATCAATTAGAGACGAATCATACTTTCTGCCTCCCCCTTAAATGCAGGGAGGTGAATAAGCGACTGAGTAGTTATGAGATTTTTATTGTTTAAACTAAGTTAGTTACAATGCAGTTACCATACTACTATGATTATTTTTCTCATTATCTCAATAATCATCATGTTTTAAAAGGGTAGGGTGAAATTTGAGGCTTGATGTAAGCAAGCTGAAAGTAGGAGCAGAGAAAGGTTTGATATAATTGTAGGTATAAGGAGAAAAGTGTTTTTCAGAACTAGTCAGGTGGAAAGGGAGAACAAAGAAAGCAAAGCTGCACGATGTTGATGACCGCGACTCTGCCAAACCCCCTCACTTTGAGGGAGGGTCATGGCGTTCCGTGCCTTGCAGAGGGAAGCCATATGGATGACCGTGTTTCTTGTCTGCGGCAGGCTTGGTTCACCACATTGGCTCTACCACCCAGTCTTTGTATCTCCATTTGACCCTGTTGCAGCTTTCTCTTTGTCCCTGTGCCCGAGTTTCTTCTCCTTGGGGGACAGTCTCCAAGGTACAGAGCAAGGTCAGGGTTTCCCTTAGAAAATGCACTAGGAGGGGCACCTGGGTGGCTCAGTCTGGTAAGCGTCTCCTTTCAGCTCAGATCATGATCCCAAGGTCCTGGGATAGAGCCCCACATCAGTCTCTCTGCTCAGCTGGGAGTCTCTCTGCCACTCCCCTTGCTTGTACTCTCTGTCCAGTAAGTACATAAAATTAAAAAAAAAAAGAAAAAGAAAAACATTTAGAAAATGCACTGGGCGATGTGATGGGGCTCAGGTCATTGTAACTAAGGAGTTGATGCAAACTCCTGGGGCTCTTCTAAGCTAGTGGGGCAGCCAGAGTGGCAAAGCATTCCTTCCCTGCCAAGCTGTGAGAAATGCAGTAGGAAACCCCAATGTGCCTTTCCCTTTTCCCCTAATAGACAGAAATCTGACCACAGGTTCATTGAAGGGCCAGTGGAATTTTTATTTTTTTCCTAATTCTCAACTGCCTTTATTTGTCCAACATGAAAGTGCAAGACCTGCTGCTCTATCATCTGCTAAACATACTTCATTTCTTCTCAGCCTCCACTTTCTTCCTTATTACTAGCAGTATAGTTTTTTCCCTTTGTCATAAATAATTTACACTGGGACTCCACATGTGTGAGGAAAGAGAAGGGAAAAAAAGACTTGAGAAATTACCTGAAGGATATTTATAATGGAGTTTGATTGAAAAGTTGCTCTGAAGTTGTTAGATAAAAGGAAGGCAGGGACAACATGTGTCTCAACTGTGTGAGCACAGGTGAGATTTAGCTCATTCCTTGCTGAATGTCTTGGCCTGGGTTTTCCATAGGAAGCAGAGAAGAGACAAGGATGGGCATAGTAGTGTCTTCCTATGGAGAGTGATTCCTCGGAGCTGATAGTGATAATAGTGACAGAGTACCAAAAAAAAACCCCAAAAAACCAAAACCAAACAAACAAAAAAACCAAAAAACCAAACCAAAACAAAACAAAAAAAACAAACCCACAAAAACACACACACAAAACCTACTAATTAAACCTTGCCTATGTGGTCTGTGCATTGCACTCAGTACCCTATTTCATTTCTTCAGATCTTCATTTAATTTCATCTTACTTCATTTCTTAAGGTCTACTAGAGAGTAGATCTTGGAGTAGATCTTGCTGTACCTGTCTTAGCCATAGGCAGTGGGGGCTCTGAGAGGCTTGGGTAACTTGTCCAGGGTCACACAGCTCTGCTCACTAGCATATCTGGATGGATTTTTACCTCATACTTGTCCCACACCTGCCAACTAGTTTTGAGAACCTAGGGCCTCCTTTGGTTTTCGGCAGGTAGCTTCTAGAACACTGCCTATCATATGGCCATATCAAATGTGGGCTTAACGAAATAATGACTCTGATGTGGAATGAACTCGATGAATTGCTTACTTTCTCTTACTAGATAATAACTTGCATACAAACAATGTTTCTCTTTTTGTTCTGACAATCTGCCAACTCAGAATTAAAGTTTCTATTCCACTGCAGTGATTTCTCTCAATTTGTGCCTTCTAGCATAATTTTCTTTCATTTACGTTTTTAACTTGACTCTTTTTTTTTTTCCGCCTACTTTTTGGATTTTTTAGTGCAAACTGCATGAAATCTTTTTATTTTTAAGATTTTATTTATTTATTTGACAGAGAGAAACACAGCCAGAGAGGGAACACCAGTAGGGGGAATGAGAGAGGGAGAAGCAGGCTTCCCGCCGAGCAGGGAGCCTGATGTGGGGCTCGATCCCAAGACTCCAGGATCATGACCTGAGCCGAAGGCAGTCGCTTAACCAACTGAGCCACAATACCTGTAGGTGGCTTATTGCCAAAAACATGGGTGGGTCCAAATGGCCAAATAGCCCCAGCAGAGCTCAGGGGTCTAAGGCTGCAGGTCCCCCCGCCCCAGCAGTCATGGGGTGGATAACATGCCACAGAGTTTCTATCTATTGATTCACTAATATGATAATACCTTACACCTTTTATTTTATTTTGTTATTTTGTTTTACTGTGATAAGAACACAGCATGAGATCTGCTCTCTTAAGAAGTGTTGATGTGCACGAGCAGATGTCCTTCAGAGTTAGGTCCTGTGCTGTAGAGCACGTCAGCAGGTTTCTGGATCCTGTTCTTCATCTTGTGGAACGAGGCTTTATGCCTATCAGTCAGCAACTTCCCGTGTCCCTCCCGGAGGCCTTGGCCACCACCCCGTCGTGTCTGATTCTCTGGGACTGCGTTCCTCACCTCGCATGAGTGGACGGTGTGATCCCTGTGCTTCTGAGACTGACTCACATCACTTAATGGCCTCCAAGTTCCCCCATGTTGTCAGTGGGGCATGACTGTCTTCTCCATTAAGGCCAAACAATATTTCACTGTATGTATTTACCTTATGCTTAAAGTTAACTGGCATTTTAACAGGATTTAAGAAACAGTTAAAGAACATTTTTAAGTTAGTCATGTGTGTTTGCAAAGTTTCACAGAGTAATGGCCCCAGTGCCCCCATGGGCCTACCTCCTGCCCCACTGCCCCTCCCAGTGCCTGGCGGTGTGGCTTCTGGGGGAGGGAGAAGTCTCAGCTCCCGGGGGAGGGAGAGGTCTCAGCTCCTGTTCCAGAAGGCTCCGCCAGTGGTGGGGGGTCGCTAGTCGTTCTATTGGAATTAGACTGATCTCCACCACCAAGAACAAGATCGAAACATAATACTTCCTGACGAATTGGCTCTCTGAACTCTCTAAACTCAGACCACAAAGATGCTCCATAGGTATGGTACGTGCCAGGGATGAGAGAGCCTCTTCTGCGTGGCAGTCGTGCCCCCGAATGCCATGACTCTTCCCTCTTCCTCCCCACAAAATGGTCCCATGGGCCTGAACTGCAGCCAGTTTGTCTCTTGGATTAATTTCAGATAAATTAATTAGAATCACACCCTCCCTCTGACCTGCAGTTGGATGCATAATCTACTCCTACTCCTCTAGGACTGAACCTATGCTTACTTGCTATTTATTCCCAGGGCCCCTCTCACCCAGTTCCCTTGGTCCCTGCCCTCCTACCTGTTTGCAAAGCTAAGGTGCACGTTGTCCTAGCTGGTCTTACTAGGTCTTCTTCTGTCCAAGTTCCGGCGTCTTCAGCCAAGAACAAAGAGCATTCAGGTGCCAAGAAGCAGAGAAGTCAGAAACCCTCCTTCTGATTCTGTTCACTGAGTTACATACTCTGCTGCCAGACTTCTCCCGCCAAGCCCCATGCCGCCGAGGGGCTCTCATGCTGCTGTGATAAATTACCATGCGTGGAATTTGAGGTGTGTTATTCTTAGAAAGTTGTGGAGGGAGATTCTGGGGTGCAGATGTTGCCTGCTCTACCCGCTGGTTTCAAATGAAACAATCACCGTAAATTCTTACCCCTAACTCCTAAACACAGTAGTAACTTGTAACGTCTGAAAATTGACATTTAGGTTTTCTTCTTGTATCTTGACTTAAAATTGCAAGATTTCTTCCAGTTCTTTCTTTGTTATAACAGTACCTAAACACAGTACCTAAAATATGTTCTCTCCATCCTATCATTAAACATTTACTGTAGGTGAAAAGAAATGTGTGGGTGATGGGAGAGAGGCCCTGGGAGCCTTCCTCTGATGCCTTGGCTGCCCCGGGGGCCTGCCGCTCCATTCTCGGGACATGTGCTCATTGTCACAGGGGCACACGGGGTGGGCGGCTAAGTGCAAAGCCATGTCCATTAGGAAAATAACCCAGTGTGTTTCCCTGCTGTGGGACAGAGAGCATGTGAACAAGACACAGGTCTTAGAGGGCAATAATACCAGAGCTATGGGAGCCAGCTGCCCCTCTAGTTTAAACCCCTCACCTTGTCAGTCCTCAGAACAGGGACTGGCCACGACAAAACACGAGAAACGAGGCTGATCAGAATCGCACTGTGTTCTGGAAGAGATAGACACCAAGGGCAGCCATTCAGACCCTCCTTCTAGAAGGAATGGAAAGGACGAAAGGAAAAGCAAAATAGGCCAAGAGCTCACTGGTGCTGAAGTTGAGAGCTTTCCACCACAAGCCTTAAACGTTGTTCTCGCCGACGGCCAGTGGCCCAGCCTGGGAGACTCGGCACAGCTGTCCTGATGCGCAGGAGCCCTTCTAGAAGGCAGGTCTGGGCAGGGTGACTGGAATGCTGGTCCTCGAAGCTCCCCAGCCACGGGGCCACCAGAAGGGCCAGCTGGCGCCCTTCCCCGGCTCCACGGGAGTACTTTCTTGGTCTGCTTTTTTGTTTGTTTCTCTTTTTTTTGCTGCTGTGTGGGGCCTGGGAAGAACAAGATCACACCCAATAGAACATCATGCAGGCACGGGCTTCTCTCTGACCCACCCCTTACTGATTTGGGCTCCCCCCAACATGGAGGAATTCTTTCCTAAAGAGGAGAACTGCTCTAATTCAGCAGGAAGGGCTACACATGAGGAGGGATCAGGAGAGGCAAGCACCATGGCAAGAGCCACACAGGCCGCTGCCCCAGCTGGACCCCGTGAAAGGGTATTCCTTCCCTTACATTTGCTCAGTAAGGGACAACTGTCCACTTTCCTGTGGCAAATCTCTCTCTCTCTCTCTCTCTCTCTCTCTCTTTCTTTCTTTTTTGTAGTGAAGAGATTCCTTTATATACCAGGACACAAAGCTTCAACCTAATTAAAATTACCCTTAATTTCACATTTTCCCTCTCATTTATAATTGCATGGTGCTGGTTTTCATGTGTGTTAAGACTAGAAACATCGCAAGTAGATGTAGTGACCAAGGAAATCAGACCTTGTGTCTGGAGAACTGACCAATGTAACTGGCATGGGCTTTTCTTTACTTTTTTTAAAGTAAAGGAATATAGTTGATATACACAAAATTGCATGTATTCAACATATGCTGTTTGATGAGTTTGTATGAACATATGCATGAACCGTGAAATCATGGCCACAGGCGAGGTATAGATATGGCCTTCTCCCCCAAAGGTGTCCATATGTCCCTTTCTTTTTTGTGTGAGGACTCTTTTTTTTTATTAAGTTTTTTAGTTTCAATTCCAGTATCGTTAACGTACAGTGTTATATTAGTTTCAGGTATATAATATAGTGATTCAGCATTTCCAGCTAATCTGGTGCTCATCCGACAAGGGTACTCTTCATTCCCATCACCTACTTCCCCCATCTCCCTACCCACCTCTCATCTGATAAATCTGCTTGTTCTCTATAGGTTTTTTGTTTGTTTGTTTGTTTGTTTGTTTGTTTTTGTATGTTTTTTAGAGTGGGGGATTCAGGGAGGGGAAGAGGGAAAGGAAGAGAGAGAAGCTTAAGCAGGCTGCATACTCAGCGAGGAGCCCCACGCAGGACTCGATCTCACGATCCTGAGATCATGGCCTGGACCTAAATCAAGAGTCACACGCTTAACTGACTGAGCCGCCCGGGTGCGTCAGTTTGTTGTCTATAGTTAAGAGTCCGTTTCTTGGTTTCTCTCTCTCTCTCTCTTTTTTTCCTTTGCTCATTTGTTTTGTTACTTTAATTGCATACGTCAGTGAAACCATATGGTATGGTTTGACGGACTTATTTTGCTTAGCGTAATACTGTCTCACTCCACCCATATTGCAAATGACAAGATGTCATTTTTTGATGGCTGAGTAGCATTCCACTGTATATATAGATGCCACAACCTCATGCATTCATCTCTCAATGGACACCTGGGCTGCCTCCGTAGTTTGGCTATTGCAAACAATGCTCCACTGTGGAAAGAACTTCTAATGTGAGATCGACTCTGTTAAATTTTCAGGTGCACAGTTCTGTATTGTTAGCTGTAGGCCCAGGGTTGTACATCGTATCTAAAGAGCTTATTCATCTTGTGTAACTGAAACTTTATTTTTTTAAAGATATTATTTATTTATTTGACAGAGAGAAACACAGCCAGAGAGGGAACACAAGCAGGGGGATTGAGAGAGGGAGAAGCAGGCTTCCCGCCGAGCAGGGAGCCGGATGTGGGGCTTGATCCCGGGTCTCCGGGATCATGACCTGAGCCAAAGGCAGTCGCTTAACCAACTGAGCCACCCAGGCACCCCTGTAACTGAAACTTTATAATTTCCCTTCTAGATTGCGTCTGGTCTCACCTCCAACAGAACAGACTTCCTGTGTTCCCTCCACACATCTGTTTGAGCTGCCCCTCTACCAGCTTCTCCCTCCTTTCTTCCATGGAAGAAAGTCTTGACCTCTTCTGAAACATTTTCTTATCGCACCAGAGTCACGTTTTGTTTATCTCTCCCTGTCATCTCACACACTGGCTCTGTCTTTCATTAGTACTCCTTTCATTCTACCTTTTCTTCCATCTTCTAGTCCAGAATGGTCTTGAGGACAAAACTTAGGTCTTGTTCCTCATTGCACTTGCACTTCCTAGAGAACATAGCAATATGCCTTACAGTCACAGGGTGTTCAGTAAATCCTGGCTCTTATTACTGGGAATACCAGTGACATCTCTTATGATGTATTTTTTTTTTTTTTTGCGACTTACAATAAGCACAAACAGCAAACACTTTTGGCCTCGCTTATGTCTCTTTGCTCCTGAAAATAAAAGTTTCCATGTGTTCTATAGATGGCAGCATAATTGACAAAGTGGTTTTAATTAGTTGTGATCGGTGCAATAGATGATACTTCACTTAAACATATTAGAATTTCTCTACCGTGACTCTACACTTTATTCCAGTTTTATTTTTACTATAGAAGCCTTTGTCCCCAGGGTGCCTGGGTGGCTCAGTTGGTTAAGCGACTGCCTTCAGCCCAGGTCATGATCCCAGAGACCCGGGATCGAGCCCCACATCGCGCTCCCTGCTCCGCAGGGAAGCCTGCTTCTCCCTCTCTCACTCCCCCTGCTTGTGTTCCCTCTCTGGCTGTGTTTCTCTCTGTCAAATAAATAAATAAAATCTTAAAAAAAAAAAAAAAGAAGCCTTTGTCCCCATGGATTTTTGTAACTTCCAAACTATAGTCATCATCATATCATCATCACTAACCATTTCTAGGATCAGATACCACACGATACTCATTCATCTAGTTATTTTGTATTTTATCATATTGTCCCAAAGTTCACAAGGGAATGATGCATTAAAATAAAACAGAGCAAAACAAAACACCAGACTCTAGGCTGAAATGCAAAATTAACTGCATATTAACTGTAGGTTTGAAAGGAGGGGGAGAATGAACCCTTATGCAATTTATAACCCATGGCTTATGATGAACATGTAAAGCAATGTTGATCCTGTGCTCTTACACATACTTCAATGTGTGAAAGCAGCTGATTTCACCGAATACATTCTGAGATTGTTGGCTTTATTTAAACTACATGGGAGAAGTTTGAAGGAAAATAATGTTATAATTTTATAAGTTTGACCCCAGAATTTCCTTGCAAAAGAAATGTACATATTACATTTCAACAAACAATGTACAAAACTTTAGTGGCTGGTTTTGGGGATCGGACGTGGGTCTGACCTTCAGGGACTGACATTGGAATGTTTCCAGGTCTCTGGGTCCCGTATCTCTTGGCGTTAGTACAGTGTTCTGAGCTTTGAAAGACTTGAAGGCAGTGAGCTTCTGTTACGGGTTCTCTTAAACCTGGGCAGTGCACTTGGGAAACGTATCCCAGGGGATGAATGTGCAGGTGGAGACTCAGAGCTATAGTATGTAGATTTCTACATGGATGTAGCCCCAATGCTTGCACTTAATTAATCACAGTTTGTCTTTCTATAAAACTTTGGTAGATGGGTTTATTTGCCTCATCTAATAGTGGTAGTGAGTTACAATATGTGCTTACGGTGCCAGGGACTTCTAAATGTCCTCCGTGTGTCAGAAGTTGGGCAATAGTGAACACTCAGGGAATTCTCCCCCAGTCTGAAAAGCATTATGCTGAGTAAATGGCCAGTCTCTTAAACGGTGAGGACGGGCCCCGGGCAAGGGCAGTTCTCCTGATCGCTGCACACTCTTCTGGTATTGCTCTAAGCTGCAGTTCCCAACTGGAGGGCCTTGGCACTGGGCAGAGCTTCCGCCGAGAAGAGGGGTCATTGCAGCCCTCCATCCCCGTGCCTCGCGCTTGGCTTCCAGCCGTGTGACCCGAGAAGGTCCATATCTATCATCAACTTCCTATTGCTAGAGGGCTGTCCCCAAGGCCCTTGAGTGAGCTGAACGCGACCGCAGTTTCTGAAGGCTCTGGGGACCGAGGTTCAAAGTCATACATGACATTCACTGTCCTCTGTACCTGGCCTTGTGGGAGGAAGGAGCCAGGGCGCCCTGAGTAACAAGAGAAAAGACCACATTTCCCAGTTCTTTAGAGTTTCTTGACGGAGAGGGCTACTTTAAGGCTTATTTAAGGATCGAAGGAAAACGAGTAATTTGAATTTGTGGTGCGGCTTTGCACACGGCAAGGCACCTTGTCAGTGAACCATTTCAGTCTTTCAGTCAGTCTGTGTCAGCTTGTGCGTTGTTCTACCTCACAGATGACAGAGTTCAAGCCTGGGGGACTGGGATCTGCCAAAGGCGAGTGACCTCCCTAGGCTGGTTAGTGACACGGCAATCGGGATAGAAAACAGATCTCTGACCTCCGAGGGTTAACTGTGCCAGCCTGGGAAGGCCCTGACTGAGCAGCAGGGGGACAGGCAGGGTGAGCCGGGGAGTGGTGTGGGAGCACATAGAGCCCCAGTGGGGAGTTTATGCCCATGGCCTGGAGGCCCCTTGTGGGGGCCAGCCAGGGCGTGCACCTCTGCCCCCAAAGATGAGGCTGATGTGCTAGGCCACAGCCCTTCAGCTGGTGCACCATCCACACTGCTGCTTTTGATACAGTTATAAACCCAGGAAACGATTCTGTGTTATCATGAAGGCTGTTGGGGTGCCTGGGTGGCTCCGTCGGTTCAGCGTCTGCCTTCAACTCAGGTCTCAGCGTCTGGGATCGAGCCCCACCTTGGCTCCCTGCTCAGTGGGGAGCCTGCTTCTCCTTCTCCCTGTGCCTACTGCTCTGCCGGCTGGTGATCTCTCTTTCCCTGTCAAATAAATAAATAAAATCTAAAAAAAAAAAAAAAAAAAAAAAAAAAAAAAAAAAAAAAAAAAAAAAAGACTGTTACAAGTACAGACAGTGTATTCTTTCTGTCGGGGCTGACTTCTTTAGATTTTTAAATATGAAATGTGCACATTCTATAAATTTGAATTAGCTGAAGATAGTTCTGAATTCTCTTTTAAGTGGTTTTTCATATGTAAAAAATGAATTTCAGAACTCAGCTGGTAATCTCTCTGCTGTCTTCAAAATGGCATTTGAATTTGGCAGGAAAAGAATCCTGCTATCGCTTGTTTCTAAGAAGATGCTCTGTTAGATACACTCACTTAAAAACCTCTCTATCAAAAAAAAAATTTCTTTGTTTTCTTCAGATAGATAATCTTGAAAGGAGTCAGCATACATTTGAAAATGTGACAACACCTTTTCCCGGGGCAGGTAGTCTATTGGAGAAAAATGACTCTCATCAGACTCTTGGTGCGCCGGAGAGCAGGGGTTTGAGAGGAGTACGGGAATGTGCCTTTTTTTTTTTTTTTAAAGATTTTATTTATTTATTTGACACAGAGAGAGAGAGAGAGCGAGCGAGAGAGCGCACAAGTAGGCAGAGCGGCAGGCAGAGGGAGAGGGAGGTTCAGGCTTCCCGCTGAGCAGGGAGCCTGATGTAGGGCTCCATCCCAGCACCCTGCGATTGTGACCTGAGCTGAAGGAAGACACTTAACGCCTGAGGCCCCCAGGAGCCCGGGGATGTGCCTTTACCTGAGCAGGAGGGACTGGCAGGCAGAGTGTCGGACTCCTGGGGGTCACGCGCCCCGCAGCAGTGTGCAGTCTAACTGCTTTCTTTTATTGCCGAGAAAATAAAATGCCCTGCGTGGCTTTCCTCAGGCCACACGGCTGGCTCAGTCAGAACTGGGTTAGAATCCAGTTTCTTCTAGCCCAGTGCTTTTCTCCGTGTGACCCAGTGCCCCCTTATATCCTGCCCTTTGGTCAGTAGCTTAACGAAGACATTTCTAAAGCTCTGGTCACTACTCATTGTAGACATCATTTATTTTATTTTATTTTTTGATGACTTATAAGGAGTGATGGAGTGAAACAGAATGGCCATATTAGTATTTACATCTGTGGTGAGGACTTTGGTATTCAATGTTTTAAAAGAGCAGATGAAACTAATTTGTTTTTATGCAGATTAGCGTTCACTGCTAGAACATCAGTCTACCGATGTCCACTGGGCACCTCCTCTGTGACCGTCTGTCTGGGGACCCACGGGTGACTCGGGCATATTCCTTGCTGCCGGGACCTCATGTCCGATGGCAGCGGTCTGCCTTTCAGGGTCTGCAAGATCAAAACTAATTTCATCATGATAATAAGATGATATTTGCCTTTTCCGCTCGTCTTCTCATGAGCGTAGGCTGGAGTTTTCCTGAAGCTCATGGCACGTGACATTGCGCCAGGTGACCCTCAGCAGCTCTGAGAATATAGCTGTCTTCATCAAGCCAGGCACTAAGGAGATTTGCAAATGTAAATGACTTTTTCGAAAAGTCTCTTTTCACAAAGCCCTGTTGCTTGGTGTCTTCTGCCTGGAATGCCTTCCTTCCTCCTTCTTGTCATGGAGATGACCTTGTCTGGGAGGACAAAGCCTCCCCTTTCTGAGCACAGGTGCATTTTCACTCGCCCCGAGTTCCTGCTGCCCTGCTCCCTACCCAGCACCAGCCAGGCGGTGCTCATGTTGTGTGTGCTGTCTGCACGGCAGTCTTTCCCGGTAGACTCGCAGGGCTTGGGTTCATCCCTTAAACCGTGTACCACTTACCGCCAGGCGCGGCGGGGCTGTCAGCCAACACTGGTGGGCCCAGCTACGAACGGTCACGTTCAGCAGCAGCCTTGGTTCTCGTTTCCTTAACACACTTTGAAGACATCCTCGTTAGTAGGCCTGGTGTGCCCTTGGGAATCTGAGGGTGCAACAGCTCGTTTCTGCACCAACGGGGAAGGATGGTTTTCCCCGGACTCTACACCCTCTCCTGTCCACCTGCCCCCCAGCCCCCCAGTTCTGCCCTTCGGGGTGACAGCCCCCGGCGGCATTTCCATGACAACTGGCATTGGAACCGACTTGTCGGACGAGCACCACAGAGCCCGCTGGACGACGGACACGTGGTGGCCGCTCCTCCGCTGTCTCCCTGCCACACTTTTTTTTTTAAATTTTATTTATTTATTTGATAGAGAGAGATCACAAGTAGGCAGAGACACAGGCAGAGAGAGGAGGAAACAGGCTCCCCGCCGAGCAGAGAGCCTGATATGGGCCTTGATCCCAGGACCCCGAAATCATGACTTGAGCTGAAGGCAGAGGCTTTAACCCACTGAGCCACCCAGGTGCCCATCCCTGCCCCACTTTTAATCGTAAGCTCTCCTCGTTTTTAGACTCGGTTAAGTGTCAGTGCATCGTCTGATGACAGTCTGGGCTCCGTGATGACAGTCCCCAGCCTGTGAGTGAGCTACAGGAGTGAGCAGTGATGAGGGGACTCTCACCCGGAGCACACGGCAGGCACACGGAAAACCAAGCCCCTCGGGCCTCAGTGGAGGGTGTGAGCCCCCCGCAACCCGGCCCTGCCCCCATCATCTGGCTGCCCGGCCTCCCAGAAGGCCTCGTGCTGGGAGTCTGTGTCATGTCAGCTGTCTCAATATCGGAGCCCCCCAGCGAGGAGCAGCCACGGGGCCTGCTCATCTGTTTGAATTCTGAACCCAGGTCCCTTGGTAGGAGAGGAAGCTTTAGCTCTGTGTGTGTTGGGGAGGAGGCCGAGAAGCCCTCTACAAACATAGACTCTTTATTCCTTCTTTGGCAGAAGCCTAATATTTTCATAGGAGCTATGTCCCCCCCTTTCTTATGCAAACTAATGAGATTTCTCAGCCTCTGGGTCTACAGCTACACCAGCAAATGACCACAAAAGCGTTATTGATGGGAGGGCTCAAAACAGTGTTTTAACTGTGCAGAAATAGGTGACAGAGGGAAAACATTAAGGTTCATAATTACTAGGAATGTTTTTTAAGATATGTGAGTATGACCAGGTACCTGCATTTTTCCAAATCCCCTCTGAATGTTGTATAATCTACAGCACAGTAATAGCCATTAATGAGAGTCTGTATCTCATTGCTCTAGTAGGGAGACCTTTCTGCCGGGACAAATCAACGGCAGAATCATGGCTCCCTCCCAGTCTGGGGAAAACCACGCTAATACATCACTGTGAATCGGTCAGGACGCCGAAGGGCCAGGAGGAGCCCTGGCCTGGGGCTTAGGCACCCGGAGCCAGAGCGGGGTGACAGCTAGGCCACCGCCACGTGGCCCTGAGGCTTCTGGAAGGGGGCGTGGACGGAACGGACAGGACTGATGCTCATCAGCAGGATTCCAGCACAGCCAGCCTCAAGTGCCACCGGGGTTTCTCAGTGGGCCTTCCGTCCGGCCTCCCCGCTGCCCCCTGTGGCCCCCGGGCCCATGTGGGGGTCCTGTTCCCCTGTCCAGCCGCAACTCCGTGTGCCCTTCCTCCAGGCTGTTTCCATCCCCCACCATTCTCTAGACTTCAATAAGTGTCCTGCTGCTGATTCAGTTCCTTTCTATCTTCACCTAGTGTAAAGGGGCGCCCTATTCAATGCATTCAACGGACACGACTTTTACCACTGACTGTTAAATCCTCATCTAACAAGACACCGTACGTTCGTAGTATTTAATATTTACTATGGGACGTTTTAAGAGAAAAGAAACCTCGATCAAGATGAAACAGTTTTGCGCACTCTTCTCGCTGAATTTGTTCACTAATAGTGAGTTAGAACCAGTACTTCCATCTTAGTTGTAGGGGAATTGTGGGAAGGGGGAGTCGGGGCTCTACTCTGGCTGGGGAAAGTGTTCAAGGAGTCTGCTGCACACATGTTTCAGGCTCAGGCCGCTGTCCCGTGGGGAGTATGCCACCGGACACGTCCTCGGGGCCAGCCGCCTCTTTGCCTTCCAGGGAAAAGCTTTCGGGAGAGTTTTTCTCGCAGCGGAATCTAGCAGCAAGTGAACTTTCTCAGGCTCGTATTCTCAAGATCCGTTTTGGGCTAGCATTTGGTGTCATCTCTGATGGCACACAGCTGGCCTGGAAAATCCTGTGGCAAAGCCTGAGAAATGTGAGTCTCTGCTGGTGACAGCACGGGAGGGGCTCCGGATGACCTGGCGGTTTCCACAGATGCTCGGAGAGCGAGGGCAGGAGTTTGAGAGAGAAAGCTGGGAAGAGCCATTCACCACAATCACCATCCACCGTCCGATTGCCTGCTTGGGGTCCAGGGCCTGAAGGGTTAGCTCTATGTATTGATTTGGTGGAACGACCCCATTTAGTTCATCCCTGGAATGGGGTCCAAGCCAGAGCACCGCGGTTGCTGGGGCAGTTCCCGTCCCTCAGGACTCAGTCCCTTTCAGCCTGTGGTGTGACCCTGGCCAGTGGACTCCGCCAGCTGCCGCCGGGCCTTCCACACCTTCCACATCATCCTAGGACGGTCACCTGCCCCTAGCCACCGCTGCCCACTGTTTTCTCCCCACTGACCGTGCTCTGAAGCCCTGGTGACGACATGATTTGGAACAGTCAGATGACACCTTTTCTTTGTTTTTGTTTTTTTGTAGCAGAGATGATTTTTTAAATTTCTTTTTCACTTGTACACCGCTAGTGAATCAATATAGGTCAAAAATGTTGGCCTGAAAACAGACTGCTCACCAGAAGGAGAGACCCCAGAAGGTCAGCGGCACCTGCAAAGCAAAAACTCACAGAGATCACAGTCCTCTCTCTCTCTCTGTTGATTGATCGATCCATCGATCGGTAGATGGCACGGGACCGGCATGGACTGCTTGTGTTCACTGTGAAACACGTTAGGGAAATTATTTCAGCACCGATCGTCACCACTGCAGACCAAGTACTGTTAAAAAGGGTGCGTGTATTTTGTCCAGGGAAGAACGGCCCTCAGAGAGTAAATGCTGCTAATCTCATATGCTTCTTGTAACACTTGTCACAGACAACCAGAGAGAAAGGGATGCTGTGGTGCATTATGTTTGGGAAGCATGCCAACCAGATTCTCTTAAAGGTTGTGGAATACCTTAGGGACTGGAGGCTCTGAGAAAACTTACAGAAGGAAACCTGGTTCATGTTCTATAATTATATTCTAGTATTTTACCCATTTTTGATCATTAATACTTTTATTTATTAATACAACAGATGTTTATTGAGGGCCTGTCCATTTCTCCAGAGCTAGGATTATAGCTAGACCAGAACAGAGGTCTTTGCTCTCATGATTATATTGTAGGATCTTTATTTTTTATTTATTTACTTTTTAAGAGCTTTTATTTATTTGAGAGAGAGAGCGAGCAAGAGAGAGCAGGTGCTCACAAGCAGGGGGGAGGGACAGAACGAGAGGGAGAAACAGAATTCCTGCTGAGCAGGGAGCCTGACATGAGGCTCGATCCCAGGACCCCAAGATCAGGACCTGGGCCCAAGGCAGACGCTTAACAGATTGAGCCACCCTTATTTTTAACAAAATTTTCCCCCAAGTAACAGCAGTTCAGTTATACTATATGTTAATTAACTAGGGTTTAAATAATAATTTGTAAAGAAAAAAAAATAAATAAGGGCGCGTGGGTGGCTCAGTCCATTAAGCCTCTGCCTTTGGCTCAGGTCATGATCCCAGAGTCCTGGGTCCCTGCTCATTAGGAAGCCTACTTCTCCTTCTCCCCCTACCATTCCCTCCCAGTTGTGTTCTCTTGCTCTCTCTCAAATAAATAAAATCTTAAATAATAGTAAATAAAAATATAAAATTAAAAAAATTTAAAAAACCCAGTAGTTCACAGGACATCAGCTCCATGCCCCGAATTTCAGGAAACACAGCTCTGTGTCCATGAGCTCCTGAGCCAAGTATGCATTTTCACTAGAACACTTGCAGCCGTGGTTTGAGATGCACAAAATTAGAATAAGAATCTTCTAGATTGTGAATAATAGAATTCCTGGAAAAGCAGGTGAAATGGGGTAAAGCAGACATTCGACAGTGTTCCTTGTCTCACACTTTGTCAGCTCCTTCTTTGTGCCACGGGCCTTGTACGTGGCCCCAGGGCACCTCCAGTGTGGTCCTGAGACAGATTTCTTTACTGCGGCTCACACGTGGGGGCCTCCTCAGAGCCAAGCGGTCTGTGTCCTCCTCGGTGTTCTAAAATGGTCCCTTTTGCCGCCTTAGTTCTGTGGGGCTGGCTTTGCTTCACTGAACTTCACTGTCTGCTGAGCCCCTGGTAATTAGGGATGGCTCAATTTCCGTTCTGTCCAGAGGATGCCAGCTCTGTATTCATTTCCTGTTACCACTTCACTGGGCACAGATCTGCATCTTCATTTGAGTGTCGTGACCACATTCAAGCCAGGTCCTATGTTTTTTTTTTTAAGATTTTTTTTTTGTTTATTTACATTGACTGCGAGAGGCAGAGGGATAGACTCTCAAGCAGGCTGCGCACTGAGCACGGAGCACACTGAGGGGCTCAGTCCCACTACCCTGAGATCATGACCTGAGCTGAAATCACGAGTTGGAGGCTTAACCAACTGAGCCACCTAGGCACTCTCAAAACTGGGTGTTAGAAATAAGTTTACTATAGGGGCGCCTGGGTGGCTCAGTTGGTTGGGCGACTGCCTTCGGCTCAGGTCATGATCCTGGAGTCCCAGGATCGAGCCCCACGTCAGGCTCTCTGCTCAGCCGGAAGCCTGCTTCTCCCTCTCTCACTCCCCCTGCTTGTGTTCCCTCTCTGGCTGTGTTTCTCTCTGTCAAATAAATAAATAAAATCTTTTTTTAAAAAAAAAAAGAAGTTTACTATAAACATTCAGTAGAGGGGCGCCTGGATGGCTCAGTCATTAAGCATCTGCCTTCAGCTCAGGTCATGATCCCGGAGTCCTGGGATCGAGCCCCACATCAGACTCTCTGCTCAGTGGGAAGCCTACTTTTTCCTCTCTTCACTCCCCCTGCTTATGTTTCCTCTCTAGCTGTGTTTCTCTCTATCAAATAAATAAAATCTTTATAAAAAAATTCAGTAGAATATGTTAGTATGCTGTTTTTTGTTGTTGTTCTCAAATGAGCTTTGCTTCTAGCTCATTCCTTTATCCCATTCTTACTAGTTTGCACAAAGAGCCAGGTTCTGGCTCGGACTTGCTGAGGCAGGCTTGGATTGCCCTGCAGTATTCCCCACCCCACCTTCCCCCCACCCCGTCTCAGAAAGGCACCTGAGTGCTCATTGCTGCAGGCCAACTCTGCCTGTTCTCGCTCCCGAAAACCCCTCATGTTAACCAAATACAAATGTCACTTCTACAGTTTCAATCAAACCTCCAGCGCTGTGCCAGAAATTAGTATGCTAGAGCTCCAGATGACCAGCATTATGAAAGGCATTTATGCATTCTATCGACCGTGACTATGTGTTTAATATCCAATTAAAGAATAGGGATTTTTGCTGGTAATGATAAGGGACAAACAAAGTAGTAATTACTCAGAGAGATATGGCGACGCGTGATTACAAAGTACAAAATTAAATGCTGACTGAAATTTTCATAGCCAGCTTTTGGGTTTGAGATTCTGTAATTATATATTCACAATCTACACTTGCCCATAAATTTGTACCTGTAATAGATGTAATATTTCCAAGGCATGTATATTTTTTTTTTCAGGAGCGATTCAGACATTCTAGTGGAAGAGTTGATTTAGTGTGTAATTAGGAATGAAGTTTCCAAATTAGATTGAGACCAGCTTCTGCATCTGGGAAATAGGAATTAAGGATGGTGCCAGATCTTCCCTAGTGTCTTTGAATACCCTTCAAAGTCCTGGAAGTTTCAGAATTAGTTTCCGTAGACCCATGAACAATGCCCGTTAAAACAACAGAATGAATGGCTGGCTGCCTCTCTCTCCAGGACAGACATTGTTCATGCAACAATGATCTGTTTCCAAGTGTTCCCCTCGCCTAGTGCCCTTCAGGGTCATGACCACCGCACACTGTGGGGTAAGCCTGGGTAGGTCAGGACGGGTTGCCTGGTCTCAGGGATGATTTCTGACCTTGTGATACCCCACAGAAGGAAAAGAAGCGCTACCCTGTCTTAACGTTCCACTCCAGGATCAAATGTTCTTGGCATTTGTGGAGATGGGTGCACTTTTCCATATCATAGTATCTTTTAAGGACTCCCTTTAATTTATCTCCACTCTCTGTACCATGCCATCACACACTCCATAAGGGGGTCCTTCCGGTGGTTTCCTTCCAGGTCCCAGGTAAGGCTCTCACCCTCTTCCTCTGTGCTCTTGGAGTTTTGGAAAACAGACATTCAGGGAAGCCTGTGAAAGTTCCCAGATTGTCACAGGGATTCCTGATGCCTTAGGACCAAGTGTAGCACTAAACCCATAGGACCAAGTGTAGCACTAAACCCATAGGACCAAGTGTAGCACTAAACCCATAGGACCAAGTGTAGCACTAAACCCAAATGTATGCTCTCAGGATCCAGACTCTCAGGATCCAGTATTCATAGGCAGGGTGAGGTGAGCAAAGCTCTATCTATAGGGCAAACAGGAAGGATGAAGGGTTCTAGCCCCCACGTGATAAAGGTGTTTGGACCCCAGTGGGAGGCAGAGTACAGAAGTTACTATCTCTTCCTTTAAAAATAGCCAAAGTTAGAGAAGAAGATAGCTATCCTAGAGATTCTATCCTCTAGGTACAAGGGTGGGGTCCACAAGCAGCAAGTTAGGGGTTAACGAATTTTGATGTCTTCTCGATATTTCCAGGTAGCGGTCAGCTAGTCTCCTTCATGCTCGACACCAATCACTTTGTGTTTATTTTGAATCCTTGAAAGGAGAGTCCAGAAATAAAACTGCTCCCTGCTCTACAGTCTGGGGGCTAAATTGTGACAGTCAGTCAGTCAGTCAGTGAGCAAAACTCTCTGGGGCCTATGAGAAAAGAAACAAAGATAACAGAGACCTTCTTCTATGCCAGGCTTTATGCTGGATGCTTTGCAAACATTTTGCTACTTAATCCTTACAATTACATTATCAGCACAATTTATATATAAGAAGGAAGCTGTTTGAGATGAAGTAACTTAGCCCCAGTTCACCCAGTTCATGCAGGGAGATGTGTCCTGGGGTCTGTCCTGGGGCCTCCGGGCTACCGCAGGCTGATTTTCTGTACCACAGCAGCTAAAATTGCACCTTACATCTGGAGAGAGTTTTGCAGTTTACAAGATGATTTTATGTGTGCTTTCCTAATTGATTCGGTAAATGGTTAAAGGTGACAGTCCGATGTGGATGGGCAGGTTCCTGACTCAGGGCTGGGAGCACAGGACCTCCTGCCCTGAGAGCATGAAAATGGTGATTGAATCAGCTTTGATATCTTTCTTTCCTTCAATGATCATCCTTTCCTCTAAAACTGAGAATGAGAAGAAGATGGAAGTGTGCTTATGGTTGGGGCTCGGCCGGGGAGGCCTGTCACTGAGCACAATGTGATACTCGTATTGGAATCACAGAGCAGTAAGAATAAACCCTCCCCTTCATGGAGGGCCCGCTGGGCGCCAGGCTCCACGGAGGGAGCTGTGACGTCACTCACGCCTTCTAGCTGCCAAGACTAGGAGCCCACAAACTGAGGCCAGGACAGGCGAGGTGTCAGGAAGGAAAGGGAGGACTGTGGCCATACCTTCCTCATGCTATGTCATTTCTCCTTGAACCTGATAATATGTCTTAAGTTCCCATCACCCAAATGTCTTTTCTAACATTGCCTGTGAGGATGCTTTTGTTGAGATAGTATCGACCTACAACATTACATCCGTTTCAAGTAGACAGCATAATGATTCAGTGTTTGTATATATTGTGAAATGATCGTCCCAATAATTCTCGGGACCATCGGTCACCATGCAGGGCCACAAATGCTTTTTTTTTTTCTTATCATGAGAACTTTCAAGAAACACTCCTACAGCAACTTTCGAATATACAGTAGAGTATTTTAACTGTAGTCACGTGCTGTACGTTACATCCCAGGACTAATTTCATAACTGAAAGTGTGTATTTTTCACGGCCTTCACCCATTTCACGCACCGCCCTCTTCCACCCCCTCCTCTGGTAACCTCCCATCTGTTTTCCGCTTGTGAGGTTTTCAAGGATAGGGATGGAATCTTTTGCTGTGTTGCATAGCGCTTTGTATGTAGAAAGAGCACAATAAACACTTCCTGATTTTATTTGGAAATGACACTCGTAAATCCAAAGACTGTTCTTCTGCGCGAACTTTTCAGCAAAGAACGCTCTCTTTAACTACGGCCCTTAGCATGTGAAGGTTAATTCGCGGAGCCTTCTTCCCAGACCAAGGTCGTGTCGATCGAGTTTCTTGGACCCGTGGCTCTCATCAAGTAATCCTTGAATAGCAACTTTCAGATCAAACACAAAAACAAAGCCACAGTGCCCACCTTTGACCGTGGATTCTCAGCTAAGAGGAAGAGTTTTGTCTCTTGAAGTTAACACAAATTTGCTTTTGTCATTTATTTGAGTCTAAAGGTCTCTGACCTCATCCTTTATGGAAACACCATGACATTGGTTTTTAAAATCAGAGTTGGGCATACGGTGGACGTATTTCAGGAACTCTCGAAAGGGCAAAATCTCTCCCTGCTCATCTCAGCCAATGAGCACCTGTCTTTGACATGTTGCAAGTTTATTTATGGAGTCCAAATTACGAGACTTAATACTGTTTTGTCAAAACCTTGTGTGGCATCCCTCTGATTAGGGCTGTGCACAGGGATTTATTTTCAGCAACGATCCATGGCATGATGGGCCATCATTATTCCCCATCTCGTTTGAGCCCTGGCAGATCACTCGGAGCTGTGATGCGTAGGCGAGCACTTAGCATAGTTACTGTGCGTTACCAACAGTTGATATTCTCCATCACTACAAAATAAATGGAAATGCATAAAGATTTTGAACACAAAAACAATTCTAACTTTTTCTTTCCCTTTTTCTTTGGTATTTATTTAATCTCCCGGTGTCCGTTTCATTCAGTGGCAGAAAGATTTTCTATTTTCTTTTAGTGTTAGAAGTTTTACCTAAGTGTGCCTTTCAAAAGGGAGAAGGTAAAGGGAAAGCATTTTATGGCCCTGATGTGGTTTTCTTCCTGTTAGGGGCTGGTTTCCAGCAGGAGGCACTATGCCCTCCCAGGGTTGGGGGGCTCCCTGTGTGTGACCTCAGCCGGTCACTCAGCCACCGGGGGTTTCCAGTTTTGCAAAATTGGCACAATGACACAATAACATTAGTCTAAGATTATTCAATAGACGAATACATATAGCTAATATTACCTACTAGAGATGGTGCATCATTTTGAAATCTATAAAGAACAGTGCAAACACAGAACTCTCTCTTTCCATTTGCCTTCCTCTCCATGTTCTGTGCCTTTTGAATATTTTTGAGGTTGAGTTTCAGCGTACTTCTTTTCATCTTAGGAAATCCCTTTGCTGGCCTCCTGAGACCATCCTGATACATTCGTGGGCTTGATCTGCTGCGAGTTCCTGCTTGTAACCCTTCAGTCTCAGGACCTGTGAATGAACGTCTGCTCCCTTTCTCCTCCTGCAGTGTTTCCGCCTCTTCCCCATTCCTCTCCCATTGCTCTGTCCCCATTGCCCACTGTTGGCTGCCTCGTTCGCGTCCCACCATCTTCTCCTCTCATCCGCCTATTCTTCCTTCCCTTGGCCTCTGTTTTGCAAGTACTAAAAATACCAAAAATTCTAAAATCAATCCATTCTCCTCCATGGATGCACTTCGCTGGCTCATTGCTGCAGATTTGGTGCGGGGCGCCCATCCCTAGCCGCAGGCTCTGGGGCTCACGTGCTTGCCTAGTCTCCACGACCCTCTCATCTAGTGCCCAGAGTCATGTCAGGAGCTTGGACGTGGCTGCCCACCAGCCTCCTGTGCATCCCTGGGGATCACTCGCTGGCAAGCCCAAGCTGAGCTGTCCTTCCTCTTGTCCAAAACCCAATCCCAAAGACCAATGCCTGAGGGGACACCCTTCCTCCCCACTCGCAGAGGTATTTTGTCCGCCACTCCTGGAGTGTTTGTTCCCAGGTCTGTTCTCGGCCCTCCAGATGCCTTGCTGGGACGCTCTGGTCAGACCCTTTCCATCCTTTGACAAGATAACATCGCTGTGCTATCTGGTCCTGGGCTTGCTTCACTATAACATGCCCTCCTTAGCTCCCACCTGAGCCAGGATTACCAACACACAGCTCTGACCCTCTTCATCCCCTGCTTCAGGGCCTGAACTAGTTTCCAGGGGCGCAGCTCCACACGCGGCCAGGGTCCACCGGCTGGCAAGGGCATAGGGGAGAAGGTGTATGTGCTTGATGTCTGTTTCCTGGGATAGGGGCCAGAGCCTTTTGCCATATCATCAGAGTGCTCTGGGATCCCCTGAGATGGAACCGCTGGTCTGTAGGACTGACCTTCCGCTTCTTCCCATAGACTAGAAGGTCCTCCTTGGCATGGCCCCGTCAAGTCTCCAGTCTCACCTTATGCCACTCCCCTCTTCATGCTTGTTTTTTTCCAGCACATTCTCTCATTTTTTTTTTTCTTTTTTGCCTTGTATGTGCTATTCCGTCTATTGAGAGATATCCTTGCCCTTGGCTAACTTTCTTTGGCTCTTCAAGGATTAACTCCAGGAGAACCTTGTCTAGCCTCCAGATCTGGTAACCTTCTCCCTTCCCGTCCTCCCCGTGCTCTCCTTCTGCCCTGATGGCTGCTCACACCTCTCATGGAGCAGGCGCCTGCGGGCTGTGCGTGTGCAGGGTGGGCAGCCCCTCGAGATGGAATAGATGTCTGCATTCTCAGTGCGGGGCACATGGGAACAGCTCACGTTCCCAGATCCTCATTTGGGTCCACAGAGGTCCACTCCTTACTGTTCACCTCAGAAGATCCAGTCAGGCTGTGAGCTCCTGGATCCCACGAGGGTGGTTGTCCAGGGACCCCTTTGACTAACTTTGTCTCTTACGACATTTGGTTGTGTTCCTTGCCGGGAGACTACCTTGTTGATACCTAGCCAGGTCTGAGCTCAGGGAAATCTTATAGACCATACAATGTTGCTAAATTCATGTAATTAGGTAAACATGACCCCCGACCCCCGTCCACACACATGCACACGCACACGCACACGCACATGCACACACACACACACACACACACACACACGTGCGTGCGTGCCTTGGAGAAAGGAAACATGGAAGTTCTGGGACAGGCACGGGGGGCGTGGTCATCAGTGTTAATCACCAAGTGTTCTCTACACTTCTGAGCTTTCTAGAGTCAGAGCCTGTTCCCCGAGGGCTGGCTGTGTCCTGTGGGTGCCTTGCCCCAGAGATGGGGACGCCCTCTGGTGGCCAGGACGGGGGGTGGCGTGTCCGCCTCTCAGCCACTAGATGCCACTTTGCTTAGGCGTTGAGGACACCTGTGGACTTACTGCCATGTGGGATGAGTGCGCCTGTGTGTGTAACAAGCTGAACAGCATGCTGATACATATATTGCCTAGTCCTTGGCCTGCGGGGCATTCATAGTTAACAATATATAGTAATATAATAGGAACAGTATTACACACTGATCCTCCTAATGGCGCTTTGCTGTGGGCTGGGATAATTACCACCCCTTTATACAAAAAAAAACGGAATGGAGATTAAGTGGGATTATGACTTGCCCCAGGCCACAGAGCTTCTAAGTGGGCCAGTTGGGACTTCATGTCCGATGTTTTGGCTCTAAATCCAGCATTGCCTATCATGAAAGACCGTCACGTGCGCCCAGTGAGCTCCTCCAGACGTACCTACCACTCCATGTCCCATAACCAGTGAGCGTCTGGGCTTCCAATGCTTTCCTCTAGCCGCGAGTGGTGGGAGTCCAAATTGGTCACGGCAGGTGTTAAATGTTAGCTCTCGGAAATACCTGAATGTGCCCTTTAACAAGAGGCCTCTGTTAAAACGCAGTCAGATGAAGGAGCAACTCAGGGGATGCGTGGGACAGGTCATTTTCCAGAGGACAATATGGCCTTTGCAGGGAGTCCACTGCTGCAGGGGTGCAGCTCTGACATATCATCCCTTCACCCCTACCCTGTGCGTTGACCTCCTCCCTACCCTCTTCTTTCACCATAACCGTTGAGTGAGCTAGGGGCATCATCAGGTGACCTTCAGTCAGAAGACTGTCCTTTATGGGGTGGACAGTTACTATGGGAGAAGCAGCTGTGGTCCTTGGGGCAAGGAAGGTTGATAGTCTGGCCTCTCTGGACATAAAGGGCAGCTTTCAGACTCGGGAGTGGATGCTGACATCAAGTAGCATCAAGACTGACTTTTTCCCTGTGATAACGTGTTGAGCTTCTGTCAGTAAATAGCCTGAACATTCAGACAATTTACTGGAAACTGTGCAGCGTGACTATTGCACGTAAAGAATCAATGAAAGAGAATTTGCCAATAGCGGCTGCGCCCGTAACATGATGGCTGATTTCCGCATACTCCCGACTCTCCTCCCTACACGGTGCTAGTCCTGTGACGACATGATCTTTCTGTGTCCTTTTCCAGGCAATTAATGAATCCCCAAGAAGTTCCTTAGAGTGTGTGATTGCCATGTGTCTGCTTGTAGGACAACCCCGTGTGGCCATTCCCGTGCATCATGATTCATGTTCAATGTTATTAGCACTTACAGCGTGTCTTTTATTTTATTTTTTAAGATTTTATTTATTTGACAGAGAGAAACACAGCTAGAGAGAGAACACAAGCAGAGGGAGTGAGAGAGGGAGAAGCAGGCTTCCCGCAGAGCAGGGAGCCCGATGTGGGACTCGATCCGTGGTCTCTGGGATCATGACCTGAGCCGAAGGCAGTCGCTTAACCAGCTGAGCTACCCAGGCGCCCCCACCCCACAGCATGTCCTTTAAAGAGGGCTGCGATGTTCTGGGGTTTGGGTGGATAGCTTCTCTGCATTGCCATCTTTGATGGGAGACCGTAGAACGTTTCATTTTTAAGGTCATTTGCATCGCTGACACGAAGCTAGGCATCCCTGAAAGATCAGATCTAACAGACGCAACAACTCTAAAAAGGTAATAAGAACATTCTTTCAGGGCTGTCTGTAATCACCACTGCACCTGAGAAACCAGACTACATCCTCCGCACAGCATTAAATTCTGACAGCTTGTAAAAGTCACACGCATTTATCCTTGCTTCACATCAAGATTTAGTGGACAAGTTTACTTCAACCATCATGTTGAGCTGATAAAAAAGGGGGGAGGAGGAAAGCATATTCACTACTTTTATAGCTCTGAAGTTAATGGCTTAAAAAATGTGTGCCCACACTTTTTTTTTTTTTTTTGCATGGTTCATGGGAAAAACAGTGCCTCAAGTTATACTAATGTTGTCATGGTGATTCTGTGAAGGCTCTTTTCATCTCGTGGCCATACGTCTCCGCACAGGCACCGCTGTGGCAGCCTGAGACTTGTTCCAGGAGCTCCCGTCCTCGAGGAATACGTCCCGGTGGTGTTTACACACTGACAGAATCGCCAGCCACTGCAGCCCGGGCTTCTCCACCAGAGAGTTTGACTCAAGAGCACAGAGACTCAGGGCTTTCGCAAAAGGGAGTAGGGACAGAACTGAATACGAGGGGTAGACAGACGTGGAGAGAGAAGAACGAGGAAAGAGTTGAATCCAAACAATTTCTGAAGAAACTGATGTTTCTGAAGAAACCTTTACAAGTCTGCTAAAGGTTATATTTTCTTGAATAATTAGGCTGTTGACCCACTTTTACACCAAAGTGATTTTGTGTGAAGGACAGGTGACGACGCATTTGCCTTGTCACTGGTTCTCTTGCTGTGGCCTCCCTTGGGGTGGTCATCTGTTGGAGAAGGCATGAGGCTGCTGTTGGTGCAGGGGAGCTGCGGACGGCACTCCTGCATGGTGGGCGCCAGAGGGCGGACACAGCTCCCGTACGTGCCATGTGGACATGCCTTCAGAGGCCCCAGCTTCATCCGGGGCTGCATGGAATGGAGGCTAAGGATGTCTACTGGCTTTCAAATCATTCCTTGTGGAAATCTTTCTACCATCACCACTCTCAGGAGAAGTCCAGGAGGTTTTCTTCCCCCCCCCCCTCCTCCCCTCCTCCTCCTTTTCCTCCTCCTCCTCCTCCTCCTCCTTCTTCTTCTTTTTCTTCTAGAACTGTAACTTTTCATTTAACATTGAAGTGGAAGTGACATTATTAATATTTTGGAATTAAAAGAAATTTTAATGGTCATAAGAGCAAATCCTAAAACAAAAATGATGAAGTACTTCCTCCAAAATAAAATGAGGATAATATTTACTTTCTACAAGCACGACCAAATGGAGTATAAAACCCTCACCCCTCACCCCTCCGTGTACCCGCTTGCCATAGAATTCCCACTTGCTGTTCACAGTGGATCGTGGACTTCAGTGACTGTAGAGTGGCTTGTGGGGCTGGAACGGTTCCTGAATCTGACAGTCTTGCAATCTGAATTGCAAACGATTAAAAAGAGGTGACCCTCGGCCACAGGGCCCAGCTGATGGCAGGAGGGCAGGGGGCTTTGCTTTCATAGATTTGTATAAACAAGTTGTTTATGAAAAGATGGAAAAGAGTTGTGGTCCTGTCAGTGCTTTCGACGAAAGACCTGCAGCAATTGGGAGAACCAAGTGAAGCCGAATTTAATGTTCCCATTAAAGTGTTTGAAATTTTTATTCATGTAAGAAAAATGCCTTTGCTGAAAGGTAGTTTGAGGCAATAAACAACAATATGGAGAAAACTCTGAATTTGAAGCAGGTTTTAAAGAGACTCCTTTCCACAGGCAAGCTTGCCAGCATCTTGGAAGAACCCCCAAGAGCTCAATTTAAAATTTACAAAAGTACACTGGGTTTCAAGTTCCTGAATTCAGCCAGTGGGGAAAGCAGATCTTGAGGGAGGAGATGTGAGCACGGAATACTAGCTATCCTGTAGTGTGACTAAAATCTCTCAAGTAACAGAGGCACTCGGTCTTGTCTAAAGACTCTAGATGCAATGCAGAAGTGTGGGAAAGGATGAGGGGCAGCCTGTCATTTGCAGGGTGGGTGAGGAGAGGCCATGAAGAGCCTAGCAGAAAACAGGAACCAGACACAGAGGTACAGCAAGACCTGGGGCTCAGAAACAAAGGCCCTGGGCTATGGAAGTCAGTGACTGTGTAGAAAAGTCCAAGAGTAGGACTAGAAAGTTGGAATCGAGGCATGAGAAAAGGAAACAGAAGGAAAAAAAATTGTCCTGATGGGAAAGAGAAAGCTCTCAACTACAGGACCCTTTCCAACATGGCAGCACACACGAGGAGCTGTCCAGCAAGACCATCCGCAGTAGAAGCCCTCGGCAAGTCAATGGCATCCATGGAAGACATATTTTTGGCAATTGAAATTTACAAAACTAGGACATTTGTGCTATGCTTTAGCTTACTTCTAAATAACCCATTGGAGAAAGGGTCAGCCCTGCCAGAGAAACTCAATGATGATCCCACTCAGTTGGGGGGAGGGGAACAAACCCAAACACTATTCATTACCTTGAAATATGAGCAGTGACCCTGGGAGATAAGGTGGCCTGATTGCAGAGGCGAATGGAACGGAACAATTGGCTTCAAAAGTGACTGAAAAGTTGGAAGTTTGGGACCAAAAATATCAGTTTAAATCACGACAGAGGTGGTTGTAAGATGCTACTGTCCGTAACATTTTATTTAGAGGACAAGATAATAACTAATAGAGGCAATAATGAAAAAGAGTGGCTCATGAAGTCATCTGAATGTGATGGATAACTTAAGAAATGTTTCAGTGATGGAGAATGAATGGCATTATCTGCAATGAAAGGGGAATCAGATAATAATCTGGATGGTTTGGAAGACTGTCTTTGAGTAAATTGTCCAGAATCATGACTTACAGAGCCCAAGTAGATAATTCTCTCTATTTCTCATGAGTTTATGAGAAACTGTATGGCTGTCTGGGACTATCTTCAGTACTAGCTTGCCACAGCATGTAGCGAAGAGTAGAAATGAATAGGTCAGAGACACAGGGGCCATGGATAATGATATTTTTAGAGGAAGAGAAGTAAAATATTAAAAACTACCTCCAATATGGTTGGGATTAATTTCTGAGAGGCTTCTCACAAAGACCTAATAGCTGTCCCTTCTCAGTCTGGATTCTGCTGAGCTTCTGAGAGGCATTCAGGATTGCTGCACAGCAAATGTAGGCATCTGCCAACCTCTGCCGCTCTCCCGGCTGACTGCTGCCCTCTGGAAGACTTTTGTTTCAACGCCGTGTCCCTATTCCTCTCCGGGTAGCTACACTGGTACTCACTGTGACCTCCATGCCAAGACTGGATGTTTTCAGTCACTCATTGACATGTACTTGTGGAGGGCCTAAAACTCTAGAGAAAGTGCTCAGCACTGAGATGCTGTATTTGGAGTGTAACAAGAAGCTGGTTAAGTAAGGAGGCGTGGGAGGGACAGACATCTGAAAACCTGGAGGCCTAGGCAGGCACGCTGCTGGTGGTGGGGTCTGCCTGGAACAGGAGGTGGGGGGCGGGAGGGGGTGCAGGTAGAGGGGGAGGGAGTGGTGAACTCACACAGAGCTCCGCTTGCTGTTGTAAGGGACTTTGTCAGGAGGGCTATCGGGAACTGTTGAGGGACTTTCAGGAGAGCTTTGATGTGTTTAGGTTTGCCTTTTAGAAGCATTTCTTTGGTGGCAGAGAGGAAAACGGTGTGAAGGGGGTCATCGTGAAAGCCAGGACCCGTTAGACAGCCACTGCGGGCCTCGGGGGAGAGGTCTCAGGAGCCCGAGCTGAGTGGCTGGCTGTAAGAGGTACTTAGGAGAGTGAACCGGGAGAGAGTGGAATCCACTGGATGTAGCAATAGCAAGGGAGGCGGAGGGTTGAGAGTGACCAGAATTCCGACTACGGAATCGGCGAATTTGGTGGACACTTTTCCTCAAGAAAAGGAAGATGGAGAGAAGGGAAACACTGAGGATCAGGGTGAGGAGTTCAGGCCAGCCACAATCTCCCTCTCTCTCTGGTGTGACGTCTCAGAGGGAATTGTAGAACAAAGAGTATGAATGTGGTGTGTGAAAGATCACTGATGGAACATAATCTTTGTCTTGGAAGCAAAAAACCAATTCTACAAGTGTAAGTTTCCTCTGTCTTCTCTCTGATGTATTCATGAGCATGTGCGTGCATGCACACACACACACACACGCACACACACACACTCAGGCACACACACACACACGCACACACACACACACAGGCGCTTGCTTGGGAAGAAGCAAGAATTGGATTTAGTTACCGTTTCAGTGACATGCCCTTGAGAAAAGTCATTTTTTTTTTTCATGGATCTTCTATACGCCATCTGGGATGCCCACGCACTTCCTCGAGTGTGGAGATGCCCGACGTGGTATCGGCACTTTTTTAGGGTGAGTGATTTTGTAGGTCTGCTGTTTACATCATGGTTCTGCTGTCCTTGGCTTGGGGGACTTTGGGTACAGAATGTCTTATCAAGTTACTGTTCCTAAAAGGCCTGACATATATCAGTCCCTTCTGGGAGGAGAGTCTTCAAGATGGGAGTTCAGTGGAAATTATTTTAGCTGGCTAAGATTTCTGTATTTTGGTGAGCTTCCATGAACATATTTTGGATTCCCATGAACCCATACGTTTATGTCCTCACAGTTCTCTATTTTACTGAGGTCTGTACTGACTTATTATCATTTCCAATGAAATATTATTTTTTTTTGTCAGTCACTTCTTAAATGCTTTCCAGACATGTCACATGGCTGGCTACCCCTGGACATGCCCCAGGGCATGGGTGTCTCTTGTCTCCCTCCTGTGCTGTGGCTTCTAGAACCAGCTGGTGCCCGGGGTGGGCTGGCCAGCCCAGGCCCGACGAGACTCCCTTCTTCTCATGAGTATTACATTCCAACCGTGGAGCTCTCAGGTGGGCTGGTCTGTCTGTTGATTCATCTTGAGCACGAACTCGACTGGAGCATTTCATAATGTTGCTTCTTACTCACGTCTTCCCATCCAGATGAATTCTGATTCCAGAAACTAGACTTTATACTTATCTGAAAACTTGGTCTATGCTTCCAACCTGTGGTTTATAAAAACAGCATAATATAAACTATAAGGCACAATAATAAATATAACTCAGCTTATCATTCCTTATGTTAAATTATACCCAATATTTGGCATATTATATATTGAACATTGTGTATTAAATATAAATATAAAAATTATAAAAATAGCTTCAAAACGAAAGGAAGACACACTCCGCACACATTGCCTCTGTGTGCATATGTTTAATATGCACGTGTATGTCCATATACTCGGCAGCAGGCAGGGTTTGGTGAAGGGGACAGGGACACTTTGCTCTGGGTAAGGAAGCTACTGAGATGCTGATTTGAGGCAGGAACCTTGCTGGGCAGGGCGCTGCTTAGAGCCCAAGCCTGTGCTCCTGAGTCGCCTGGAGAGGGAGGCAGAGAGGGGAAGGGGCAGGGCAGACGGGGGTGCTTGGAAGGGTGACTGTGGGCAGCAGGAGCCCAAAGCAAAGACAAAGGTTTTGCAGAAGTCCCAGCATCTGGTTCAGACTCAACCACAGACTCATCGTGGGACCCAAGTCACCTAACCCCTGTCTCCCCCGCCCCTCACTGGTGCAGTGGGGACACTGGAGCATGGCTTCCGGGGTGAGAGATGCCGTGTGCAGGTGCCGAAGCCCTCAGGGGGTGCCCGTGGCAACGGCAGGACGGAGGGCTGAGAGCCGCTGCTCGGCAGTCACCAGGCATGGCTGCGAGTCCCGCTGACTGGCTGCGGGACGCTGGGAAGCACCTGACCTCCCTGCACTGCATTTGCTCATCTGTACAGTGGAATGACCAGAGTGCTTCCATTGCTGTGCTCTAGGAGGCTAAGACATGACAGAGCCTGCGGGCACCTTGCCAAACGCCACGGGCAGCACCAGTGCGGGGAAATGTTGGCTACCGCCAGCAAGTTACAGGCATCCGTAGATTTTCCTATTTCTAGTATTGCTTCTGACCAAGGTTACAGATTGTTTTTATTGTCTATCTATTTATTTTAGAGGGAGATAGGGTGGGAGGGGTAGGGTCGGGAGGGGCAGAGAGAAAAGGGGAGAGAGAATCCATGCCCCGCATGAGCCTGACCCAGGACTCGACTGACCCACACCCTGAGTTCATGACCCAGGTCAAAATCAAGAGTCGGGTGCTCAACTGACTGAGCCACCCGGATGTCCCAGCTGAGAACAGGATGTTTTTAACCTGTAGAAACTTCTTAAACTGCTTTAGATTTTTTTTTGGGGGGGAGGCTACTTGAAGAAAAACATGTCTGCGGTAGTTTTTTAAGTTGTGGCAGTATGTCCGTCTAAGAAGGCAACTTATACAGCAAAGCCTCCATCATTCCACTGGCCACGTCCCTAGAAATTGTTGTAGAAGATTCTGCAAATAAATCCAAGTCTATCGTGAGTGAGAAAACAGCTCTGTTGCTAGGCTGTGTTGCCTTCCCTTGTCCTGTGAAGAGGAAGGGGCTTCACGGGGCCACAGAGATCTTCAGGGGCCACCCAGACCCTGTGCCCCGGCACTGGACCCGCCTGAGCGGAGGCCCCCCCTTGTCTCCCATGGAGGTGAATCTCCGTCGGGAGCCAGAATTCCACCAAACGGGCAGCGGCAGTGCCCGCTGTAAACTCGGGGGCTTTGGGCTCACTCTGTTTGTGTGGCTCTGCACCAGGGACACTTCGGGGACGTATTTCCACACCGCCTGTGATCCTGCTGGGGTCACACCAGCTTCAGATGGCGGTGCCGCCAGTGGTTTCGGTTTCTTCCTGTTGCAGCAGTTGAATGTTGAAGCCAGCCATGGGCGCCGGCCGGCAGTCTTCACACTTTGTGCATCTGGATCTTTGCCAGGCCACCAAAGGGCTCTCCCGCTCTGCCCCGTCCCAAGCCTGCTTGTAAGGGGGGTGGTTAGCAAGCTGGGGGATTAGGCTGGGCTGTTGAATCACAGTGGGAGAGGGAATTGGCTCCCGGCAAGACTACCTTTCCCTCACTACCAATCACTGTGCCTCATCTGTTAGGCGCACAGGTGACAAACTCTGCGGGGGATCCAATGACAAATAAGACCTTCTTCCTCCCCTCAAGTCACTACGTCCTGTTCTGGTGGGACAGAGGGATAGATGAACCTCAAGCAACAGGGAAGTTCAGTGCAGGTGCTCTGGGTCCTGGAGGAGGCTTGTTGCCAGGTAAGTTCAAGAAGAGAGTCTAGAGCCCATGTGGGAGAGGAGAGTGGGGAGGGAGCCCTGCAGAGTGCACAGTGTGCCCTGAGGGCCTAGGGGTGAAGGGAACGGGGCACACTGGGTGGGGGGGCTGTAGCTCTAGGCCCCTGTGAGCATAGATCTCACACAGTGAGGGGTGGTGAGCTACAAGCCTGGAGAGAGAGAAAGGATCTTATCATCCTGGCTTTTGAAAGTGAGTTGAGAATGTTTTATTCTGTGGGGTGATGCGAATGCTTTAAAGGGTTTTAATCAGGATAAAATGATCAGACATTTCCAAGTTCCCCTTCCAGAATTCACTCAAGAGACCAAATTACAGATCTGAGGATTGCTTGATGAGTAGAAAATTAGAGCCAAGGAGAAGAACGATGTGGAGAAACACTCCCAACCAAGTAGGCTGGCTGGAGGGGCTGCGTCGCCACTGCCAGCGGCGGGACATGCTGCCCCAGGACCTGACCCGGCAGCGTGAAGCCCTTCCGAATGTGGAGAGCAGCTCCCTGCTGGATAATTCCTGCCTCCAGGGCCTGTGTCACTGTCGCTTGCCTGCTCTCTTCTCAAGATTAGTACCTACTTCATATCTGTCTCTTGCTGGATTGGCATTTTCCCAATGAGCTCCCAGGCTCCATCATTAGCAATCTACCCAGATACTGTTTCTTTGGCTGGGTTACCCTGAGAATGGAGGGGGGAACTCCTGTTACCTCCATTGGGGTTGGACCCTGTTTGTGGCCAGCTCTCAGTGCACCATGGATGAGCCCTGTAGTTTAGTGATAAAACCAAGAAAGAAAGAGAGAAAGAGAGAAAGGGAGAAAGGAAGGAAGGGAGGGAGGGAGGAGAGAGGGAGGAGGGAGGGAGGGAGGGAGGAAGGAAGGGTGCAGCCTGGTTGGATGAGAAACAGCATGGGGTGAAACACTTGAAATGTGAAAGAGGGGCACTGAGGTTTGAGTTTTCCTCTTCCACAGACTGACTTGGGGTGAGTGATGACATTTATCAGGGCTTTAGTTTTCGTGTGTAGAATACAGTTGAGGTGGCTGTCCTCATACAGTTGCTGATAAGACTGGATGACTTAATATCTTGGAAAACGCTTTGTAAACAGTTGCTTTATGGCACAGAAATAAAGCATGCATTACAGTGCTTACATTTTTACAAAATAATTACCGGCACATTTTGCTTTTAACCTTCAGAATAATTCTTTTTCATTCATAAGAACCTGGGTCCTGAAGTCCATTCTGTGTCCACGTTCATGGTTCCTAGTTCATGAGCAAGGCGGCTGACCTTCCAGAGTCTCAGTTTCTCATTGCTCTACCATTCAGCTTCTTAATGCAAACCAGAGGCTCATTTAACTGGCTTCCACCACTAAATCAAGAACTCTGTGTACTTTTCTCCCTTGGAATTGGAAGTGAAGACACTTAATTATAACTTTTGATTGCTTGAAATTATAGGGCTGTAGAGTTACTGGCACATGTTTCTGAGGAAAATCATATTCTAAGCCCTGAAATAAACATCTCTGTTTTTTCATGTTCAAGATGGACGCAGGGAATTTGGCACCATTCTTCGTAAACTCAAAGTGTTTCCTGGGATGACTTGCAAGCTTTGAAACTAACTCTTATGGACATGGGTGGTACATTGTACCTACATATTTCATATTTGATGGAAACTCCATGAACGAGGACTGGTGGCATCCTGTCCATTGCTGTGTTCTACGACCAGGCACACAAAATAAATTCACGATGAATGAATGGATAAGACACATTGCTGTTTACTATATCTCCTCCCCTGAGGTTGTGCCTGCCTAGGGATACCCCTTTTATTTGATGACAGACACTCCTATTAGTTGGGCTAATATGGGCTGCTATGACAAATTGCCAGAAACCATCAGACCCGAACAACAGCAATTTATTGTCTCGGTTCTGGAGGTCCAAGAACAAGGTGCCCGTAGGGTTGGCTCCTTCTGAGTCAGTGAAGAAGGAGAATCTGTTTCATGCCTCTCTCCTCGCTTCTGGTGGCTTGCTGGCAGTCTTTGGTTCTCTCTTCTGTTGGAAGCATCACCCCTATCTCTGCCTTCATCTTCACGGGGCATTCCCCTCTGTGTATGTCTGTGTCCAGATTCCCCTTCTTATAAGGGTACTGTTCATATTGGAATATGACCCACCCTGAAGGTTTCATTTTAACTGGACTACCATTGCAAAGACCCTTTAGTCAAATAAGGTTACACTGTGAGGTACTGGAGTTAAGACCCATATATCTTATTCAACCTATAAAAGCTATCATGTTTTCTTCTCGTTTTATTTTGTTTTCTATAATTTTGTGAATCCTGGAAATGGATATTAAGTATGTCATTGGCAAACCACCCCCCAAATTGACAAGATAGAGAAGGATTTTAAAAGATTGATAAAAGATCAATAACACTATCCTCATCTCCATTCATAGGATAAACAGAGCATACCCAATATGGGCTATGGTATGGGGTCTTACCACAGTCTGTGACTGCTTCCTGGGCTTCCGGCATTCAAGCCAGCCTGTGATACTGATCCCCGTCCAAATGACCACCTGGGCTGCACCCCAGCCTGTCCCCAGGAGGCACATCTAGAAGATCCACCCCTCTTGTAGAGATGGTTCTGGAAAGAATGCAGAGCCCTATGCTATTTTGATTCAAAAATGGAAAATAAAATCTTTTCCTACACTTGCTAGGTCTTGCTCTCTCGTTAGAGTGAAACAGATCACTGTCTGCCTCATGGAACAAGTGTTCTGGTAAATGGCAGACATAAGTTCAATGGCATCAGATCAATGCCGACTTCATATTTAGGCCTGGGGATTATTCCCTGGCAAGGCAGGATGGGGCAAGACGTTCTGTCTGCTGTTAGAATTGTTGGCATATGTCTCACACGAGAGGCCAGAGGGTCAAGTGTTTCCCTAGACAGCATCTTTAGGGTGCTGGGCTGATCTCTCTGTCAAAAGAGAAAATGCTAAGGTTGTGTCTGTGAAAAGGACTTCTTTCTGCAGAGATTCTTATTAGCTATACATTTTCAGCCTGGAGCTCTACTACATGAGAGGGAGAAGCTTAAACGACCAGGGGCAGCAAACCAACTAAGGGTACGTGAGTGGGCTGTGAGTGTGTCTTGTCTCATGAGTGTTAGTTGGGCTGTCCCCAAGACAGCTCTGAGGAAGAGGCCCTGAGTGCAGCACAGAATGAACTTAGGGTTTACAGAAGAAGAACACACAGTAGGTAAGGGACACATTTTTACCAAATCACATTTCCACCTGGCATTTCTGCAAAGTCTTTCTATATAAATGAGTATACTCATTTATATATATTCATCTATATAACTGAATATCCAAATATTTGGATATTTTTCAACAGATCTCTGAGATAATAGGTAACTATACCTAAAATGAAATGAATTATTATTATTTTTTTAGGCATGTGGATAGAAAATTGTTTTTTCCCTCAGACTGGCATTGGCAAACTCTGCTCCTTGTTATTAGCTAGTTACCAGGCAGGACTGGGAGTTTTGAGGCAGGCCAGATGAGGGTCCTATTGGAGCCCAGTATGTTGAAAAATGGCAGCCTTCTGAGGGCTTGTTGGGTGCTGGAGGGGAGTCCGAGGAGCCTGAATTTGGCTCTCATGGGAGGCTTTGACTCCATTGGGTAGAGGCGAATTCAAAAAGAGCCTCAATCATATTGAACCTTATGAATATGACTTTCTGTATGTCAATACAGTCGATTCTCAATCATTCTACATGCTTTGTCCTCATGCCCACTCCAGCCCAGCCTCAGTTGGGAATCACAGCTAATGCACTTGTGTCCTAAAGTCCCCAAACCAAGCTACGACTCACTACATTTCTCCTGAGAGATTTATTATAATCAATGGGTCATGTAGTTATGGAGACTGAGAAATTCCATAATATGTCATCTGTGAGCCAGAGACCCAGGAAGGCTTGTGGTAGAAGTCCTAGACCAAGGGCAGGAGAAGACCAAAGTCCAGCTCAAGAAGTCAGGCAGAGAGAACAAGTTCTCCCTCCTCTGTTCTGTTCTTTTCAAGTCTTTGACATATTGGACAATGTACACCTTCAGTGGGGAGAGAAATCTTCGTTACTCAGTCAGTGGGTTCATATGTCCATCTCATGTGGGGACACCCTCACAGACACACCTAGAAATGATGTTTAACCAAATATCTGGCATTCTGTGATCCAGCCAAGTTGACCCAAATTAATATGATACCGTAGAAGAGGTGTGCCTCTGCCGGTGACCAGTCAACGTCACTGGCCTGCAGTCCACAGCTACCTCTGCTCTCTGACTCCGAGAATAGGTAACCAACAGCTTTTCACAAAGGTACAGAGTGATTGCTCAAGCTGCTAGAGCCCAGAAAAAGACTCAAGAATATCTAGTTATGCAAAGACTCCAAAAGTGCATCAGACCTCGTTTATCACATTTGCTTCCAATAAGAATTGCCAATTTCCCCAAATTCCCACTTATAATTTAGTTGATCTAAAAATAAAACTGGTTATCTTAATTTCCTTGATGATATTTGCTATATATTATGGTCAAGGGGATGGACCTTATAGTCAGCCTGCCTGGATTTGAATCCTAGGTTTTGCATTTACTACTCGTGTGACCTTCAGCAAGTTATTTATCTTCTCTCTGCCTTATTTTCCTCACCTGTGGGCTTCTCTTATGATCTTTACTCAGAAGGTACTTTGAAGAAAGGGTCTCCATCAATGACATCTTGCCTATTCCTGTGCGTAACGCCCAAACCTGACTTCCTAGAAATACATGGGTATTCTGCTAACCTGAAGCACATTGAGAGTCTACCCTGTGGGTACATATCATTTTCATCACCCATGTCTACCATTTGCCATCCATGCTCTCTAATTGCGACAACCTCAGCTCATAGAACTCCAGTGTCTCACAGTGCGCTGAAGCTGGTTTGCAGCAACCCTGAGGCCCGGATCCTGGTGCTGGAACATTCCAGATCCAATGTTCTACCCAACACACCACCACCAGCCATCCACTTAACGATAGCAGGGGTCCAGGGGCTGGGACACTTACAGGTGGTGTCATGGCCCAGGACAGAGGGAGGAGTCTGAGCTCTGGTGGGTGTCCCCCTGGTTTCATGGTTTGGGGCAGCTAGCTGCTCAGTCTTTATGAGCCTCAGATATGTTAGACATTCTACTAATCTCCTTTAACAGTATACATTTTAAGAAAGTGGCACCAGTGGAAATTTTATACTAAAATTTGTATCAGTGACTTACCAGAGAAGCACATGGATTGTTATAGACATTCCCTCATGAGTCTTTTGCAGATTTTTCCTTTTCTTCAGCATCTTCTGGCACCGTCCCTACTTCCACCATGCACTGACATTGTGATGAGCTTTGAGACATTTGGAATGAAGCCTTTGTGTATGAAATTAAATGTCAGTCTGCTTGAGTTGCCTCCAAAGTTCCGCGGGAAACCTATGCTGGCATTTAATTTGTGATTAATATTATCCTCTCTGAAACTTTTAAAGCCCAATATGTTTTTCTTAAAAGTTTTTTTTTTTTTTTTTTTTTTTTTTTAAGATTCATGCTCGAGAATTTACTATACAGCCATGTGAGGCGTGGCCATGTGCCCATCGTTGTGTCCATATGTGCTCTCAGTCTGGTCTACCCTTGTCAGCCAACTTAATGTCTACTCAAGCTCATGACCCTCCCTTTTATGTACTATTAGAGAGTCAGTGTCATTTGCTTGCTTTAAGCTCTGGGAAGTTTGAAGAATTTCCAGAGGTTGGGGTGCGTATCCTCTAATCAACATGCAAGAGAAACGCCCATATTCCACCGCTTGGTCTCCAGCTGACCATATGTACAGAATGGAGGACGCCTGTCATCTGCAGACTTAGTCTTTCAAAACTTCATTTCAGAGGGGAAGATCTAAGGAGAATTACGGTTAAAAAAAAAAAAAAAGACCTATAAGGGATCATATTAGTTAGTTTGTAGTCACTCAAACTTCAAAAACAATTTCTTTTGAAAACAACTCATTTGCACAACTTCTCAGCCTGTAATGATTCTCCACGAATCATCAGCAGGAATTTCATGTCAGAAGTCGTACACTGTAAATATAAGGTTTTTAAACCTCTGTTTCTTTGGCCTTAGTGCATGGAGACTAATTTTCCACTCCCTTTACCTCCATCCTGTCTCTTTGAAGAAATTGTTGTTGAGAGGGGTTTCCTTCATGAGCAGCTTTGTGACCAGGGGTGTTATGCTGACAGCTTTCCCCAAAGCCCTTCCCTAGCACTATTTCAGGAACATTCCTTTCCAACCCAAGTTGTCAAGGTCATCCACTGGCAGCCAGGGCAGCAGAAACCAGTTAGCCTAGATTTGCCTGAGGTGGGAGCAGGCCTTGACAGGAGCCTAGAGCCAGGGAGACAGTGAGGTCCTGCCTCACCTTGAGCCAGTGCAATGAATGGCATTGAAGGACGCAACTCCCCAATATGGTGACTAGGGCTCCGGTTTATGTCCTTGGACCTACTGTCAGGACTGGGGGTGGGGAAGGGGCTCTAGATATACAGACCATTTGTTCCCATTTCTTTCCTATTTTTAAAATTAAGTTTATATTAAGGGAGTCTTCAAAGACTGTTTGGTGAAATTTGGCTTTCCCTAAATGATAGAAAAATCATCATTCTATGGCCTCAAGATGATGACTCAATGGAATTACGACCAGCTTAAAAAATAGCAAAAACAAACACCAAGTAAGACTAAGTCTTTTGTGTCATATTTCATTTTTACAAAGTAGGGAAAGTACTCTTAAATAATATGTTCCAAGGCATGGCCTGGTTGACACAGTTTGGAGAAAGTGATAAAAATGTGGATTGTATGAGGCAGGGATTGTTCTGGTGAAGGCCTTTGTAAGCAGGAGTCTGCAGTGGTTCAAGGGGTGCCCGGCTCTGGGGGTGATGAAGGGCAGTCCCTGATTTCACCGCTGGATCTTTGCTTCCTCTCCCTGCCCATTCACGTTCTCTAGTGTAATCCTATTAACAAAATACTACATATTAGAGCAATTCAAATATACATGGGTCTCAAGTGGCTACGTTAGAATTGGTTATCAGAGGAAAACTACAAGGAGGTGTTCACTTGCTTGGTGTGTCCTATTTGATTCACCTGTTTGATCCCAAGTGAATTTCAACCCCATTCATTTCAGCTAGTTGGGGACAGATCCTGAAGACACTGAAAACTGCTTTCTATTGAGGACAAACCCTACACTGTGCTATGGATCTCTACCTTTTCTTCTTGATAGTTGAGAAAAATGAGGCCCAAGGTTGAGAAGCGACTGTCAAGGGGTTACTCAGACAGTGATCAATTTAAGCAGAACAAGGATCCCCATCTTACATTCCTCCCCGACCGCCTTCTCACTCCCTTACTGACTTCTTGAACTGTACTTGCTGAGGCTGTCAAAAGTAGAGATTTTTGCAAAACTATCTGTTTACTGCATTTCCTTGTTGCTCAAATTTTTACAGATTCAAGATGTTCTTTGAAAAGAGAACTTTCCTGAAGTAAGCAAGAATTCCAGCAACGCCCCAAGGCAGACTTTTTATTTTTTTTCCTTTCGTTTTTGGCTTCAACTTACTACTGACTCATGCCCCTTGATAACTGAGTTCTTCTGTACCAAGAACTTTAATTATTTTCATCACTAGTTCTTCAGCCATTCTTTGGCCTGATTTGTTCTGTTTTCTTGGGTGCTTGGCCTCAGACCTGGAGCCCCAGGAGATAGAAGATAAGCTCCGTCGTTCACACTCTTCCCAGCCAGAGCTGACGGGGGCCCATGGATGTAGTAGCTTAAGACAATTTCGTTGGCGAGTACCTTATGTAGAATTTGTGGGAATTTAGAATTTCTGAGCAAACCGTTTCCTCCCTGGTGACTTTCAAGAGTTGGTCTCAGCATAAGGTGACAGACTCCAATGGCCACCCGGTAGCCTTGGGGCAGGAATGCTCTGGGCGATGGGAGCTGCTACCAGGGATGTTCTGCATCTCACCTCAATGGACACAGAGCAGGAAGTGAGTGCCGGGGGAGGAAAATAGGATGCTTTTGTGTGTGCAGCTAGTACTCGGGGTTTCTCTCACCACAAACATGGGTGTGGATGTCCACGCAAGGTGACATTCAGGAGAGGTAGTGATCAGCGTGCAGAGGCATGGGTCATTCAGAGGGGACCCTTGTAGGCAGCGCCCTTGGAGACGGAGACCTTCCTCTCCTGGGAATTGCCTCTTTAGTCGGTGAATCATGGGAAGGTCCAGCAGGTTCTAAAGAGGGGCTGGAGCATCCTGGGGGCAGAGTGGCTCTGACCATCAATTCTGTCCTGTTCTGTGGTGTGCTGGGACCAGCTTGTATCTGAGCTTGAGTACCGCGTGTTACCTTTTAACGGGAATTTTGCGAGCAGGTTGTTAAATATAGCAGTCATTACATATTAAGTAACGTAAACTTGTGTTGAAAACAAATGCAAGTGGTAAATACCCCAAACTCAACACTTGTCATTTATTTTACGACATTCTGCTCTTCTTTGGTGCTTGTGAGGATAGTCACACCCTTCACATGTGGAAGATGGAGTTGCTGAGTAATGGTTTACAACTGTGCATCTCTTCCCAACTGCCTGTTTGGTGACATGTTCAACCCTGAAATTGGTCGGCTCTACACCGAGTTTTTCTCCCAGTCTTTATGGTCAAACTGGTTCATTCTGGCCGGGTCTCTCCCTGGCTCCTTCTCTGGATTTCTTTTTGTGCTGAGCCTTCCCTGCTCACCAGAAGCTACCAGGAACCTGGCTGCCAATGTCACCAAGAAGACAGAAGCCATGGATTGGATCTCCCATGGACTATAGACTAAATTCAGCCCATAAATACAGTCACTAAATACACAGGCTTTTTCTCCAGAGTCACCTCCCCCACCAATATAATTGGTTACGGTGTCTTTCCAAAGCTCTTTCCTTCAGGGGCTCATTGGTCAGCAGATTTCACTGATTCTTCTAACTCTCTGTCAACTCTCTCTCCATCCATAATCTTTGTCCTCACACTAGGGTTTCTTTAAGTTTTGCTCTTGTCCCTTTTGCTGGGTCCCCGGCAGCTCCCCTTGAGACTCATGCCAACGTCCCTGGTGGACTGGGCAAGTCAGCATCCCCAGTAGCCAGAATCTTATATTTTCCCTGCCCCCAAAATACAGGCTTTGCTTTGGATTTGTCTGTAGTTATTAGTGGGAGACCAGTTTCCCTCGTCTTTTGTTTTCCAAAGGTTTAGTCATCTTTAACTCTTTGTGTGTGTGTGTTTTTATCTTGTTTTTTTTTTTTTTTTTCCAGATGATAGGCTTTCAGGTAAGGTCGCTGTTGTGCCTTCAACGCGGTGCCTGGCTATAAAAACGCAGAGTATATTTTGTTAATTTAAGGTGTAGAATTCATTTTGAGATAATATTTAAGTGACCTATAATGTGCAGAAAACCAACACCCCTTTATTTCAAGTGAACAAGGTTTTATCAGAAGAGGGAACTTTTCACCCTGTCCATGTGAACGGAAGCCACTAGGAGGTGACTTGAAAGGGGACATTTTGTTTATTTGCCTTTGGCTAGTGGAGACGGGAAAAGGTATTTGTGGGGTGTCTGTGCCAGAGAAGATAGAGAAGTGGTGTCTCGGGCACTTCCTCATGAAGTCTGGCTCCCCCCAAAGAAGGAGGGCTCTGCAGGAGATGAGGAGAGGTCTCTGCCTTCTGGTTGCATTGGCCTGGAAATGTTCTAACTGGTGACCCCTCCTCCTGCTCCTGCTCACATCCCAGTCCATAGGAGGCGAGGGAAGGGAGGAGAGGGGAGGGGTGAGTACCCACCACGCATTTCCGGGACTCTGCTGTGGCTTCCTGTGTCCCCGGGGGCTGGGCACTCCCAGTGAGCTGCCGAGAGTGCACGGTACGGTTTCAGAAGACACGGACTTTTCCTTTGATCAGCCCCTTTTCTTCCTAACCTATATTTTAAGTACCTGTGTTTATCCGAATTGAATTTTAATGCTCAGTGCTTTGAAGATGAGGTTATTTGGATATTCATGAAATTGTGATATTAGTCAAAGAAAGAAGCCTATAAGCAGTGGCTGTTCATGTGAACACTGACATACATGTGAGGGTCAGAGGAAAAGGAAGAAGAAAACTGGGAGATTTGATTAACAAATATGGAATTGCAGATAAAAAAATACTTTCTGAAAAGATGAAAAGAAACCCCATCATCAAGATATTTCAGTTCAAATTCCTATAGAAACTGAGTAGCATCTGTGGTGGGATTTGGGTAAAGGAACACATTTTCAAAAAAAAAAATGTTCATGAATGAGTTTAATGTAGCCATACTAGACATTTTATCACATATCAGGATATTTGAAATTTCAGTACCGCCATTTACCAATTAGGGATTTACTACATATTTTCCAGACACTCAAATAATATTCTCTAAAATTCATAAAATAGATACTATTTCATGCAGCCTTTCTGAGAGCCTCACGATTTATGTTGTCATCCTGACTCCCAACTCCAATTGCAGACTGAGAATGGGGGGGCCATGAAGACCTGGGCCATGGTCATAAGCAGAGGGCTGGGGTCTGAGCCCACGTCCAGCTGGTGGGGAGGCCCCCCAGCCCACTCCCAGCTGTGGTGTGGGGTCTTCTGGAGCCCTTTGCCTTCATGTGCTCAGTGGGTTCTAAGCTAAATATGGAGAAATGTGCTGGGGAGAGAGCAAAAATTTTGTCTTTATATTCTTAGAAACAGAACAATCTGATTTTAAAAAAAAAGTTTCATGCATTTCACAAAATAAATTAGACATTGTGATTCCTAGAGTGCCTGGGTGGCTCAGTGGGTTAAAGCCTCTGCTTTCAGCTCAGGTCATGGGCTGGGATCGAGGCCCGCGTCCGGCTCTCTGCTCAGCAGGGAGCCTGCTTCCTCCTCTCTCTCTGCCTGCCTCTCTGCCTACTTGTGATCTCTCTCTGTCAAATAAATCAATAAAACCTTAAAAAAAAAAAAGAAATCGTGATTCCTATCGTAAACATTGTCACAAAGTGGCAAAGGCCATTTTAAAAGAGGTATTTGGGATCTGGGGTCTGTTTTAGAGAATAAGACATACCTTAAGTACCAGTGTGTATATATTAACAAGCTTATATTAAAGCCATGTTTGCGATCCTCAGAAGCTCCCTCTTGAACCTTGAAAGAATATGTAATTTTCACTGACTGTCTGATTCAGTACAACCCATTTGTCCTTGGGGAGGCTTTAGCTGATCTCTGGTTTTATCTATGGCTTCTCTCTCTCACTCTCTGTCTCTGCCTCTCATCTGCTTAGGGGAGGGAGGAGCCATGCAGCCCCTTCCATGGATGGAGGGTTCCACAGACACCTGGGGGAGCCCAGACCGGCCGGATGGGTGCTGACTCCCAGCAGCCCTGCCTGCACGCCCTGTCTAGCTCTATCTTATTCAGAATCTCTGAGTTGCTCCGCGTAAGGCTTGGGTCTTGAGCGACTCCAGGCCTTTCCCCGAACATCACAATAATCATGGACCAATTCACATCTTTCCTTCCTACTCAAGCTTTTCCTAGCAGTGGTGTGTTGCCTGCTGTGCCCACTGAGGGCTCTCCAGGGGGTGCAGCTGAATCCTGCTGGGAGCCTGCCTGTGCCTCACGCGCCCCACCCCACTGGGGCAGTATCTGTGGCCACCGTTGCCTTCTGGGGTGACGTGGCAGAGCCTTTAAACAAGGGCAAAGGACAAATACAAATTAGAACTAAGAGGCTGGATTCTCCCTGTTGGAAATAAGGGAACAGACTTTGATCCCCTTCCTGTTTGTTTTAGATCACTTACCTTAGAAAACATGTCCTTGTAAGCTCTTTCTCCTCCGTCTGAAGTGTATATAAACCCTTTTGCAGACTAGACGGGTCTCTGGCAAGCACCCAGGGAGGAAAGAAGCACCCCATTTCCCAGTTCCTGGGGGAGTCTCGGAGTCTAACTCCTGTGGGAGCTTGCTCCAAGTTGCAAACTACCTTCTGTCTTAAGGCAGGAGAAAGTGGTTTTTCCTCTGAACAGAGCCAGCCAGCCAACGTGATCACAGATGGTCACCCAGGACCGGGTGACTCTAGGATGAACTCTGCCTGACAGTCGGCACCGTCAAGTCTTGTCCTTGAGGACTAGACACCGTGCCCCCTTGAGAACACATATGCAGTGTGTGGTCCCCACCTGGCTATGTTCTGGGTGAGCGTTCCTTCCGTCTTTGCGATTTCTTACCATTTGCCTGTGATGCATGTCGTGTGGTAGTTTCATGCCAGCTCAATAATAAAAGTGTCTTCCTTCCTTTCTACGTTTGCGGAGAGGGCTTCTGGGCTGGAGAAAGATTTTGCTTTGCCTCCTCTTTCCCCAAGAAGAGATAGAGGAGTGTCTGGGGGAGTCCTGGTCCTCTTGGCAGAGGTAAACCAGACTCCTATGGATGGAGTCTTAGAAGGTCCTCACCTCACTGTTTGTGGTCACCTCTCTTCCCCGTCTACAGATGAGGCACCGGGAGTCAGGGTGCCAACAACCTTCACTCAGACTCCCTGAGCCTTCTTTCTGGGGCTCTCTCAGAGACGGGTGGTCTCTGCCTACACCCCACATTTCCTGGGGAGCAATCCTCTCCCCACACTTCTTTAGTTAGCTCCACACCCCCATTTTCCAAGTTCCCCGGACACATGAGTAAATGACTGTAGGTTCACTTGTGCCCCCTCCAATTCCTTTGTTGAAACCCTGACCCCTAGGACCTTAGAATGTGCCTGTATTTGGAGAGAAATTTTGAAAATGGTAACTAATGTAAAATGTGGTCACACGGGTGGACCCTGCAGGGGAAGAAAAAGGCTTCCTTCTACTCCTCTTGGTCTTGTGGCTAGTCCAAGAACTCAGTTGACATAAAACTGATGGGCAGGAGACAACAATCAGTTTAATTACATACACATGCATGGGAGTTGCACAGAAATATGAGAGTCCAAGGTGGGCAGTCAGATGACTGAGCCTCCTGCCACTCTGAACTACAGAAAGGACCCAGGGTTTGGAGTTTCTGGGGCAGGGGAGGAGGGGAGGAGATTATGACATTTCCCTGGTTATGCCAATGAGAGGCTGTCAAGTAACAGACTCATCTCGGGAGCAGTCCTCCTTCTGGAACGGATACCCCGACTAGTGGAAATTTCCTTTACAAAAGGGGAAACATATGCTTTATTTTAAGCAGTTAGGGGGAGGTAAAGAGCTTTTCCTGTGGCCACTGGTTTCCCATCACTTTACCCCCAAATAATTCACACACCAGAGTGGTACCTCCTGATTGCCTTCAGCCACAATCCACCATGACCGGTGTCCTTCTCAGACGGCATGAGGACACAGACCCACACAAAGGGGAGGTCATGTGAAGATACAGGAAGAAGATGGCCATCTGTGAGCCCAGCAGAGAGGCGTCAGAAGCAGCAGCCCCAGGAACGCCGGGCACCTTGCTCAGAGGCCCCTGATCTGCAGTGGTGCTGGGACAGGTGCGCGCTCTTCAAGCGGTCAGGTACCCGGTCCTTGGCGAGGGCGGCCCCGGCACACCGGAACTGTGACTCAGTGGCATTTCCCAGTCACATCCTCTGGGTCCTTTCCTGTCGGGACAGTGCGTGATCCGCCCCTCCCAAGCCACCGGAAACTTTGGTGGAGGTACCTGTGAATGTGAAGCCCTCCGGGCTTTCCCCCACCTAGAATCCGGAAAGCCACATACCCTGTGGGTCAGGGCAATATGTCCTTCGTGTGCTTATTCAAGATGTAATCATATCTCTGTATCTCTTATCTGTATTTCGTGATCCCTGTGCCTCAATGGTCTCAACTTCTGTGAGTTTAAACAATCACTCTGTATCCTGCAGTAACAATACTAATCCTGTCTCTAGGGCGGGTGCAAAAGCAGTTAAAGATTTAACTGTACCACCCAACTTCCTCACTTGGAATAATAAAAGACTGGGACCCTTGACAGTCAGGAGAGACAAAGGCAGAGACAGCAAGAGAGCCTGCAAGGAGAGAGCAAGAGAGCCGGCAAACAGCAAGAGAGACAGAAGAAGAGACAGAAGCAAAGCAAGAGGGCCAAAGCCAGAGCTAGAGAGCTAGAGCTAGAAAGCCAATGCTAAAAAGCCAGAGTGTGAGCCTGAGCCTGCTTCATAGGTCTCTCCTGACTGACCTCGGGTCTGTCAGCTTGCATCAGATTTCCGTGTCCAAGTCATTATTTCACCCGCCAAACATCCTGTGGTTCAGGACCCACATCTCTGCTGAGGCTGGTCCCCTGCAGTAATACTTTCTTGTGTTGCTTATGGACCGGCAGCCATCTAGACTTATGGCTTAGTCATCCCAGGCCTCAGAAACTTTTACCAACCCAAAAATCCCACAGGTATCGGTCTCAAGAATCTTCTGGTGCCCTCTTGCCTATAGTCTGTATGCTTTTGAAACAGGAGATTATTTTCTGTCCAGACATATCCTGAGGTTGTGTTGATGCCATGATCCTTCCGTGTTAGAAACTGAGGCACGAGGGACATTTTACATTTGGTTTTTACCTGGAATTACCTTTGGCCCATCCCCACTGTGTTGATTTGGGGACTGATTCCAACCACCGGTTTAAAATAGCTCCCTGGGGGTGGACCCAGGTTGATGGGGGACCTTGCCTTTGAGTGGGTGGGAGAGTGAAGATCTCGCTGCCCCAGGTGGAAGATACAACTGGGTAAGATTTGATTTGTGAATTGTGGGCGAGTTCACTCCAGGAAAGAATAAAGCATTTGATTAAACTGCCATTTATGGGACTCATTAGACTCCTGCTGTGCACGCTTGATTGCTTGTGTGCTTAAAGCTTGCATCTCATATGCGATCCACTGCGTCAGAGTTTGGACGGGAATGTAGCCTGTTGCTTCTGTGAAGCTCGAGTCTATCAAACTGCCCCATATTGTTAGGCTCGGAGACAATAGAGAACACCTAGGTTATGGAATCTTGGCAATGATGGTAATCTCATTAGATTAGAAAGCAGGACAATTATCCAGTCATCACTCTGCGGCGCTAGCACGGCGGGCCGGCAGTGGTGGCTAGGGAATTCCTACCATTTGGATGGCAGTTTATTAATTAGCCTTCCTCCCCCACCCTGCCCCCTCCCCTCCCCCTGTGGCCTGGGATGACAGCTCCTGAGTTCTAAGCAAATGTGAGCACAGACAACAAAGAACTGCCTCGGTGTCCCAGTTACCATGCCAACTATCTTATATTCACTTTCTGATGACATTCTTGATTGATCCTTTAGGGAACTCCGGTTACCACACAAGCTTAAGGCACTCTTTTTCCTTGCTATCTTGACAACAACATTTCTCGCCTCTCCAAGGGAAATGCAAGCGCATCTTCAGGGTGGGCGTTATTTCAACCTGAGATTGTAACTTTTGTTATTAAATACTTATCAAAATTAAACAAATGATGTCATTTTTACACTGAGGAAGATGGCACTCTGGTCATGGGGCTCTGGCTAGAGCTGCGATTGCCGGCCTGATCCACTAGATGGAGCAGCTGCAGAAAGCATTTGCATTCAGCTTTCGAAATGAGGGAAGAAATAAATAATGGGGCTCTTGATAGGTCTGAGGATAAAGTAATGACTGTTTGCCTTTTTTTTGACAACTTTGGTAGAGATCTTGGGGATGAAATGTCAGCTTGACAGCTTTTTATCTGTCCAGCACAAAATTAATTATCTTTGTAGTTAAGCATATTAGGAGGAAATAGACTTCTGATTCAAATTTAGACATGAATTTTATTTTATTTTATTTACTTTAGTTATCTTAGTTTATTTCATTTAATTTTTAATTAGAGCGGTTCCTACTTTTCTGAAGGCAAAAGTAACGTTAAAGAAAATAAAAGAATAATCCTTTGTTGTCTTCATGGATATGTATGAATGCAGCCTTCCCCATGAGGTCTCTATCCTGTTTGGCTTTCAACTTAAGGTAGTAAAAACTTCCCATGCAAGATATGAGCTCCCTGGGAATGGAAGCAATGAGCAGGTTGGGTATATTTGTGATGTTCAGTGCATATTCAATGTATAACATCATTCTCCTATTAAACAAGCGTCGTTATTGGTGGATAATGATTGGGTCACCTAGCCAGTGGCATACAGTTGCCGAAAAGATGAAGCATGCAATCTCGAGCCCAGTGGGACAAACGCAGCCTGAGGTTAGACCATGGACCACTCCCCCTGGGCCCGGCTCACATTCGCCTACAAAATGTGTCACTTTGCTGGAGATTACTTCTGCCCGGACCTTGTCCTGTCTGAGCTGTGATTCAGGTATTTAGCCAGTTGCTGTTGGTTTGGGTATGTTTGTGAACCTTCTCAATGCTTTTCTTTTTACATTTTATTGATGCAGACTCTTTTACTGGCTGCAACACAGGTACCTCTTCGAGAGTGAGCCTAGCAGCTCTCATGGGTAGACACGAAGAGCTATGATCTCTTTGCAGAGCAACTCGGCGCATGCAAGCAGCATTTAAAAATGCACTTCTCCTTTGACCGAGAAATTCCAGGGCTTGCGATTTAACCCGCCTGCATGCTTGCACGAAAAGTCAAAGGCACCTGTGAAGATTTTTATTACAACATCATTTGTAAGAACAAAAGTCTAGAAATAACCTGACCTAAATGTCTGCCATGAGGGCTTGATTAAACGAGGGAGGCTGTGCCGTGCTGTGATTCGAACACATGCATCACACTGACTTACATTGGCTGGAATATCGTTCGTATACTGATAGGTCTTCAAACAATATCCAGGAACTAAGAAGTGAAGAAATGCAGATAGGCATTTATGACATGTCACCATTCGTATAAAAAGTAAGGGCCCGTTAATTATGTGGAAACATGTTTGCATGGATGCGTCTGGAGCATCCCCGGGGGTGTAGGGTGTTTGGGCATGATCGCCACCTCCCTGGACAGGACTGGAGCCTCAGGGCTGACTTGGAGCCTCCAGTCCTGAACCGCAGAGAGAGGCCTTGGCTCTCCGTGCTCTGGGCCGAAGCCCGGCCTCGCCTCCGGGTATGTGCTCTGCGCCTGCCTTTCCCTCTGCCCCCACTTGGCCTCTGTGCGGGGCGACAGCTGCTACCTCGCCACAGGACGAAAGCCTGATGGGCCCGGGAAGTCGCTTTCCAGCACTCCGAAGCTCGCTCCTTGGAACAGGCTGCGAGAGCGACATGATGGATGCCTCATCCGCCACCTTCCCAGGAGGATGCAGCGCTAACTTCATTGCTTATTGACTCAAGGCCCTGCTGCAATATGGTGCGAGGGACACGGGATTTGCTGACTCTTCCAAGGTCACGGGGATTGTCGCTGAGATGCCTGTGATGCTCTGAGCTGCTTTCCGACTTTACGCCTCAAGTTTGTGCTGCTCCTTCTTTACATTTAACGCTGAGTTAGACTCTGGAAAGTTAGGGCTTTGCAAACCTGGAGTTCTCAACGCCAGGAGGGCACAGTGCTGGGCGACACAAATGTTCTAATTAGACCATTAGCTCCATAATGACTGCATTAAGAAAGAAGGGAGGGGGCAGAAACCACACAGCGTTCTAACTGTATGGCAATTGCCGCAAGCGTTTTTAAGAATTACTTCTGCCCTAATTTTTGTTTCAAACCTGCAGCACAGGTGCAGTGTCTCTCAGAGGTGTTCCTGGCGCCGTGAGCAGTGTGCAGCCGACAGGTTCGAGCTGGCGCCTCCCAGGTCGGCCGTGTCAGCCGATGGGCAGACTGGACCAGCACAGGCGGTAGAGGGCTAGCTTGGATTGGGGTGCTGCAGGAGCCTGTCCTTCTCTGGGGGGCTGCTCACCAGCCCCGTGGAGGGAGGGAGGGTCGTGTCGCTCAACGGCCAGAGCTACAGATGCCTTTTTATGGAGAGAGCCAAAGCACTGCCAACCTTGTTACGGATGGCCCTTTTAATGAATTACAAGTATTTTTCTGTGTAAGGGGCATAGAATCGGCCATTCGGCATACTTTCTCTGTTAGGCACATTTCTTTGTTTTCCCTTCATTAAATCAAGAAGCCAAGCTACCTGTCTTTAGATAAGGCTTTTTCACTTCCCTCCACCCCCACCTGGCTGGGACTCTGTCAAGGGTGGCTGTTTTAGCCAGCTCCCCCTGCCTGGCACCTGGCTTTCGCAGGGGTGAGGAAGGGGTAGAGGGCTGCAGTGTGCTGGCTTGGGCCAATCTCCATGGCGTCCTCGATGTCCACAGGTATCTGGGTTAAGGGAGCTGCAGAGAATGTGCCAGAGGGAGACTGTCTTGTTGCTGGAGTGCCAGGGCAGGACCAAGGGGAGCTCAGGAACTGTGGGACTCCTTATCAGACTCTGGGGCCGGATGGTGAGGAGGCTATTTCAAGTGTTTGTTTAGCAGTTTCCTGAAGCAGAAGTTGGTGAAATAAACTTAACAATCGGCTTTCACTGACTTTCACTGTGGGTTTGGCAGCCTATCCAAACAGCTCCATTATGTTCCCTGGCTGCAGAGGCGTGGGGTCTTGGGGGTGGCCCATTGCTTTTCCCTCCTGGCTTCTCACAGGTGTTGCATCGTCCCATTTGGATGTCACATTGTCCCATCCCTGCCCCATGCTTTGGATTCTCTGATGGAGATCCCTCAGCTCTCCTTGCAAAGTGATGAGGGAATCAAGAAGCCCATCGTAAGCCCCAAGTCCTGCTTTTCAGGAGGCCAGAGGAAGAGGGGCCTTGATGGTCTCTGCCTGGGCGTCCACAGCGACCCTTCACTCTGCTTCCACAGAGGACATTTCTCATACGCTCGGCAAGGCCTAATCTTTGAAATACCATGGGACCAACCTCATTTTCTCGTGGTGCCCAGCTTCCTTTCTCTTTCTCAGCTCATGCTGAGTGACCTTAAGTCTCCCATAAGGGCAGATGACCAGACTGTCTGAGTCTGATTTTTGCAATTAGATTGTGTTTTATGGACTTAGAGTAAGAAGAACAGGAATAAGAGGTAAACACGTCACCTGCTGCCCGTGTCAGGGGTATCGATTACCCAGGTAACAATTACCCTGACGGTAACAAGATCCTCCCTCTAAGAGAGACATGAGGACGTTAGGAGACTCTGCCAAGGTCCCTCCACTTATTCTCAGGATGCACTTAATTCACCCTGCACAGAGGAGATTTCCCTTCTTGTTGTTTTGTGATACATCTTAATCTTGGAACTGGCTGAAATACGCATTATACCAACCCTTGTGGGACATGTCACCTTTTTGGGAGAGTCATCCAGTTAGACTCGGTGACCTCGAAGCCGGGATGCCAAGTACGGCATAGAAAAAACAGAGAGCACCCAGTTAAATTTAAATTTCAGATAAGAAACACGAAGTGTGTTGTTCCCCTTAAAATTGTAACTTTATCTGGCGATCCCTACCTCTATAGCTAATACCCAGACAGACTGTCTGTGAGACACTTTCCCTAAGAATATCTTGACAGTGAGGATTCCCTTTTCTCTCTGCTTCATCCTCTGTCAGTTTAACCATCATAATTTTTCTCCAGATCTTCCCTAAAAAGTCTCAGAACTACTCTTCATTTTGAATTATAGAGGAAGAAACCCTCTACCTTATTGAAATTCTTATGATTTGCACTCATTCCTACCCAGTTAATGTTGTTGGTTGCATTCAACATATTCCTGATATGTGTACAATAAATTACCTGAGCAAATGAGAAGGGCAGATATATCTGTATTTTCAAACCACTCCCAAGGAAGTTAACAGCAGTGTTCTCTGGTTCCCCCCATTTGGTATAATCACAGTCGTGTCTTTAGCTCTGCAGCTTACTTGCAGTAAATGTCTTTTGTGATTAATTAAACTGATTCAGTTCCACTTCAGCATTTAAATAATCACAGCTGTTGTTTATTACTTCACATCCTAAAAGCAATAGAACCGCTCGCTTAAATAGCCCTTTATGCCCAACACTCAGAAGTGTGGGGTGCTTGTAGATGGCAAAGGGGCGTGGTTATTTTCCCAGCACATGGACCCTATTCTGTAATAGTGTCAGAGCATCTATACTTACCAAAGAACCTCAATCCTCTTATCAGGACCTAGGAAATTTTTTTTTTCTTTTCTTTTTTGGCCAAGGAAGAAATGTGAAGGCAAGGGGAAATAGGATGGACCTAAATCTCCCAGCACTATTCTATGAATTGCACATCCTACTCTGAAGGCAGGTGCCCTGTGGCCCCAGGACTCTGAACACAAAACATCCCAATAGATGCTGCTCGAGCTTCTTCACCACACAGGGTACATTTTCTCTTACTCTCTGCACTTGAGTGCCTTTTCCCTTTTTTAATGAGTAGTATTTTGCATATAATAAGTTCTGACTTCTTCCTGGTTTGTTTTTGAATATTCTCAGGTTGTAAAAACACTGATTAAAAGCCTCACTTGAAGGCCAGGAGAAGCCAGCATCTTACCAGCCATCACAAGTGGCGCTGGGAAGACTGGATATCCCCATGCAAAAGAAGGCAATTCTGTTTCCTCTTCTCTTATGCCATATGCAAAAATCAACTCAGTATGGATTAAAGCTTTAGATGTAAGAAAGACCTGGCTCTATAAAACTTGAAGTAAACATAGGGGGGAAACTTCATGACATTGGTCTAGGCAAAGATTAAGTTTCTTGACTATATCACCAAAAACATAGGCAACAAAAGCAAAAATCGGCAAGTGGGGCCACATCAAACTAAAAAAAGCTTCTGCACAGCAAAGGAAAGAGCGGAGTGAAAAAGCAACCTCTGGAATGGGAGATATTTTGCAAACCATAGGTTTCTGATAACGGGTAACTATCAGAAAACTCAATAGCAAAAAAGCCCCTGAATAACCTGATTTAAAAATGGGCAAAGGAGGGGCGCCTGGGTGGCTCAGTTGGTTATGCGACTGCCTTCGGCTCAGGTCATGATCCCGGAGACCCGGGATCGAGTCCCCCATCGGGCTCCCTGCTCGGCAGGAGTCCTGCTTCTCCCTCTCTCACTCCCCCTGCTTGTGTTCCCTTTCTGGCTGTGTTTCTCTCTGTCAAATAAATAAAATCTTTAAAAAAAAATGGGCAAAGGACCTGAATCAATATTTCTCTAAAGAAAATGGACAAGTGGTCAGAGCGTACATGAAACTAGGGTCCTATATCATCAGGAACATCGTCAGGAAATGCAAATCAACGTCAAAATGAGAGATGATCTCACACAAATTAGGAAAGCAACCACCAAAAACCTGCAAAAAAGAACAAGTGTTAGTGATGATGTGGGGAAGTTAAAACCCTCGTGGGCTGTTTGGTGTGTAAATTAGTGAAGCCACTGTGGAAACAACGTGAAGGTTCCTCAAAGCACTAAAATAGAATTGCTCTATGATTCAGCGCTTCCACATCTGGGTGTTCAAAGGAATTGAAATCAGGATCTCAAGGAGATATTAGGGCTCCCATGTTTGCAGCTGTGCTCTCCGTAGCTGAGATGCAGAACAGCCAAAATCTCCCTGGGCGGAGGAATGGGTGAAGAGAGGTGTCCACACACGCAGTGGGGTAGCTCTCAGCTCGAGAAGAAGGAAATCCTGGCATTTGCGATAACATGGATGAACCAGGAGGACGTGAAGCTGAGGGAACAAAGCCAGACCCAGAAGGACGAGTCCTGCACAATGACCCTTGCGGGAGGCATCTAACCTCGTCGGATGCACAGAAGCAGAGGCTAGATTGGTGGTGCCGGGGGCCGGGCGAGAGGCCATGGAGGTTGCTGTTGGGCGGGTGGGAAGTCTCAGTCACGCCAGGGGAATCGGCTCCAGATCTCTGTGCGCCCGTGGTTGACGGTGCTGCAGAGAGCACTCGAGAACCTGTTAAGAGAGCAGGTCTTGTGTTAAGTGGTCTGCACGTGCGCGCGCGCGTACACACACACACACACACACACACACACACCTTATCTGGTGTCATTCTATACTGCACATTACCTCCTCTTGGACCTTACCTACAGAGTTCAAAGGAGACGTTTAGCTAATGACAGACTCGTCACTATCCCTGGACGTTATAAATTGAGGTTTTTCTAAGACTTCACAGTCCATCAACACACGTCAAGTCCAATAGTGTGATTTTAGTATCCCCTGCCCTCCAGGCTCATTCAAACCTCAGGGACTTGGATCCCTGAAAATTCTTCTCTTCCCACTTCTCTTGCTTGCCGCAAGAGCATTTCAGTCTCAAAAGTCAGTCTTGTTCGTGGTTATTGGCCCCGGGACTGCTGACTCAGCCTCATAGTTCACAAGAGTCTGATGTATCAAATCCTATTGCCCTAATTAATTTATAATGAAGACTGTAATTGCCATAAGGACAAGAAAATCACATTCTCTCCAGTGCATTCACCTGAAGCTGAGTCACATGGAGGCCATATTATATTTAGACAGTCAGCATGGTGAGCCGGGGATTAACAGCAAGGGGAGGCAGTCACGTGGCTCAGATTTTCATGGCGTCGAGGGTCGTCTGCTGCATCTAGGCCCACAGTACCAAACACTCTGACGAACTTCTTTTTCCTCTTTGGTTTTCTAAGCTTCTACACTTCTAGATCAGCTGCGGTTTGCGCCTCACATCCTCTCTGCTTGCTGATCTCCTACTCCATTCATGTCCCCAGAAGCCACTCCACACAGTGCAATCTGATGAAGTTTCACGTGGTTTTGTGACATACTCTTTCTACTCCCCGGCTTCTCGCAGGGTTATATGTGCGCTCTACACAACAGTAGAGAGGTGTATGTGTGCGGCCTACTGGGTCACAATTGACAAATGAAGTCTGAGTTGGTAGACAGACTTTCCTCTTTTCTGAACAATTCCGAGGCATGTTCCACATCATTCTTTGGGGATCCCAGCAGAACTGACCTCATATCCACAATGGTGGGCAGCTCAAAAACATACCTGTGTATTAGTTTTCTTTCCTTGTTCTGTTCTGCTCTGCCCGCACTTCTGCTTCTGGGATCATGTGTCTGCAAATCATACCTGCAGTGGAGTATGTCTGTAGGTCTGCTTGTGGAAAAGACCAGGGGAAAGTGGTGGTGGGGGTGGTGGTCTAGAACTGGATCACGGGCGTCCGATGATGAAGCCTGCACTCTGGGATGAGTTGTAGGTAAGAGACAATTATGGGCAGGAGAGCATTTTCCTTGCCTTGTGATTCAGCATCCTTCCAGGGATACTGGGGCAGGTCCCATGGTGCTGCTGGAACCCATCCTTGAGGCCGAGACACATAATGCACTGCGGGAATGAGCTGAGATCCCTGAACACTTTGGCGTAGTATCGAGAACAAAACAGAAGGGAGGCTCAGGGTGGAAGAGAGAGGGGGATGTGTTTATTCTGTGAGAGCAGAAAATCTATCACCAGAATTAGGTGTCTTGAAGGTGCTCAGAGGACACACCTTTTGCTAACGCAATATGGGAACCCGAGCGAGAGGGGCAGACACCGGCGCCTTTAGGAGCCCTGGAGCACCACAGGAAGACGCAGGTGCTGTGAGGCAGGAGATAGACCCCTTGCAGAGTCAGTGGCCTGCCACATCGATGAAGTTTCAGGTGCCAGTCGTCGGGGCATATGACCTTGTCCTCTGCCACATGAATGGCAAGTGATTGCATTCACGCTCCTACAGTGAAGAAGGAAGCATAGTTCTGGGTAAGAGGCTCTGGCATTCGGAAGTGGAGTGTTGTTTCCACCCATTTATCAGGTGACTCAAATGCCTCCAGTTCTGAAAATTTCCCAGAACAAAATTGAGCTTTGCAGCATGTCCAGCTCAGCACAAAGTGCCCTGTGGGAGCTCACGTCGTGTGTGACTCAGCGAGTCTGACGGCTCTGGAGCTGTGCCTGGTGGACGAGGTGCAGAGTGAGGTCTGCTCGTCCCCAGAGAGAAGAGTCAGTGCGGACCCGTCCAGGTCTGGAGGAGGAGCAAGCCTTCTACAGCACGGATCCTCACCACTTTCACAGGGACCATGTCGCTGGCTTGAGGACATGGCCGGGGGCCTCTGTGGGGATCTGGCTGTTGTCAGATCCATGGAGCCAGCAGGCCAGGCAGGTGCAACATCCAGGCTTACCGTGAAAACCTTTCTCTGGAGAGCCCTCTGCAGCGGGTCTAGAGGCCCCGTCGGCTCCGTGCGCAGGCTTGGGCACCGGCGTACCTGTCACACCAGTACCTCGGTGTCCAGCTGCGACCTTGGGCGCTCACCCACTGACTGAGGCGGGGAGACCTGGGCCCAGTTCCCAGGCAGTGGGCTCGAAACCGTGGCGCTTGAAGAGAGTGGGGTGCTGCCACACGGGGGCCTCCCGCAGGGGCAACGTGGAGAGCTCGGCCATCTCCTCTGGATGGAGTGAATGTGCTCCAGGTACTGGTATATTTGCAGATGTTGGCAATCAGGGAGGGACCTGAAGGATGAAGATAGGACACACACCTGTGTACAAGCGGGTGTCAGGAGTCTCATGGCCTTGGGAACAGACGTGAGCACCCTGTGAAATGCTGATGGCACTCGAAGACCCAATGCTGGAGACACGGCCCCCGTCAGGAAGGGGGCTTGTCCTGTGGGTGTCAGCCGGCCTCTGCCCTAGGCTCCGGGGCTCTAGAACGGGCAGAATAGAGCTGCCAACGTGCTGGGCATGACGGCCATCCACAGGCTGTCAGTGTGGCTCCCACACGGCGGTAGATTTAGATCCTATCCCTGTTGCTGCCTGGTGGCCTCTGGGGGGCCCCCCACTTGGGGGCAGGTGGTGTACAGTGGTCCACCCTTGCCCCAGCTGGGATAAAAATGGGCTGCTTACTCCGCCAGGAGACTGGATGAGAGTGTTCCCGGGGAGGGGGCAGGGGTGAGGGAGTCCGGCTGTATGGCGGAGGCTTTAGGATTGGTTCGGGAGGACTGTGGACAGCAGACCCATGGGGCTACTAAAGCCACCGCTCTGGCCAGATCTCTGTCCAGCCTCGGCCACACGGTGCTCACAGAGGTGGTGATCATAGGTGTGGGGGGAGAGGTGGCTAACTTTACTCAGCACTGTGTCCCCTGGGGGACAGAGGGCCACTCTCCTGCCCATCTACGGAGGGGGACATGGAAGGGAAGGACATTCAGGTCACTCGCCCGCATTTATGTACACAGTCGGCAAGAAGGAAGCTTCGATGGGAACCCAGCGTGGGCCTCCCGGCCTGGACTCTCAGGTTCATTCCTGGAAGGAACCCTGTTGTTGGAATCCCACGCTCCAGGTCTGGACCCTGGATTCTTCCCGGGGACACACCCCACTCTCTCCAGACACTGTTGGATTGTTCGAGAACCCAGATTCAGCTACACCTCTAGGCCCAGCAGTTTGCTGGGCGCGCTGCTTTCCAGTTCCTGTTATTGGCAGCCACAGTTTGACGTGTGCTTCCAAGTGAACTTGAGAGTACTGAACGGATATTTTTAGGCAAGGTTCTATATCCCAGACATTTCACTAATTAATATTGGCCTTTCAGTTAGTCCAAATCAGCAAGGGTTTGCACATATTGATTTGTTCCCTTTGGTTTTCTCCTATGAGTATCCTTATGTATTATCCTTTTCATTTGTTTATTGCATCCCAAGGACATGTCAAGTTCAGAAAAACTTAATTTGATGGAATTCTTCCTTCTGGATTAGTGGTGACTTTCTTAGGAGTAGCAGCTACTTCTGATCTGTTTGGGCGCTCCTCTCCCTCTGCGCCCTGTGCCCAGTGAACTACCCCAAGTGAACCCTTGGTGGGTCCTGGTGGGCCGCAGCAACCACGCCCATGGCCGCCTCGGGCTGGTGAGTTTTGGGACTCCTTTGTTACTGATCTGAATATTTCTTCACCTGCCTTCTTTTAAAAAGAAGATGTCTTAAGAAAGAGGTAGCAGTTGGTATCTATTTCCTGTTGATAAAAGGACTGTCATGTCAGGCGCCTGGGTGGCTCAGTGGGTTAAAGCCTCTGCCTTCGGCTCAGGTCATGATCTCAGGGTCCTGGGATCGAGGCCCGCATCGGGCTCTCTGCTCAGTGGGGAGCCCCCTTCCTCCTCTCTCTGCCTGCCTGTCTACTGGTGATCTCTCTGTCAATCAAATAAATGAAATTAAATTAAAAAATCATTAAAAAAGAAAAAAAGGACTGTCATGTTGGTGCTTTCTCTTCTGTTTTGAAAATAAAGACAGCATGCCTTTTTAATGCTCTACCCCAGACGACAGACAGAGATTCTGCTTGGAAGAATATCCAGGGATAAGCTGCTTGAGGGCTGGGCTGAGCCCACTGTGTTCATTCCCCGGCATGGTTCCAGGAGA
>PITA01000523.1:0-267269 GCA_004023965.1 Spilogale gracilis
ATCTAGGGAGGGAAACGAAACAACAGAGACTTTGAACACAGAAACAAACTGAGGGACTTGGAGGGAGGGGGGTGGAGGGATGGGAGAGCCTGGTGGTGGGTACTGGGGACACCTAAAGCGGGGAGCACTGGGTGTGGGGAATGGGGAATAAATCTTGAAACACTGGAAAAAAAAATTTTAGTAACAATAAAAAAAAAAACAAAACAAACAAACAAAAAAAACGGAGAAAAATGGCGAAAGCAGACACTGTACTCTTTCTGCCTAATTCGCCCCCTGCTGGCTGGTTAGGTTTATCACAAATAGGGACATCAAAAACAACTAAATGGAGGGGGGAAAAAGTTTGCTCTTACAAGCCTCAACCAGTTCAATCATCCTGGAAACAAACTGCTGTTCTGAGGAAAACATAAGGATCCTCCTGTGTTTGGGTCTAAAATTTTGGCGGGGGAGGAGGTGGAGAGCTGTTGATAAATGTAGCAATTTCTCTGTAAAACTGTTAAAACATGTATCTGAATGCAATGTTGATGGGGGGGGGGGGAGTGGGAATCAGCATCCTGAAGGGAAAAACAAGTAAAAATTCCAAGGCTACTAAAGGGTTTTTGTGTAGACGTTGCAATTTTTAGCCTGGTTGGCAAGCCAACCACTGTTTTCAAGCAATGATGATGCCTGCTCCTATTGTTCTCATTGTGTTGCCTTGCTCATCTCTGAGCATCCTGTCTCTAGTGCCTTCTACACTCAATTTCTCTTTCATAGTGCTACCTGAATTATATGTTAATACCATAAATCTGACTATCCATGTCTTGTGTAAAAACCCCTCGTGTCACCCCATCTTTTTAAATTAAGCAGTATTTCCTAATTAGTGCAATGCAAATGTCCTTAATATATATGTTTGGGGGCGCCTAGGTGGCTCAGTGGGTTAAAGCTTCTATCTTCGGCTCAGGTCATGATCTCAGGGTCCTGGGATCAAGGCTTTTGGCTGGCTCTCTAGTTAGCAGGGAGCCTGTTTCCTCCGCTCTCTCTGCCTGCCTCTCTGCCTGCTTGTGATCTCTCTGTCAAATAAATAAATAAAATCTTTAAAAATTTGATATATATGTTTAGGGTAATCCAGGGAGAGAAATGAAATAACAGAGACTTTGGACACAGAAACAAATTGAGGGACTTGGAGGGAGGGGGGTGGAGGGATGGGAGAGCCTGGTGGTGGGTACTGGGGGCACCTATTGCATGGTGCACTGGGTGTGGGGAATGGGGAATGGATCTTGCAACACTGGAAAAAAAATTAAGTAACAATAAAAAATTGATATATATGTTTGGACTTACACTTTCCTTTTTCCTAACTTTCTGTCTATTTGGAAAGAAGACATCATTGAACCTAACAGTAAAGGAATCTCCAGAACATAGAAACAGGACCACATTCCACAACCCAATAAAATGAAGAATTTCTTATTTTCAAGATAGTCCTATATAGCCTTTTTACACTTTGTTTTCTTATCTTTATTTGTGCTACTTTCATGGCATTACCAATCAATATTGCTTTAGTAATGTGAATGTATAATATTTATATAATAATATTAAATATAATAATATTCCCCAATATATATTGGAAACTTTAAGGATTCATTCTAATGTCTTTGGCCATCATACAAATTGAATTGAAAATGTTGGGATTTGGGAGCCAATGGTCAGGAAAGCATTCTGGAGGTATCTTCAGTGCAAAAAGAGTGGTTTAATTAAAGCACGGGGACAAGACCCATGGGCAGAAAGAGCTCCACTGGGGTCATGATGAGTGGCCCATTATATACCTACAAGTTGGGAGGGGGTTAGAGATGGCTTAAATCTCTAAGGAGTTTGGAAGCAAGGTTTTCAGGACCTTGAGGGGCCTAGCTGTTGCTATGGAAAAGGTCATTTATTGCTGTCTAGTAAAACCTTAGTCATGAGATGCCTCAGAAGTATATCAGTGAAGGATCCTTGCTAATGTATATCTTAGGGAGGTAGAGATAAAGGAAGCTTCCAAAGGAACTTGTATTTGTTAAAGGAGACTTAATATGTCTGGATATTGGACTAATGATAAGCTAAGGTTGTTTTATTCCCTTGCAAAGTGTTAATATTGAGGTGGTTGAGTTCCTAGAGGAAAGTCACTCTGCCTTTCTCAAGGACTTCTCAGTGGACTGTAGGTAGTAAGGAAATGTAATTTTTTCCCCTAAATTTCTTTTGCCTTTGTTCTCCACATTGCAAATGACCAGATATTGTTTTGATCCAATTGATCCCACAGGCTTTTTAATCATAAAACAATGTGGCTCCTTCCCCAACTTCTTTCCTGCTCACCCTGTGAAGCTATATTATTTGTTTGTTTTTATCTGTCTCATAAGCAGGTCTCAGCAATCAGAACATCATAAGCAGCTTGCAGTCCTTTAAATGAAGGTTAGGTAGTCCTATCCATCTCAATGATAATGTCTTTGAAAAGTAGTCTTTGAGCAGTTAACTTAATCTTATTACATTTATTAAGTGTTTTTAACCTTTGTAATCTGTAAAATATAAATTAAAAATCAGGTGATTTCTTCAACCTAATGATTTTTTAATCTCTCATCATTTCCTGACATTATGTGATGGTTTCCATGTTGTTTGTTGGACATGGAGCTACACGAACACGGAAGTGGATGGCTGCTGTGTTCACTTCAAAACGAGCTATTTGTCTCTGATTACTCAAGTCCTGTGACGTTAGAATTGGAGCACATATTCTGCAAAAGGAAGAAACAGGGTACCTAAGTGTGCCAGAGATAACCTTGAATTGCCACAGCACTGGACCAGACCCTCCTAAACTTGGAATGCTGCACTGCCATCTGGGGGATAAAATTTTAAGTTATTTGCTGTTGAGCTGAGACCGAGGGGCAAGATTCCCCAACAATCTGGAAGAAATCTGGAGCAATGAGAATGTTTCTAAGATATAATGTGAAGACCTGTACTCTACTTTGGATTCTTTACCAAAAGTAAAATATATATCTCTAAATCCATTCCTTTCCTTCAAAATAGGGTTCTGTTATTATCGTGTGTCACTTTATTTTTTAAATTACATATCATTTCATTTAAGTCATAATTTGAACCCAAATGAACTGTAGGACTTTTCTAGCATAAACTCCTTATTGCAGAGATGATGAAAAGGAAGGCCAATTATTGCTACAATTTGCCCTGTCATTATAACTTACTACTGGTGAATCCAAGAGACTGAAGTCCCTATCTCCCAATGGAATGCCTTCATTTTTGCAAGACACTGTTTCCAATAATGTCAGAACATAGATACTTCCCAACCTTGTAAATAGCCACTTAGCCAGTCTTCCAGGAGTAAAACACAAGCACAAATGAGTCAACAGTATTGACTTTAAGGTTCCACATACATTTTCATTGTTGTTGCAAGGCAAGTAAATAAGATATTAATGTAGTTAACATTATAAATTTATTTTTTTGAGATTTTATTTATTTATTTGAGAGAGGGAGAGAGAGTATGAGCCCAGTGATGGACAGAAGGAGAAGACTCCCAGCTGAGCAGGTAGCCCAGTGTGGGACTCCATCTCAGAACCCTGGGATTATGACCTGGGCAAGAGGCAGATGCTTAACTGATTGAGCCACCTAGACACCCAACATTATAAATTTGAAAAACAAAACAAACAAAAAACCTAAACCATATTAATTTGACCTCTGTTTAGTAAGACAACTAATCATTGGGTTATATGAGAAGCAGAAATAAATCATAAATTACCAAGAAACATGGCTTCATGTGGTCACGTATTTTTTTGTGTTTTTTTCCGTTAATTTTTAACTCATTTACTCTATAGATGCATCAGTAACACTGCTCATTTCATTCATTCATCAGTTTTAATAACATTCCTATTCAAAGAAAACTGGGCAACTTATTAATATGAGCTAAACTAACTCATCCTTACTTACATTAAAATTCAAAAGTCCTAAATCTTTTTCCTTCAATGTACAGGATTCCCAAGGGTCTAACACTTATGCTTAGGAAACAGCTGAGTCATCCTGTGAATCCCTGCAGGGCCTCCTGTATCTGTCTAACCCTTTAGGCATAAGCGGTAGAATACCTTACTCCCTTAGCCGAACTTCTGGAAGTCTGCATACCAGACAGCTCAAACAATTTTGCATTTGGAATAACTGGTAAAGGGGAGCACAATCTACCATGCCAAAATATGCCGCTTAGGCACAAGAATTATCTTGAGCTGGTCATTTTTGAGAAACTGCAGATACAGGGAAAGCTCTTAAAACTAAGTTACCTTTTTGGTAAGACATTTATGTTTACAAGGGAAATCTCCATTTATAAGGGTGTCTCCCTTTCTATTCCAGGAAAAGGAGGAGGGTCAAATCCCTACAAAAGCTTGTCTGTCTTTCTTTCTTTCTTTCTTTCTTTCTTTCTTTCTTTCTTTCTTTCTTTCTTCCTTCCTTTCTTTCTTTCTTTCTTTCTTTCTTTCTTTTTTTTTTAATTTTTAACTTACTTATTTTTGAGAGAGAGAGAGAGAGAGAGAGAGAGCAAGAGCGAGAGCACACAAACTGGGAGAGAGGGTGGACAGAGGGAGATCAGACTCCCCGCTGAGCAGAGAGTCTGATGTGGGGCTCCATCCCAGGACCCCAAGATCATGACCTGAGCAGAAGTCAGACACTTAACTGAGCCAAGTTACCCCTAATCTGTTTTTTTATTACAGGGGTTCTCAGCCAAGAACTTAGAAAGTTTCAGGGAGAAGTTATTTGACTCCCCCTACATGACTACAGATGTCATTCCTAGGGAAAGTTGATAGCCTAAATACCACAGAAAAGCACTAAGTTTATAAGCCCTTTATCTACTGAGGTACCAAGAAGAGGAGCTTAGGAGATATCAGAAAACAAAACAAAACAAGAATATTAATAGAATTAATACAATGGAACAGTCTGAACTCTTTTATAACTACACCATATATGTATCAGGTGAGTATCTGTTCATAGGCTCTAATAGAGACACTTCTTATATAACAATGACTGAAACAAGAGAAAAACCCATGACAGTCACGTAAAATTCCAAATGGAGGCCCAGGCCTGCAATGTTGACCTAGGCTCCTTCCTATCCTAGTGTCCGGCCTTCCTCATCAGACCACTTTTTGTGTAAGATGGGTGTTTCACTTCCAATCACAAGGCCTACACTCAATTAGTGGGAAGGAGAAAAGATAAAGGTGACATATCACTTCTCTTAAAGGACAAGCCACAGAAGTTAAACAGATCACTTTATTAATATCATACTGGTAGGACTTCGTCACGTGGCTACATCCAGATGTAGAAGAGACTGAAAAATACAGTCTTGTGCTGGGTGGCCATGTGCCAAGTTAATACCCTATTACATGCAAAAAGATGTGTTAGATATGGTAACACTAGCTGCTCTTTTAAAACAGAAAGAGAAGGGTGGTTGGGTGGCTCTGTCAGTTAAGCATCTGACTCTTGGTTTCTGCTCAGGTCACGATCTCAGGGTCCTGAGATCCCATTTAAGGCTCACCACTGGGCTCCCCGCTGGGCATGTAGTGCAGCCTGCTTAAGATTCTCTTTTCCTCTCCCTCTGCCCCCCCCCCCCACTGCATGCATGCTCTCACTCACGCTCTCCCCCTCCTCCAAAAAAGAGAGAGAGAGTCCCCTCCAAATGCAAAATAGGTCAAACACAATAAAAGTTTCTTTCTCACTCATGTTTGTCATTTGTTCAGAAACCCAGGCTGATGCTAGCTCTGTCATCTTCAATATATGGATCCATCACTGGGGGTGAGAGAGAGGTTCTCCTGTCCTTTGCAGTCCTGAGAGTGAGGAAAGAGGATAAAGATGGTATTCTTGTTTCTTAAACCCCTTGGTCAAGAAATGACAGACTCTACATGTCACATGGACTTGTATTCTTTGGCAAGTAGTTATGTGATCCCATCTGGGAATGAGAAGGGCTAGAAAATGTAGTCCCTGAGTCCCAAGATCGACTCCGGACTGTGAAGGGGAACATGAACTCTGGTGGAAAGGGTTTTCTCTGCCAGAGAAAAAGGAGAACAGATATTGAGGTCTACCTCAGTCTTTGCCTTCATTGCCCATCCAGGCCACATTTCTCTTCTCAGCCATAGTTAGAAAATGCTCCTTCCACCCACCAGCTGAGACAGACAACCCCAAAGTCTCATCTAGGCCCCGGCTTCTGTTCTAAGTCTGGCATCTCTGGGTCATGTGCATGTCTACCAAAACTGGAAATGGCTTTGCACAAACTGACAATCTATAGCTCAAAATTGCGTTACCCAGCCAGACTAATACACAGTAGTAAGTAGGAACGGGATCAACATCATGAACTCAGTTCTGACGGGAAGAGTAAGAACAGCAGCACAGTAATGAACTCACTACCGTGGCAGTAATTTCCTATGTGAAGCTATCTGCCCCTTTTCCGAGGCATTCCACCTTAGTCATCATCTGGCCAACGTGTGACTTTGCCTTGAGCGAGGTTCTTGCGTGTCCATTATTTTTGTGGCCACATAAGAAGTACACATCAGAGTGTATTCCCAGCTCGGGAGCTTCAGAATTTTGGCAGGCTGCTTCCTGCTGGTTGGACAGGGTTAGGGAGACATAGTTTGTTTTAAGGGGTGAACTATAACAGAATTTTGCAAGTCCGGCGCACAAGTTCTTTGGTAACACCAGGCAACAAAAAACTTCAGAAGGTCAATGGACTCTTTATTTCCATCAGTTCTGGTTGCAAGTAAATAAAGACAAAGTTCTCTTCGGTACATTGCTTATTGGTCTGGAAATTCTGGTCTTTTGTTTACTTGCTTCTGTGCCCTGTCAGTCACTCTTGCTCAATTTAATAGTGACTACCTTCAGGCCAAATAAAACAATTGGCTTCAGTAGGAAGGCAACATCTTTAATCTAATGTTTCCCACTGGGCTGGCTCCTACTGTCTGATAGTCTTAATGGTTTGTCCAGTCTTATCTCCTGCAAAGACTATTTCTTGATTTAGAGACTCATTTTATCATTGCCTCCGTTTGGGCACAAATGGCATTGTTTCTTGTCAGAACTGATTTACAAGGCCCTGTATTATAAGACTCTCAATTTAGATTGCAGGCCAAAAAAACAGAAAGTCTGCCTTGCCACAACTTCATTCCCTTATTTTCTCCCTTGCAAGTGGCCAGTTCTATCTTGAGTTCACCTCTCTGGTGCAACATGTCAGGTGACTAATAAAAAAATTTTTTTAATTTAAAAAAATAAACAGCTGTCAGGGAGGAAGACCTTCCTCTGCTCTATGAGGTCCTTGTAGCTGGACTTAGAATCAAATTGACATGAGACAGATTAACAGGAGAAAATAAAATTTAATAGGTGTACATGCAGGGAATGCAGAAAAAACATGAAATTCCAAAGACAATGAGGCAACAGGAAGCTTAAGTGAGCTAAGAGAGAGGAAGGGTCTGATGACACAAAAGGGAGAAAGGCCATTAACAGGAAGATGAACGAGATGTTTTGAAAAATAAAGTTTGCCTCATTATGCAGATAAACTTTTTGCATGAAGGGGAGGGTCTGTTAATTGCCTGGTACACTCTGTCCTTTCCAATGTAAATCTAGGCAGCCTAGCGCTGGGAAAAGAGCTTTTCTTTTTTTTCTTTTTTTTTCTTTTTAATAATAATTTATTTTATTTTTTTGGTGTTCCAGGATTCATTGTTTATGTCCCACACCCAGTGCTCCATGCAATTCGTGCCCTCAATAACCACCACCAGGCTCCCCCATCCCTTACCCCTCCCTTCCAAAACCCTCACTTTGTTTCTCAGAACCCAAAGTCCCTCATGCTTCATCTCCCTCTCTAATTTACCCCAGTTCACATTTCCTTTCTTTCTCCTACTGCCTAATGTTACTCCTTATGTTCCACAAGTAAGTGAAACCATATGATACTTGACTTTCTCTGCTTGGCTTATTTCACTCAGCATAATCTCCTCTAGTCCATCCATGTTGCTACAAAAGTTAGGTATTCATCAAAAAGAGCTTTTCCCACACCTACTGGGTTTTGAATACTTTTAAATCAAAATAATGTTCGTGCCAGAGTGGCCCATCTTAGAGCAGGCCTGCCCTTGGCCCCTACACAGCCTAAAGATAACAAAAGTATTAACAGTTTGGTTGGCACATGTTCTTACATCCAAGAGCTCTCCAAGTCATTTGGCAAATATTTTGTTACAGCATACCTATTGTCAACAGCTTTCTAGTCCATGAAAACATGTATGAAAACTCCATGCCTCTTAATCACTAAGCCACTATAATATCTTAAAGTGTTGTTTCTACAGCTCCACTCTCAGATACTATGGTCTGTATTAATTGGAATATCCATTCAACCATGGTTAGAGAGAACCCAAAAAAACAAAAGGTTAAACAAGAGAGTTGTTTATGTCTTAGTTGAGAGCTAGAAAGTCCTGGGCTGATGTGAACGCTCCATAATAATCAGGGATCCAAGTTCACTAGATCTTCTTTTCTGGCCATTTTCAGTATGTGATTTCTATGTATTGGTCTGGCTACTCCAGGTATCATCAATATATGTGCATTCTAGCTAAAGTGGAGGTCACAGAAAGGAAGATGTTGCATTTCCATCCCTCTACGGCACAACATGAAAGTAGAATACTTCACTTCTGCTCATATCCCTTTAGACAGAATTAGGATGTAGAGGAGGAAAATAATCTCTTTTACCCATCCATCTTGGGATTTCCAATGGAAAACCAAGAAATTAGCCTGTCCAAAGACCGATTCACAAGAGAAAGACAAGCAGAAGTCTGTTAACGTGTACACTGTGCACATGCACACAGGCATACCCCAAAGGGCTGGTTACAACTTGGGCTTATGTACCACCTTAAGCAAAACAAAGGAAAAGAGGTTTGGAACTTCTGGGTGGGGAAGTTTGTTATGGGAAGGTGACCAGAAAAACATGATAAACAAATTATTTATAAGATTTGTGATACACATTTAACAGGGTGAGGGGAATCTTTTCCACTGATAAATTGTTAAGAGTCTTCCACTTCCTGGTATGGGAGAGGGAAACATCTTTCACAAATATAAATTGCCCTTACAAAAGGAAAATGTGTGCCCTATTATGACAGCTTTTCCTGCCTATGCTGATTTCCAATGACTGTTAGCTCAAAATAAATCCATATGCCAAAGAGGCAATTTTGGGGTGACATAATACAGTACCCTTAAAAATGTTAAGCCCACACAGCTACAGGGTGCTGAGGAAATGTAGGTGAAATGTAGTTATTTATTATTTAAGAAGAGAAGAATAGGTATCTGGGGAAAATCTAACAGTCTTTTCCATTCCTTTATCTATATAACTGAAACAGAAATCAAACTATCTGAAACCCCCATTTATGTTGTCGTGTGAACTGGAGGAGACCTCAGGATCTGAGACCTCAACCCAGCCCGTCCAGAACCTGTGGCTGGAGGCTCTTGGTCTCATCACAAGAAGAATTCAAGGGCATAACACAGGGGGATGAGCAGTAGAAGCAGGAAAGTTAATTAAAGAGAAAATATACTCTCAAGATGTGAGACGGTTACCTCAAGAAAGAGCTGTGCATCCTGGAGTTTGGGGTTTCTATCTTTTGCTGACAGCTGTTAACAAGTGGATGGAATATTGATTACTTGAGGCAGGGATTTCTTGGAAGCAGGGCTACAGGCTTTTTCTTCCTTATTTGGTCAGGGGTTTCCTGTCATGGCCCCTTAGGCGATTTTAGTCTGTGAATGCCGTGATGCAGTGTAATGAAGGAATAATGCGAACTCTGGCCTACTTTGTCAGCCATCTTGGGCCAGTCTGGTTTGATCCAGTTTCTTGTGGTTTTGTTTGAGAGTGCTGCTAAGACAGGCCTCTGACTTGCTCCTTATTGGCCAGGACTTCCTCTTTGCTGGCCTCCAGACAGCTTGTTAGAACCCAACTGCCTATCTGGCATTTTTTATTACCCTCTGATATTTTCTAGGACAGTCTATTCTAGTGAAAATGCTAGTCAAACCCCCAAACTTAATTTCTCAGTTTGTCGTCTATGAGTCTAGAAGGCAAATTAAAGCTTCAAATTCTGCATCTTTGATTATTAAAAGAAGCTTACATTTAATATCAGCTGTACGATGATTTCAGGAACAGCAACAACAACAAAAAAAACAGTCTACTCCCAGACACAAGACAAAACAACAAGCACAAAAGAGAAGAAAGGGAAAATAAATCTCATCAGCCTTTAACTGGAAACAAAGTCCTCCACATTTAGATAGAAAAAGCTTGGAAATGCAAGTACCTGGAGATATAAACACATGACTGTGAATGAGTTTCTCTGGATTTCACAGACTGCAGGGTAACTGTAATCTACTACATTTGCTCTTCAAAATAAATACTAATACCCCTGTTACCATTCTTAGGATTCCTCTGCGTTCACAGTCACCTCCTTTTCAGACTGCACTTATTCCCAGCACATGACTAGGATAGGAAAAAGCAGCTGTCTTTTTCTTAGAACAGGTCTGAGGGTGTATTCCATATGGCTTCACAGTAGAAAAAATACATATGTATGTACATTTTTTAAGTCATTATTTTCCTTTTTAATTTTTTTTTTTTAATTTCAGTTTTGGAATTACACAGACTCCAGAGGAAAATAATCACTAATTCTCACTAGATAAAAATTTCAACAGTGAAAAATGTTTTGCAAGTGTTTGAACATCAGTGAGTTTTAGACAACGTTTGATTTTAAAAATGTGGTTTGAAGCAATGTATTGACTCTTTGGAGAAGGTGGTAGTACTGAACTCTGATGCTTCAGGGTTTTTTTATTATTGTTATTTAAATAAAATTGCTTTTAAAATAGCATATGTCATTAAGGTTTTTAGTCACAAAAATACTGAATTCAAAATGTCATAAGTATTTCCAAGGCAGATATAAAATGCAAATCCATGTCTGAGCATTTGGGAATTATTTTATCTATCAGGACAAGCTAACAGAGAATCTCGGCTCCTTCTCCAATAGCCCCCACTGTAATGAGGACCATATCTAACATATTTATCACTTTTCATTCTTCTTCAGTTCAACCATACTCTGAATTGATTATCACTGCTCTGATATTCCCAGTATTTTGACAAAACAAGGTATAATGTCTAGAAACTATTTTTCCATTGACCATAAGATGCTATTTCATAAGTGTCAACTTTCTACTAACATACTCAAGAAAACAAGTTATAGGGTGGCTCAGTTGGTTGGGCGACTGCCTTTGGCTCAGGTCACGATCCCGGAGACCCAGGATCGAGTCCCGCATCGGGCTCCCTGCTCTGCGGGAAGCCTGCTTCTCCCTCTCTCATTCCCCCTGCTTGTGTTCCCTCTCTGGCTGTGTTTCTCTCTGTCAAATAAATAAATAAAATCTTTAAAAAAAAAAAAAAAGAAAACAAGTGATAATTCCAAACAGAGGGCATTTAAGTCAGGGATCTTTTATGTTTCCTCTCTCCTTTACCCCTAACCAAGCTTCCCTTTGACCAGCGTAAAGGAGTCAAGCTGACCTATCTGTGTTATGCCTTATACAAACTGCACAGTGACCCACATTAGTTCCATCTATGCACACAAATGTTAGCTTCAAATCCCAATCCTCTTTATCTCATACCTGAACCTTGAGCACTGTGCAATCAACCTAAACTTTATATAGCTCTAGCTCCAAGTGTTGCTGTTCATGGCATCTGCTTTATTTGCAATTACCTTCCTGCTTTTAGTAATCCCACTACTACCTCCCTCCTGTATGCTCCCTTGAAATCTCATGGTTACCTGGAGTTTGTATTTAACAGACTGTAATTGCCTGTGTTCATAACTGCCCTTTTATTCAGACCATGAATAAGTTAAGAATGTTGCCTGTGCCTAGTTCATCTTGTTTATGCCAGCATCTAGAATAGCATCATATATAAAAATACCTTCTCTAATGAACTCATTAACCTAAGAATATGAAAGTGCTCATAACAGCTAGAACACATCCTGCCATGGAGTGGGAGTAGAAGGAGCGGGAGGAGGGGGAGGATGAAAGGGGAAAATGTTTAATAAACTGACTCATGATCATTTCCCAAACTTAAAGTTGGTATGGATGCAATTACAACCATGTTTGTAAAATACTTAAGTACTGAATTGGGTAAACATTTTTATTCTCTTAATTTGCGAAGACTGAGATTTTGCCCAAGCCAAGTAACAGGCATCCTTAAGTCTCAGATTCTGATGTGAAACCAGGTTCTATCACCTGACTTTTCTGGGCTAGCAGCTACAGTACCTGTGATAGCTCAAAATGGAAGTCTAATGACTAGCATTTACCAAGCCGTCAAAAAACCTTCCAGAAGAGTCCAGAACTGGCCATTATAAAGCAATGTGGAGAAAGCATTAGAATGCTCCTTTGTGTCTTGACAAGAATGTAACAAGATAATATTTGGTTGAGTACTGAGTTTACAAATAAAATACGTAATAGAGGAAAACAATAAAGATTTTTTTTAAATTTTCAATAAATTTTTAAGTGTTTTATTTATGTATTTGAAAGAGAGAGAGAGAGCACAAGTGAGCGGGGCAGCAGGCAGAGAGAAAAGCAAGCTCACCACCGAGCAAGGAGCCCAATGCAAGACTTAATCTTAGGACCCCAGGACTACGACCTGAGCGGAAGGCAGATGCTTAAATGATGAGTCACCCAGGCACCCATAATTTTCGATAAATTTTTAAACTTATTTCTACAGCTTCTTCATTTACAGCTATGATTTACTGTTTCCTCTTAGGGTTTAATCGTTAAGAACTAGAACTTCTAGCATTTACACTGAAATAGCATGGGCCACAGCACATAGCAAAAGTCACTCACACTGTTATAAATTATATACCAATAGTAATAGTAATAATAAGGAAGACCAGTGGAAGGCAATTAAAACTGTTTTGTTTCTGGGAAGATTTGCCTAAGGCCTTCCGTGAGTCAGATTGACAAGAGGTAGCATTCCTCTCTTCTGCTATAATATTTCTGATTTTTTTCCCTTAATATTAGAGAAAATTTGGAACAAACTGATAAACAAATCACAATCACTTGAGAACGAGCCTGGATTTTAAACTGGTTTCACAAAGGGTACCTGTAGGAATCGACCCAGCTACAAAACCATGGCCAATTCCATATGATATGAGAAGCTGCTAAGAAATTCAACCCTCCCCATAAATAAACAGTTGCTTTCTCCAGAGCGTGCACGTCCCTACACTATCTTGCAAGGTAGACTCAAATGGAAAGAAAAAGAATAGACTGTAATGTCCTCCCAGAGGATTAATCAGGCAGAGAGACAGAACTGGGCTGCGTATTTATTTCCTTGTTCAGAGAGTATTATGTTCTGCGTGTCCTCACAGAGCACTAGCACCTGAGGTCAGAGTCAATGAAGATGAGTTGCTCAGAGTCCAGTAGGGGGAGCCACACAGGGAAGGCAATGTAGGTCATCCATTTTTGATCGCAGATTGCAGTCTCTCGACATACAGTTGCGACATGGAGAATTTTATCTCCTTATCAAAGAAAGTCTTCATAGAGCAAATAACACAGAGAAATGTAAAAAAAAAGGCAGAGAAATAAAAGAGATGGGGTCAGGGAATAGAAAAGGACATCTGAGGAACTACAGATTTGTTGATATGGCTGGAAGAGGTAAGGAAAGGCTGCTAAGGAGTTAAGGTAGGAAAGATGGTAAAGGCTTATATCACGAATCCCTCTGCAAATCACACTAGGTGTGTGAATATCATCTTGAAGTCAATGAAGAGCCTGAAAACAAATGGTGCAACAGGGAGACCCCTCAGGCAACTACTCCAATAGTCCAGAGGAAAATAATAAAGATTTGAATGATTCAGTGATTGTAAAAATAGATAATAACTCGATAAACAAGAAATGTTAATGAGAAAATATATATAAATACTAGCTTGTTGCCTGGTAAATAGAAATTACTAAATATGTATTGGCTACATGTGTTATATTTATTATCCACAAGCAGATTACTTTTAGTAAAGTAGTGGGCTCAGAAAAAACCCCTTCTCCTTTAAGGTACTGATAAGGATCCTTCTAATCTCAGCAATACAACAGAAATAATGGCTCTAGATTAAGCATGAAAGGCCTGCATCAGAGCATATCCTTGTGCAGGGCGTGAAATGTTTCTTTTCTGGCCACAGTCATCTTGAAAGGGTAAGGAATATAGATTCAAGGAGGCCTGCCTGGTTAGAGTCTGTAGACTTTCTCTTCTAGATCATAGTCCCGGTACATAGGAACCCAAATTCCATGTCCATGTGACTTTAGCCTGCCCCACATTTTTCTAGCAACTCCTCCTCCTGCTGTGGATCCAAAGAGCAAACTTAGCCCCTGGCATTCACATCACTAGGCTGGAGCCAGGAGACAAGGGTCAGCTGTGGGTGTGGTCAGGGATGGAGCCTGGAGGCATGGATGCCATGTCTACCTGTGAGTCGGGAATTTCCGACATTATGGGATGGATGCAATGGTGGATAGAGAAGGAGAGCAGGCAGCAGGCCACAAGCCAGGGCACCTAGCGCTAGAAGATGGCATTCTTTGTAGAACAGATATATGAAGAGTCCAAGCATTCTAAACTCAAAACTTGGCCTTTCATATCATTATGAAGTTTTATTTGTTAAGATTAGAAGGTAGAATTTATTTGATGACTTAATTTGTGATGTTTAAATATGTAGAGATATGATATATAGGCTTTGATTTGCACACTTGTCCTGAGCCCTGCAAAGAGCAGGGATGAAAGTTTATATCAAACTGAATTTTCTTGAAAAACCTTAGCAAACAAAATTCTTATCTTAGATAAAATTCAACAAATACTTACAAATACAGATATGCTTTCACAAGAAACTGAGAAATATTTCCAAAATCACAGAAAAACAGATATATAAAACAAGAAAAAATAACATGAGGGGCGCCTGGGTGGCTCAGTTGGTTAAGCGACTGCTTTCGGCTCAGGTCATGATCCTGGAGACCTGGGATCGAGCCCCGCATCGGGCTCCCTGCTCAGCGGGAGGCCTGCTGCTTCTCCCTCTCTCGCTCCCCCTGCTTGTGTTCCCTCTCTGGCTGTGTTTCTCTCTGTCAAATAAATAAATAAAATCTTTAAAAAAAAAAAAAGAAAAAATAACATGAGAGATATGAGAAATGTCTTCCAAATCAAAGAGAAGAATAAAAGGAAAAGAGAGGAAACAAAATTCTCAAAGAAATAATGTCTAAAAACTTTTAGGATTTAAAGAGATATGATTCTTCAAGTACAGGGAGCTCAATTCATCTGAATACATAAAAACAAATCAAAACCTAAACTTATAAGAGAAAAATTCAATTTAAAAAAGGGAGGATTTCAAAGCAAGGATGGGAGAAAGATGTGGTATGCACATAGGAATAAAGGAACAAAAGAAGCCAAACATCAGTGGAATAATACCTTCAAACTCCTGAAACAAAACAACTATCAACACAGAATTGAGTTCACAAATAAACTACCCTTCAAGAGCTAAGGCATGATAAAGTCATTCTCAGATAAAGGTGGATAATTTATTACAAATAAAATCTTGTTAAAAAAACTTGCTTGGGGAAAGTAAGGAAACAAATCCAGATACATCTTAGAATCGAACATTTCATTTTAGAGCAAAGAAAACGATATACATGAATAAACTGAAAGAAACATTAACAGTCAAAGTTGATCATTATCATCATGCTAATGTCAAATTTGGGGAGTGTTATGGGTTGGACTGTATTCAATATTAAAGCCCTTAACCCGCAGCAGTTCAGAATGTGACACTACTTTGAGATAGGGTCTTTGCAGAGATAATCAAGGTCATAATGACCTCATGGAGGTGGACCCTGATCTGACTGGAGTCTTTATAAAAAGGGGAAATTTGGACCCAGTGACTTGCAGGGAAGGAAGCTGAAAACAAAGAATCACAGGGAAAAGATGACCTTCTACAAGCCAAGAAGAGCAGCTGAAACATCCTTCTCTCCCATCCCTCAGAAGAACCAGTCCTGCCAACACCTTGATTCTGGATATCTACATTCCAAAACTTTGAGACAACAAATTGCTGTTATGTAAGCCACCTAGATTTCCTGGCAGCCGCCCGGGTCTCACAGACTGGTGGAGTCCCCGTGGGGAAGATGGCCCTCTGAGCACAGCTCCTGCCTCACGGGAAAACTCACTGATTCCCATAAATCTCAGTGAGAAGGGAGCAGTGGAAGCACTGCTCCTGCCGCTGGAAAATAACCCCAGGAGGCCTGACGTGGTCACAGCGAGGAAAGGGCGGTCTGAGCCCGGCGCCTGCCAATGGTGCGAAACTGGCATCTCCTCTGATTGGTCTTTATCCTAATAGTAAAGCACAATACTCTCGACAGGGCCTCAGGGTGTTCTAGGACAAACCAAAACCCCTTGCAGTCTTTAGATCTATTCAAAAGAGTGTACTTTTTGCACTTTCCCTTTAAATCTCCTGCAGATCAATGGGGATATTGTTGAGGCTTTTAAATGGTCAGATGAATGCTTAAATAAAAAAATAATAAGGCATTAGTAAGAGCATTGTCCTGCATACAGAGGATCTATAAATAAAGTCCTCCATGACGCCCAGTCACGAAGAAGAGGCTTGTACAAGCGCTTTTACTTTTGCAAAACAAATTACACTTCTCTTTAGGATGATTAATATGCCAGACAGACAGACTACCTGGCAGGTTCGTTAATGACTTAGCTTAAACTACAACTCTGTATGTAACTAACTCATCTAAGCCTTTTAGTTACTTTGTTATTTCCTTTCTTTTCTGTGAGACTTGCTTAAAAAACACCACATGATGAATCTACCCTTAATGCCTGGAGACAAGATGTAAGAAATTATAAAAAACCTTACTGATCCAACCTGTCCCCATTTTGGTTGAGGGAGTTGATGTAAATCATAGACACACACACCTGCAAAAATGTTTTTCACTGATCAATGCACTGCATGCTCTAAACTCATCTACTGTAAAAGGTTTTTGCTTTTAATCTATAACTTTTTGCTTATAAATAAAGACATGGAAAGCCGGCAAGACAGAGATGCCTGGCAGGTGATCGAAAAGAACCTATGTGGCTCTCTCATTTGCCGACACCGTCCTTCTTTCAGGGACTCCTGGTTCAGCCGGAACTGGCTAAAAACAGAATTCAGAATTATAATTCTGTCATTAATGACGTGTAGGACTGGGTGGCTATAAAACGTTCTAAGGCCCAATAATATGATGGAGGTATTAATTTCAGATTTTAAGTGTTCATGTGAAAATTATGATGAATGATTAACAGAAATAGGAAGTGTACTTGTTCACTTACTTGTCAATGGGGGGAGATAGAATTTAAAACAAAAGCTTTCTTTAAAAAAAGAAGCCAATAAATAAAGAGAAAATATGTAAATATAGGGAAAACAAAGTACACAGTGAGATGGAAGAGGTGACTGCAGATATTAGTATGGCTTTTATTTTATTTTATTTTATTTTTAGTATGGCTTTTATTTTAAAATAAACTAAATTCAACAGTTGAAAGAAAAGATAGGATTAAAAAGTAAATCTAGCACTATTATTTACAAAAACCATAAGAACATGTTCACATATACTCAGGTGTCTAAAGAACATCTGAGAAGCAGTTTGGGAAAAGAACTACAAAAAAATCGGAGGAGTAGTTATGAGAGTAAAATATCCTTTGGGTATGTCTTTAAAATGCATGACAGGGGGTGCCTGGGTGGCTCGGTTGGGCGACTGCTTTCGGCTCAGGTCATGATCCCGGAGTCCCGGATCGAGCCCCACATCAGGCTTCCTGCTCCACGGGACGCCTGCTTCTCCCTCTCCGACTGCCCCTGCTTGTGCTCCCTCTCTCGCTGTGTTTCTGTCAAATAAATAAATAAAATCTTTAAAAAAAAATAAAATAAAATGCATGGCAGACAGGTGCCTGGATGGCTCAGTCGGTCAAGCTACCAACTCTTGATTTCAGCTCAGACTGAGGTAGAGATTTCAGGGTCCTGAGACCGAGCCCCACCCCATATCAGGCTCTTCCCAGTGACATGAGGTCTGCCTAAAATTCTCCTTCTCACTCTCCCTCTGCTCCCCCCTACCCTGCCCCACCTCCCACCTGCACACACAGGCAAGCTCTCTTTCCCTCTCTCTGTAAAAATAAATAAATAAAAACAAAATCATGCATAGCTTTATAAATTATTTTTTTAATATCTTAAGTAACAATATTTTCCAACCCCACTAAAAGGTAGCATATGTTAGTTATATAACAATAGATAATTAGGTAGAAAATATGAATGCTTCCTTTCTTTTTGTCTTAATATCTGAAAAATATATTTTTATTTTTTTTAATTTTTAATTTTATATATTTTTGAAGATTTTATTTATTTATTTGGCAGAGAGAGACACAGTGAGAGAGGGAACACAAGCAGAGGAAGTGGGAGAGGGAGAAGCAGGCTTCCCACCAAGCAGGGAGGCTGATGTGGGGCTTGATCCCAGAACCCTGGGATCATGACCTGAGCTGAAGGGAGATAGTTAAACTGCCTGAGCCACCCAGGCGCCCCATGCTGTTTTTTAATTAAAAATTTACTTTCCTAAATTAGAACACTAAGGCTCCACAAAGACAAGAAACTTTCTTTTCTTTTCTTTTCTTCTGTTCTTTTCTTTTTTTTTTAGGATTTTAATTATGTGACAGAGAGAAACAAAGCTAGAGAAGGAGCACAAGCAAGGGGGGTGAGAGGGAGAAGCAGGCCTCCTGAAGAGCAGGAAGCCCCATGCGGGACTCAATCCAAGGACTCCAGGATCATGACCTGAAGGCAGACTCTCAATGACTGAGCCACCCAGGCACCCAAGAAACTACTTTCTTAACCGTACCTTTTCTGTACTAAGTATAAATGAATATCATACGTTATAAGAGATAACGAAAGTCATTAAATAATTAGTATAGTACTTATCTAAATATTGCAAAATGAAATAAAGTTTCAACTAGAAACATCTAAAGTATATGTTTTCACTTTTTTAATAAATCATATACTAGGTCAGCTGAAATTGGGCAGATAAAAAAATACTACTTATAACTCATCAAGCAAGCAAATAATTAGTGACTCCAAATATGTGAAAAAGAGATCATTTTAGAGATAGAAAATAATATTTTTTGATTTTCTAGAAAAACAATCATTATTGACTTTTTTTTTCAGGGTCACAGTATATCTGTTTCCCAAACTTAATTAGAAACAAAAAACAGATATTTTGGTATATTTTCATGTATGATGTACATAATCTATGTAGTGCTAAACACATTAAGAAGTATTGAAACAAATGAAGAAATTGTAGGAGTATCTGACTGCTTCACATTTAAAGCAATGGTCTTAGCACTGAGGAGAGTTCGAACTGGGCAATTCTTGGTTGTCAGTGCGGGAGGAGCAAGGAGGCTATCCTGTATGGGGCAGGATGTTAAGCAGCATCCCTGGTCTTTACCCATTAGACATAGGCAGCACTTCCCTGGTTCTTCCCACTCCTTCCCCCAAATTGTGATGATCAAAAATGTCCACAGAGGGCATGTAGGTGGCTCAGTTGGTTAAGCTTCTATCTCTGGCTTGGGTCCTGCTCCCAAGGTTTTGGAATCTAGCCCCATACTGGGCTCCCTGCTCAGCAGGGAGTCTCCCTCACTTTCTACCCTTTACCCCACTCATGTGCATGCTTTATCACTCTCTCCCTTTCATATAAATAAATAAAATCTTTAAAAGAAAAATGTCTACAGATATTGCAAAATGTCTCCTGTGGAGCAAAGTCATCCTTGGTTGAGAATCACTGATTTGAGTATTTCTAGCTTTTTCTTTTTCCTTAGTGATGCTTTTATAGTCTCAATTTTATCTAAGACAATTGACCACTTGATAGGAAGCAGTGATATTTATATAAAATGTATCTTTTACAGGGTAAAAGTAGATTTAAGTAGATTGAAACATTTTTGGTTCTCTAATACGATTACTAAGGAAGCTCATGCGCATTCTTTGTGTCTGGCTCAATGTATTAGTTAGGGATCCCAGTTGCAAATAGGACCTCAGTGAAATTTCATTTAAAGAAAGAAGAATTTGAAGATATCTCATGTAATCCAAGAGCAGGAGGCTACTGGGATATTGTGAAGCCCAACACTATTATCACTCTTGTTCTCATTATATGCCTACTTTATGTTTTTATTTTAAATATTTTACCATGAAAATTCTCAATCATACACACCAATAACAATTGGTGTTATTGGTGAATAATACCAATTCACCATAACTCAACTTCTTTAATTACAATATTCTGTATTCTTGTCTCATATCTTACTTCCCCGTTTTTATTCTACACTATAGGTGTAAGCACATTCTAAACATTATAACATTCCAGGGACACCTGGATGGCTGTCGTTAGGCGTCTGCCCTCGGCTCAGGTCATAATCCTGGAGTCCTAGAATGGAGTCCCACCTCAGGCTCCCTGCTCAGCGGGAAGCCTGCTTCTCTCTCTCCCACTCTCCCTTGCTTGTGTTCCCTCTCTAGCTGTGTTTCTCTCTGTCAAATAAATAAATAAAATCTTTTTAAAAAATAAACATTATAACATTTCATTAGTAAATATCTCCATATATAATGCCGAAAGATGTGCACTATTTTGTAACATAACTGTAAAGCATTATTACATTTAAATTAAAAATAAAATTGATCTGTTGATACCAAATATCCCATCAGTGTTCAACTGTCCTTGTCTCATAAATGTCTTTTAATTGTTGACTTGTTCAAATTGGTGTCCAGACATGTACAATATTTAGCACTTGTTTGATCTGTCATTTAAATGTGTTTCAATCTATAACATTTCCTAGGTCCTCTATTTATTTTTTCCCTAGTCCTTTTGACTGGTTAAAGAAACTGGATTATTTGTCTTATAGAATTTTCTAAATCTAAATCATGGATTTTCTAAGTATATTTCTTTATCATTTAATATCCCTTCTCCTGTGTCTGTCCTCTAATTTGGTATTTAGAGCTAGATGCTGACCAGACTCAGGCTCAAATTTTTGGCAAGAATATTTCATAGGTTGTACTAGAATAGTTCCTACTCCATCATATCAGAAGACAAAAAGATGTCAAATAGTCTCTTTTTGTGAAGTTCATTTCCCCATCTCTGTTGCATTCTTTATTAAATGTCTATTTGTCCAAAATCATGTATTCAGCATTATATAGCTTTCATGTGTACAGTAATGCCATATTGAAAGCTCGTTTAGTTTAAAGTCACAGTGGGACTATTGTCAATGACTCTCTATCTTTGAATGGGTTCTAAATCATGCTTGAGCAATAACAGTATCATTGCAATAACAGGATAACTTCCCAAATATTATTTGAAGAGGCTAAAACTCATTCAAATGTATAATTGCTAGTAAATTTGTTTAAGGCAAAAATGTCATGGCCTTATAATCACACGATAAAGCTGGTGACAACACTAATACTCATGATCCCCTAGATGTGACTAGTGCTTTAGACCTTACGGAGCAGTTTCACAACAGTAATTTGATTCCATTCTCACGAGAGATGAGAGGCAATGCTGGGCAGCTGGCTTATGCACTCAGGACAGATACGGAACTGCGTGTCGACCCGAGCATCTCTCTGTTGTCCTCAGGCAGAAGAGGCTTGAGGGTTGGCAGTAGGATCACTTCTTTAATGAATACAGTGTTTCTACCAGTGATTGCTTACTCTATTTAATAATCGACTTTGGAATAAGAAAATAAAAGTGGCAAAATTGAACTGGGTCTCGACAGACCATACATTTAAATCAGGACACACAGGTTAGGAGGGATCACCTACATCATATTTTAGAAGGGGAAACTGAAGCCGAAAGTAAGAAACATAAAAATGAGGCAATCATCTGTCGGTGTTGTGTTTACATTTATTAATTTACCTAGTAATTTACTAATAATTATTAATTACTGATTCTTATTATCTGTGCATAAAAATGTAGTATTACCCAATACTACGCTAGACTGAGACATTAAAAATTCAAAATTAGATCTCCCTGAGAAAATGTTGACAGAAGGCCTGTCAGCGAGATATATGTACTAGTTCCTAGCCAGGCTGTTTCAAAGACAGGAAAAGAGTTAAAAATAAATCAAACATATGGATGCTCATGAAGACAGGAAAGATTATTTAACTTCATTATATTAAATATAACTATATCCTTTCTGGTTTGATAAATATTTAAGGGTCTTGTATATTCAAAGATCTAAAACTGGTATTATGGAAGCATAGCTATGGATTGGAAAAAGTCTGACTTCAAGCATGTAGTTTAATGTGAAATGCGAAGCAATTAAAATAAACAAAATGAAAGACAAATGTTGCAAGTGCTATTAAAATATTATAAGTAAAACTATAGAAAGCTAATTCCAACTAAGGGTAGTTAGAACGACTACATGAAAGAGGTGGCAATTTTAAAAGAAAAATAACATTCAGGCCTTCTAGGCAGAGAAAGCAGCTTGAGCTAAACATAGAGGTTTTTTTTAAAAAAGCTCAGGTCTTGTAGAGGGAACAATAAACATCATGGCTTGAGGAAAGAATAATGCAGAGGAAGGATAAAGACAAGAGATAAAAGCTCAAGGAGGTGAAATTGGGAGGGCTTGGATTCCGTACTGGGGAATGGGCTTTATTTTACCGATAATGAGACAGCTTTCATGTTTAATACAATGATGTAGAAACATTCTTCTATTAGCTACATTAAAGAGTAATTTAAAAGGAAAAAGGGAAGGGGCACCTGGATGGTTCAGTCAGTTAAGCTACTGCCTTTGGTTCAGGTCATTATCCCAGGGTCCTGGAATCAAGCTCTTTGTTGGTCTTCCTGCTCAGTGAGGAGCCTGCTTCTCTCTCTCCCTATGCCCCTCCCCCCACTTGTGCACTCTCTCTCTCCCTATTAGATAAAATCTTTTTTAAAAATATTTTATTTATTTGACAGAGAGAAACACAGACAGAGAGGAAACACAAGCAGCGGGAGTGAGAGAGAGAGAGAAGCAGGCTCCCCACCGAGCAGGCAGCCTGACATGGGGTTTGATCCTAGGACTCCGGGATCATGACCTGAGCTGAAGGCAGAGGCTTAACCACTGAGCCACCCAGGCGCCCCTAAAATAAAATCTTTAACAAATAAATGAGTAAATAAATGAAAGGAAATGTCCATCAATAGATGAATGGATAAAGAAGAAGAGGAGTAGAGATGGTTGAGGAGAGAGCCAACCAATCTCTAAATTAAGAAGGAAAGTAGGGAATGAAAAACAAGGAAGTTGAAGAAAAAATAGCTTGGCCATGACCACATGATTGCTAAAACCACCTGTCACATCAATTTGATGCTTCCAGTCAATCAGGCTTTTGTGTGTACACTTCTATTTGAGTTTCTAAATAATGTACTTTTATAATACCAATAACTGGATAATAGTATAGATGTATATGGTTTCATTCTTTCTGCCACAAAATGGTATCTAACAATGCCAAGCACATTTAATAAGTTTTCACTTAATGAATTTTTTTAAAGGTCAAGGATGAAAAATTGTACTCTGCAAGCATAACCGAATCATTAAAACCATTAGAAAGCCTACCTGCATATTTATTTAAAGACTCACTTAGGGTTTCTATATAAAATATATGGTTGAAAATAGTATGTGAAAATGTATAACTTTGGGGCCAGAATAAGTTCTTAAACTTGGAAAAGATTTGCATGAGAAAAGGAGGGAGAATTAAACCAGAGTTAAATTTTATATCTGGGTGAAAAATTTTAAAAATCGTCTGATGATCAGTTTGCTACCGTCTAAAAAGAGTAGGAAGTACAACATTATATACAAATCAGTGTATATGATTAATAGAAAGAAAATATCTGAGTTAGTTTATATCTTTCTACATGGTAGAGAGGCCAACATCACTGGTGAGAGGAAAGCCCTCAACAAACTATGTAATGTCAGGACTTGCATCAGATTTTTGTTTCTATCTTATGTAAATTTTTGAATGCAATTTAAATCAACATCCTGTCTCAAGACTTTGGAACAAATAGAAAGCTAGTTAATTTCTAGTGTCTTCCTGTCACCTGGATCATCAGCTAGCCTAGGGTCGTCCCAAGGGACTGTCTCCCTTTTTTGTTACATTTTGTTGCTTTTAGTTATTCTTTTATAATGGGGATATTTTTCTTTGTAAATTAGCATTTCTCTTTCACATTTAAATGTATTCAGTCTCCTCCCAGCTCAGACTGAGGCATGCAATTATCTATGGCTGATGAGGAATCTGGGCAAGGTGGGATCATAACATCAGGAATTGTAATGATCTGATCACTTACTTGTTCACAGCCTCATAAACTAACACGGAAGTGGCTGTACTCTTCATTCATTCATTTCTTCATCCAACCAATAAATATTTCCTGAGTACCTATTTTATTTCAAATATTGTCCTAGACACAGGAGATACATTGTGAACAAACCTCTTTTCTTCATGGAGCTTATGTAATAGTTATGCTTCCAGAAAAGCAAATAGGTAATACTTTAGGTGGTGATACAGTCTATGGGAAAACAAAGGATATTAAGGAGAATATTGTCAACTTAGGGTTGGGGTGGGATGAAAGGAAAGTGCAATCTTTAAAGGGGATTCAGTGAAGACCTTGCTGATAAGATGACATTTGAACAAATCCTAAAAGAAAAGAAGTATTAAAGCATGTGAATAAATGTGAGAAGAGAATTCCAGGCAAATGAAAGAGCAAGACAAAGGAGCTGAGAAGGGAGAGTGCTTGGTTTATTTGAGAAAGAGTAAGAAGACTGACCAGTAAGCCTGAAGGGGTGTAAGAGTAACAGTGTGATTTGTGCCCAGGTCTTTATAAAGGTGACTGAATGATGACACAGATTGGAAAGTATCGATGAAGGAATGTATTGCTGACAGTTCCAGAGAGAAAACGACATGCTATACCGCACAGAGCCACATAGGGAAGCAGTAGGTTTTGTCAGGAGTTAGAAGCATGGGTGAGGGGAAAACACAGGACTGGGGTTTCTGTGGGGAAAGCAAGGCAAGGCAAGGTAAATAACTTAGGATTGGTTAGTTTCAATAAGCCCAGTAGATTTGGGAACTGTAGTTTGAGGTGTCTATTAGATACCCAAATGTTGAAAGGCGAGCATTATGAATAAGTCCCTAGTTATATATTTGGAAATCTTTAGTGTATTTCAGATTTTTTTAAGGCCATGAAACCAAATAAGATCCTTCCAGAGAATGGGCATGGTTACAGAAGTACAATTGAGCTCTGGGGCACTACAACATTGTGGGGTCAGAGTAGTGAGAAGAAACCAATAAAAAAGATGCAGAGGAATAGTCAGCAAGAAAAGAGATATATAAAAAAGGAAAGAGACATATAGTTTTTTGTATATAGACGTATAGTAGTTTTGTTTTGTGTGAATAACCTGTTTTGAGAAGGCGGGGGATCATCAAGTGTCAAATTCTCCTCAAATTTTTATAAGATGTAGTTGACTGGGCTTAGCAATTTGAGGTGTTTGGTAACATTGATGTGTTGCAGTGAAGTTGCTTGGACGAGATGCTAGTTAGAGCTTCAAGAAAAAATGTGAGGAGAGAGTCTGAGAGAGTATAGATGTTTGCATAGAGTGTTGTTGCACAGGATTTTGGAGAATGGCAGGGTAGAGACTAGGTGGCTACAGATAAATGCTGAGTTAAAGAAGTTGCTTGTTTTTAACATGGTTGTTATCACAGGGTGTTTTTTATGTCTGTAAGACTGAGTCAGTGAAGTGGGGAAAAAATAAATAAAATCAAGTGAGGAAATTAAGACAGTTAATCTTAGATAAGCGCAAGTGCATTTAATCCATAGCAATAGTAGATGTGTAATGGCAGAGGGGATGGAAGTTATTTCCTGATCCTTTCTTATTTTCTTCACTATAATAAGAAACTCAGATTGCAGAATGGAGAGGAGGTATTGGATCTTTTCTACTTCACATCTCTGAAATATATACCATCTTCCAATGATGGACAAACCTATTTTAGTGTGTGTATTCACTGGGCCACATCTCTAGAGAAGGCTGCTGCATCAGTATATACCACAGCGAAGAATACGCCTTCCATGTAATTCAGATGTGCTTCTCTGGAGAAGTGTTGCTTTATGCCACCTCCACTGGGAATTTATTATTTAAAACAAGTTTTCTCTAAGGGTACTCTGTGCCCCCTTGCAATTGTATTTCCACTAAATCTATTGTGCTGCTTGCTAGACATGTCTAGACCTTTGTGATTCCTCGAAATATATTCAATCCTGGTTCCAACTGAGAAAGATATCAATGTTACACAAATATGCATTTACCAATTCTATTAAGTGTTGTGAATGGAGGAGGTAAATATTGAGCTGAAGTCTAAAAGAGAAGGAGAAGAGGCAAAAAGGAGGAGAAGAAAGAATACACCCAAAGACCCTGAAATGAGCCTTGGAGCAACTGGTAAGAGGCCAGTGAGTAAGGATCATAGAAAGTGGAGGAATGATGAAAACAAGGAGCGACAACGTTGGGAATTAGGCAGAATTAGGCCATTCAGAATCTACTGGGTCATTTTCTGAGTTTTGAACTTTATTAAAAGATTGAATGGAAAACCAATGGAGTCAGCTATGCAAAGATATGACATGATCAGAGTTTCTTGCAAAAGCAGCTCAGATCTAAGGCAGCCACAGATGAGAGATTGGTTTTCCTTTTCATGAAGTAAGCCCCAAGTGTAGGTATAGTGGTTTAAAGGAGACACAGTGAATCAGAATGCTTGAGCAAATGCTATAAGCATTTAAAGGACAAATGAATGAACATAAGAAACAAAGCTGGGAAGGTAAGATTGATCTATTCCATCATTTAATTCTTCTATCTTGCAGTTCTTTATCGCATAGACTTTAACCATCTCAATATGTCTCACCAGTAAGTTCCTTCCTGAATCTTCCCTTGAAGATTTACTGAATTTTTCCTGCATCCAGTACTGATCTCTTCTTCTTTCTCACTGAATCTTAACAAAGATCTCTCCATCTTTCCCAAAGATTCAATATGCTCAGAACTTGTACTTTCTTATAGCGCACCTTTCCCTCCACCGTACTATTTCTTGCTTCTGAGTTCTCACCCCTATAGCTACATTAGGGTAGTTGTACTTTCTCACTTCCAAGCTGTCTCTTCCTCTAGTGGTCTGTAAGAAACCCTCAATCTTGGGGCAAAATCCAATGATGAAATGAAAGTATTGCCCAAGACTAAGCAATCAGGTAGAATTAATTAGGTTGATCAATTTGATCAATTTGAGAATTTTATCAAAATAACAGTGTATTGAAGAATTACTATTATACTAGATATTAGGTTTCAGCTCTATTTCACTATTATATTGATCTAAAATTTCCTCTTATAGTTGAGAGGCCCAATTATAGAGGAGAGAAGTTGATACAGTTTTTCTTTTAGTATGGAAAAGTTACTAAGTATGATGAGCATTAACCACACTGTTAAAGGGTATCATTAACACTAATGAAGAAAAAACAAAAGGTTAAAATATTTTTTAAATAAGTGAATAAATGCTTTTATATGGCCAGCCTAAAATGGACATATCATTATCCTAAAGCATAGTTGATTTCATGAGTTTTAAAGTGTTTTTAGATTAATTTATTCAATAATGACAATACCACCACCTAGACTGTGTATTTTTCACACAATATGTGTTGGCTTACACATATCAGCATGATTTTTAAATTATAGACCTTTCCATAGTGATACTGAATTACTAATAGGGACAATATAATAACACTAATTTGAAAATCCCTCTGAACCATCTTTGAGACTTGCTTTCTATCTCTTCTTAGAGATTAATTTGTTGAAGGATCTCCTGAGTTAATTCCACAAGTGAGTTCTCATGGGTAACCTTCAATTTTTCCAGTCAATGGCAATTTGAAATGAAATTTCATCAAAGTTCAGTATAAAAGATAAACTTTGGGCTAGAAAGACATGCATAGATATATATAAAGACAGCAGTCTTGATCTTTATATTTTACATTAAAAATTACATTTATAAGGTGTTGAGGAGGACACTTCAATCATTTAAACAGACATTCCTGTCTCTGCCTTGCCCTTTGCCGATAGATCCTACTTTCCACATTATAGAAGTGAAAAAGGTCACATAGTCTCTAAAGTAGAGCATGGGCATATGACTCAATTTTCCTTAATAAAACCCAAGGTTGTATGTTCCTGAAAAACATTTTTGTTCTTCATAAAAAAGAGGATATGCTGCCTGAAGCTGTGTCAGCTTAATAGTGACCATGCAGAAAGAGGAAAGAATATAGTCTCAAATGTCATAATAAAGTCTCTGAAGCAACTTGGAGATTTTCTACCCTAGTATGTATTTATAAGCTATTACTTTTTCCCCCTTGTGTAAGTGATCTTTATTTGGGAAAAATGATCTGATTAAGTCTCTAAATAAGCATGTTAAATATCTTGCTAGTAGTTACAAATAGAAAGGTAATGGAGACTTCTTATCTCTAGATGCTTTCAACAGAATCTATCTTAATCATTCAGATTATTAATGGTAAACAAACCTGGAATTTATTAATTTATGAGGCATGATCAGCTACAAAATGCCATGGCTACATAATTAACAAAATATAAAATGAAGAGTTTTATGACCATCACAACTCTCTTTGTGTCAGCAATGCCCTGCATACATCATTTAGAGAATTGGAATTATATTAAATCTGGGGCAGGGTTGATACTAATGTTTTAAGGAAAGGCATAGAAAACTGTTATTAGTCCTGGACTTTACCATATTTCACTTCAATTTCCTTTGAATTAGAAAAATTTGATACAGGGTAGTATCTCTGGACTTTGTGAATGCAATTTGACAATTGAACCATTAATGGTATCTCACTGTCAGTTTTACTATAACTTTCATTTTTTATGAGAAATATAAAATAGCAACTCACGCAGGACAATAATATTTTCAGAAGACATCTGAACAGGAATATCTGGTGCTTTCTTCCACCTAATTAACTCTGTATGGGTTCTTCCTAACGAAAAAGCTAGACTCTGAAACTGACCATAGATAAGATTTTTATTTGAAATTGTGGTGTGAGATCTGAAGAGTATATCCTGGAGAAATCCTGGATTTTAAGCTGAGTTCAGTAAATGGTTGTTTCATTTGAGGAGGGGTTTGGAGGAATATGCTTAAGGTAGAAAAAGGAGTATGTGTCTGGATATTTCAATGTCTTATTGTAGAAACTAAAATTTTGCTGTCAAATCTACTCTTTCCATCTTATATGATAATGGTATTTTTGGTTGGGCACAAAGTTGCTTACTGTAAGACAACATTCCCCCACTTCCCTTATAGCTAGGTGTGGTCTCATGGCTAAGTTCTGGCCAATGAAATGTGAATGGGGTTGTTGTGTCCAATTTTCAAAGTATGGCCTAAAGAAAGGAAATATGCCCTCTGTTTTCCATTTTTATTTTTCTTTCCTCTAACCAGCAAAAATATTGTACCATGAGATGGAAGTTGTTTGTTAAAGATGAAAGGGCAACAGAATAGAAGGAGCCTGGATTTTTGATATCTAAGGAATTATCATGCTAGCCAGAACCGAGTTCCTAGGCTTACACATGAAAGAGAAAAAATTCCCGTTTGATCAAGCCACTATGATCTTTGTTCTCTACTACTGAGCCGAATTATATTTAAACTATTATATTCATTCACCTCCATAATGGTTTGACATTCATCTTTGCTACATACATTTTACATTTTTTCCTTTATATACATAAAGTTTTCATTTTTTTATTTTCTCATTTAAAAAAACTTAACATGCTCAACTGAAAGTGTTATTATAATGTAAAATATGAATACATATTGGGCAACTTCTAGCAGTTTCTGTTGTGTTAGATTATTTTAATAAATGAACAAAACACAATCTTTAGTGGTGCATGGGCTTAAAAAATTATTTAACAAATGTATTTCTCAATTACCACCATCCACAGATTTTCCTCACCTGTTATTTTAAGAAAATGTTAGCATTTGACTAAAGTTCTCAATATAAACTCTTTCTTGCACCGTGAGCCTTCCCAAAAATAATCAGGTAGTTTAAAACTTGTTCCTAGAAAATCATGTTGGTTGGAAGAATGTCAGTACAGAAGCTCCTATATTCATAAACTTTCAAAGTAACAAGTTCCATGCATGTTAAAAAGCTGCATTCTAAGGCAAAGTACCATAACTCTTCATAAGCATATGGAAGAAGGGAAATATAAGGTTATTTTATTTTCCTCCACCTATTTTTTTGGCTTTTTTTTTGTCTGTTTCAGGTTGGTTTTACATATTTTATGAACTTATGCTTACCAACACTGGTAAAATGCAAAAGAATGTGAGAATGTGAAAAGTTCTTCGAAAAGGCAGCTTCTGACTTGGAAGGAAAACAGTAATGATAAAAATAAGCAATTTGTGAGAAAATAATGTTGCACACACCTAAAGAAGTCACAGTAGGAAGTATTATCCTAAAGACAAAGAATAAATCATGCAATGTGTGGAAAGAGCTATATAGGTCTTTCCAATATGTAGTCATCAAGTGGTAAGAAAAATGAGTGACAAATGGGAAAACCAGATCTCTGTGGCTGAATCCATAGTTCACAAACTTCACCAGATGTTGAATGGGAAGGCATTAAAAATATTGACTGATTTCACCTTGTACCTGTCTAGAGATTCTAATTTAGTCTGTGATGTAGCATGTGCCCTGGATATCTAGATCTCTTAAATCTCCCCAGATAGCTCTAATGTACAGTCACAAGATTGAGGATCACTGAATTAAGGTAATAACATCAATGCCAGATGCCAACTAATATTAAGGCAGGATAAGTTTGGTAATTCATTCAAAACCATAAATTTAAGATGACAGAAGGGTCTGTTTGTAAAAATATCTCAAGCCACAGAAGGTCAAAGCCTCTTACACCACCTATAAGGAAGTAAATCCTTAGATTCTATAAGGTAACACTGGTCAACAGAATTTTGTGCAATGATGGAAATGTCCTATATCTTCATTGTCTAATACAATAACCACTTGCCACATGTGATTACTGAGGATTGGAAAGGAACAAATATGACTGAAGAAATTACTAATTTTGATATACTTCTAAAGTTTGAATATCATTTTTTCTAATAAATATTTTGAAATTAATACTGCAATTAAATTTTCATTAATCTATTTGTAAAAATATAAACAGCCACAAGTGGCAAGTGGCTGTCTTACTGGATAGCACAGCTCTCATATAAACTCAAAGAACACCAAGTTGGAACATAATTTCATACCACAGATTTTCAATATTGATAAAATGTGTGGCCTATTTTAAATAAAGTTGTTGTACAGAGAATATATTTTAAAAGAAAAGCACCATCAAATTTTTTAAAGTTCCAAAAGAAAGTCTTATTCATATAATCGCAGAAAGAACTATAAACTTAAACCATCCTTTGTTAATCTTGAATTGCATTACAAATAGATTTATAAATAGGCTTTCAGAATAAAAATGCAGTTGTAAGTATGAATTTATGTATGGTATTTATTTTGATTATTTTTTATCAAATTAACCATTTAATCTATAAATATAAAAGTACAGCAATGAGCATCCTGTGTAAAATAAATTCATATGAAGGCACACTAATAACATAAGCATACATTTCTTTTTTTCCATCTTTACTTCACTAACTAGAATTATGTGCTTACTATAAACTAAACAGTGTGCTTATAACTTTAGGTGTATATTCTTATTTTATTCTCATTGATCAACTACTGAGGTAGATACTGTTATCCATATTAAACACATGAAAAAGCGAAGGATCACAGCAGTTCATGATTTTTAAAAATTCATGCAATAAATGAATGTTACAGTTGAATGCTATATTCTGTCTTTATTACAGTAACAAGTGACAAACTTTTTTTTTTTAAGATTTTTTATTTATTTGACAGAGAGAAACACAGCTACAGAGGGAACACAAGCAGTGGGAGCAAGAGAGGGAGAAGCAGGCTTCCCGCCGAGCAGGGAGCCCAATGTGGGACTCGATCCCGGGTCTCCGGGATCATGACCTGAGCTGGAGGCAGTCGCTTAACCAACTGAGCCACCCAGGCGCCCCAACAAGTGACAAACGTTTTTATAATTACATAAGGATATTTGATAATGTTCATTTTATTGCTAATCAACATTTCAATACCACTACTGAAGTAAAGGCCCTATCAACAGAAAATAATTGCTTACTGTCTGAGCAAGGTGTTATTTGTGTATATTGGTGAATGCATTTTCATTTTGTTACTATACCACTTATATTTCTACAGCACTAGCTCTCCAACAGTAGTTTGAACAAAGCCAAATTCCAGAAGCCACAGTAACAAAAATTCATTAGTATTCATAAATTCGAACAATTGTTTGCTTCCAATTGGCTCCTGTAGTTTTGCCAAGGTAACAAGAACAAAAGGAGGATAATGATTATCAACCATGCCTTTTGTTTTGGAACTATTCATTAAGTAAAGATAATTTAGCCAAAATACACTTCAAAACGACTTGCTGATTTGTGCATTTCTTACAAATGAATTCAGCAAGTGACAATGGCATTTAAAATCTAAATTTATAGTAAAGAGATATCACAGGGTTTTGAAGAAACAAAGCCATTTCTAGCTGCTGAAATGCAAGAATTAAGAGACAAAAGAAAAATGAGACCTTGTGAACATGTCTAAAACTGTGACACCAACACACTGAACATCCATCTCAAGCTGTCTCCTGAAAACTTGGTATACACTTAAAATGCACGGCGCGGCCATATCGGGGCCTTTTCAAGATTTATCACCTGGTTTTGTGTATTTTACTCTAGATCCCGCTAGAAAGATGTAGAACTAACTGAATTACTGTCAGCATCCGGTGAGTTCTTGCAAGGTTATTCTCCAAATACCTTGAAGAGGAATATCTCCAAGGCCGCATCTAATAGACTAAAGCTGTCACTTTTAATCAATGAAATGAGAAATACATTTGAAGATTCATGTTATCATATATCTTCATTGCTGCCTTTACTTTGGATTAAGATAAAAGTATATGTTCTTATTAATATTTCCATCTTTAAGAAAATATGGCATCCTCTAAAAGTCCAACTGCAAATCTAATACTAGCTATTTATTGAATAATATATAAGATACGTATGTCCTTGTTTCATCTCATTTAATCCTTACAGAGCTATGAAGAAGACATCATTTTCCCATAGTTTTCCCATAAGGAAACTGAAAGTAGGAGGTAAAAGACTTTCCCAAAGTAACACAGCTAGTGAGAAGGTAAGCCTTTGGCCATTCTCCTCTATGCCCAGCTAGGAATGTACCAGCTAGGAATGTACCTGGAGATAATTAAGTATTCTAGTCCTTTGTGTGTGAAAATAGACTGACATTTCTTTAATGGAAGAAACCTACTTTGAAAAAAAACAGGAAATATAGTCATTTAATATACTCTAAAGCAATCCTTACTTTTTCCACAAGCTGTCCAGAAATGGTCAACAGAAATCATTTCTTTCATGTTTATAACATTGTGGAGTCTTCTTTATTTTTCCAATATTAAGTGAATTTAAAATCATAACTTTATAAACTCAAATCTATTATATTATGTTTTTATTCCACACTGAGAACCCAAAATGAGTCAAAAGTAAATTATCTACTGTTGCAGAGCACCAGAACAGGTGGTAACCCAAGTCTACAGAGGAAAACAAGACCATGTAACTTGTAGGAGAAAATATGGGCACATTTCTTTATAGTCTTAGAGTAGAGAAAACCTTCCAAATTATGATCTCAATTCCAAAAGTCATTAAAAGTTGTATAAATTCAACTTTTGCATGAAAAACACTATAAGCAAAAACAAATTACAAGCAAAACCTTCAAATTATATATCTCACAGAAAGAATAGATAAGAAGCTCCTAGGGAATTAAAAAGTACCACACACACACACACACACACATACACACACTAGGTAGGAAAATGGGCAAAGAAAGCGAACCTAATGTTTATAGGTTAAAAGAAAAACAAAATCTCAAACATATGAAAGCATACTCAACCTCTCTCAGAATAAAAAAAGCATACTAAAAATTATACCAATAGTTTTAGCCTATATAAATATAGCAAAAATCTAAAATTTACAGCAAACTCTTGTAGCCAGTTGTGAGGAAATAGTTCCTTTAATACACTGCTGGTGGTTTAAAAAGGTGCAACCCCTGTGGAGACAACTTGATAATGACCAAAACAAAAATGCATTTACTGTTCAATCCATCCATCCCTACCTCTAAGAATCTAGTCTGCCAATTTACATAAATAAGTATAATAGGGCATGTCTACAGGGTTATTCATTGTAATATTTTTCTGTAATAGCCAAAGACTGAGAAGAAAAGCAACAACAGGATCTATCAATATGTACATATGCCATAATTGACTTAACCACTATCCTTTGGTTGAATTTTTTCCCTTTTTCACTTTTCTTCCCCAATATTACATATCCCAGCCAAGAAGGAAATGACATAAATTGGGCTGCAACAATATGGAATTCTGGGAGTGAGTGAGACAGAGACAGAGCCAAATTCAATGTTGCTGAGGAAACATGGCAACAGAACTCACATGACCTCCCTGCTTTGAAGAGAACCAAGTCAGAGGGAGGGAGGCAAATTTGAGCTAGATCCCAGGCAGTAATAAGTGTTCAAAGGGAAAAAGATTAATGTCATGGCATTAGAAGAAGAAACAGATGAAAGAGTCAATTGAAAGATACCCAAGTCTTTCAGAAATGGTAAGAAAGAAAGAAAAAAATACTTCAGATAATTTTGCTGAGAAATTTGCCTCATTGGGGGGTAATGTCAGAGTCCCGAGGAGATAAGAAATACCTCGGGGGGCGGGGGAAGCAAATAAGCAAATATTATACCTTCATTCCATCTCCAACCAGTCAGGATAGATTTATTAAGATATTGCCTGACAGGACTGCAGGATTGCCAAGCTTCATGTTTCCAGAAACTTTTGCAGTTGGTCTTAACACAGTATAGGAACAATTCAGAACTTGATTCATTAATGGTAAGAAAGCTTTTAACATATTACATGATTAAGATATATTCTTACTTGCCAAGCAGCATAGTTCCAGATGTTGGTTTTACCATCATGTCAGGTGAGAGAGAGAGAGAGAGAGAGAGAGGAGAGGGGGGGAGAGGGAGAGAGAGAGAGAGAGAGAGAGAGACTAACACACAATAAATACATTTTATTAATAAATTACAAGTTTATCTTCTGCTGATTGCTATCCTTAAGTTGAATTACAATTACGAAGACAGTGACCAATTATTTTCTCTTGATAGAGCGTTTTTTTCAGTAGTGGTATTGAAATGCATAGCAATTTTGATGGATTTGGGGGGCGGGGAAAGACAACAGATAGATATTAATTATATATCTTGTATGTGGCAGGCAAAATGTCAACACATACCTTTCATTTTCTCATTAAGAATCACATAAACATTGGGGCGCCTGGGTGGCTCAGTTGGTTGAGTAACTGCCTTTGGCTCAGGTCATGATCCCAGAGACCCGGGATCCAGCCCCACATCAGGCTCCCTGCTCAGTGGGAGGCCTGCTTCTCCCTCTCTCACTCCCTCTGCTTGTGTTCCCTCTCTCTGGCTGTGTTTCTCTCTGTTAAATAAATAAAATCTTTAAAAAAAAAAAAAAAAAAGAATCACATAAACATTAAAAATTAGGTATTATTATCCTCTATTTTGGAGATGAGGAAACTAGGATTTTGATGGGTTTTAGGACTACTCTATTGGCAGAGCTGAAATGGTGTATACGAATGGCCTGATTCTAAAGTTTATGCCTCTTCTATATTACACTGCTTTGTCTCTATATCAAGAGCCAAGAATGGAGATTTGTAAACTAACAGGTTAGTCTGTCATAGTTTTCATGGATGCTGGCAGAATACATGAGACTCCTGGATCAGAGACAGAGGATACTTTATTAGTCGCATAAATAGAAATAGCCACACCATTATAATATTTTTTAAAAGATTTTATGTATTTGACAGAGAGAAACACAGCTAGAGGGAACACAGGCAAAGGGGAGCTACAGAGGGAGAAGCAGGCCTCACACCGAGCAGGGAGCCCAATGCGGGGCCCAATCCTGGGACTCCAGGATCATGACCTGAGCCAAAGGAAGACGTTTAACAACTGAGCCATTCAGGCACCCCAATATCATAATTTTTTATGTATCAATTCCTCAAGCCCACTTCTCCCAGGGTGACATAAAGAGGTGCAGAGGATACCTGCACATGCAGTGGGCTGTGTTACAGAAGAACACTCATTTTTTTTTTTTTTAATAATCCAGACTTCTTACAATGGGTGGTAAGTACAACTGCTTTTGGCCCTGGAGGGAGACATCATTTCTATTATACTGAATAGTAAAAAGGTACTATCTCTATCATGCAAGGCTATTTGCTCTGAAACATCCTTGAAAAGATTATCCACAAAAAAAGCCAGCTGTGCTTTTGTTCACAAGATGTCCAGAAATGAGAGAAACCTGTGAGGAACTGTCTCTCAATACCAAGTGAAGGATTATATAGTCATATTGTTTCACAAAGAATTTATAATAATTTGCAATTCCTTCTGAAGAGTTGATGTGTATAACTTTCCCAATAAATTCATCTGTACCTGGGTACAATCATCTTTATAATACTGCTAACTTACTAATTAAGATATAGAAATATTCTTAAGGTTGAATTGACATTTGTTCTACTATAATGATTTCTATGCAATTATATTTAATATTTGTATATTCTTCTGAGAAAATTATTTATTTGTGTGTTTCAGAATTTTAAAATTTATTTTGTATGTTTCTTTATAAAATATAAATTGTATGTAGCAAAATGACTTTCCATTTTGTCTTATTTTCATTTTATTACAGCTTATAAAAAGAATTTAGAAGTTTTTTTGTTTTTGAATTGTGGAAGGCTCTATCAACACTCACTATTTTTTTCTACTGCCTCAGTAATATAAAAATTACCTCACAGGATTGATAGTTATTAATTTTAATTTCAACTACTTTTTTTAGAAAATTTAACGGTCTAGTAAGTTGTTTCTATATAACCTAGATGTTGAATTATTAAAATTAAAGACTTAAAAATAAACATATATTTTTCAAAGGACTTCTGTGTATAGTACTTCAGTTAATCTCCAGGGAAAAAAGGGAGGGAAAAAAATCTCCAGGAAAATCTAGTAAAATACGTAGGACAGATGTTAGAGTCTTGGAAAGGATATCACCGATCATTTTATCTTATCATCTATCTAATAGTTGAAGTCCTGAAATAATATATTTATCTAACAATGGTCTAGCCTATTCAGGAATGCCCCTAAATTAGGAATTGATTATTCCTGAGTGACTCATTCTAACTTGGCACAGGATAACTCTTTTCTAAAAATCTCCTGTAAGTCAAGGCTAAATCTCTCTTTTTTAAATTGATCTATTTCTTTATTAATTTTTTTTATTATTTCTTTGACAGAACAAGACACAGCGAGAGAGGGAACACAGGCCGGGTGAGTGGGAGAGAGAGCAGGGAACCCTAGGTGGGGCTCTATCCCAGGACTCTGAAATCATGAATCATGACCTGAGCCAAAGGCAGCTGCTTAACCAGCTGAGCCACCCAGGTGCCCTAATGCTAAATCTCTTTAATTTTTAGTTTTCTAAAGATTAGGAATCATAGAGCAAGCTTATTCTCTTACTCCTGTGACAATGGGGGACAATGTTTTTGTCTCCCCTAAATCTTCTCTCCTATAGCATGATCATCCTTAGTGCCATCAATCCTTTTTTCTGTCTCTTCATCATGTGATTTACCATAAGCTTAAACATAGGAAAATCAAAATTCCAATCATAAACTGACTAATGAAAATAGAGAGCCACCTTGCTCGTGTTGGTTTGAGATATTGTACTTTTATAAATTTGGAAATTTTCACTTAGATTTCAATCTTTTTGGTCAATTTTTGGGTCTGAGCCATATCCCAATATCTCATTGTACTTTTTTTCACTGGTGGAAAGGGGTGATGTTAGGGAAAAAGTTGAAGTTCTGGACTTGATTTATTGAATTCAGCCCAAAAAACTGTAATGGCACTTCACATCTTTATATAAAAATACATTGCATTTGTAAGTCTACATCTTATATCACCACAGTTTTTATGGATATACCTACATAAATCACCTATCTGTGGACCCAATACTGGGTCATACAGAAACCTCCAGCCTATGAGTAGATACTTCCTTTCTGATTAGCAACGGTTATAATTTGTTTTCTCACTTAGTAAGTTACCTCTTCTTTTTGCTGATGCTCAAAGCTTAAACATGAGGTTTTCATGATAAATCCTCTTAAATGTCTTGCTGTAGTCCAGATGTGTTAGCTTTTCCATACTTCCATTATCTACACTAACATAAGTACAAGAAAGTAATTACTTAAAATACTCATAGCAATGAAACCCACCATTAAAATGCTCAATGTTATTCTAATCATACTGGCAATCTAGGCCATTTTCAGGAAATCAAAAAATGGGGGAAAACTGAGCAGCAATCAGATATTCTAGATGCTGTATAATAGGTTTGAATTAGTTATTTATAAATTTGTTATAACTGCATTAAACAATTGCCAAACAAATTTGAAAAGAATCACTTCAGTTGTGTATAAAAAAAAGGAGAAATTTTTCTATATGCCAAGGTCCAGCTGTATCTAGAACATTAAGTTTTCTTTTTCTCTGTGATTATTTTAAATAGTCTTGCAAGTGCTAAGGCTAGAATATCTGGATATGTAAAGTTTCAGTAGGCCATATTTTAGCCACAGAAATATAACTAATGAAATCATTTTATAATATCTATTTTATTAGATGGGAGTTAGTGGAACTGAGACTTTAAGATACATTGACTTTTAATTATACATACAATCGATAGGAACATTTGACTTAAATGACTAGTTGATTAGTTGAAAAAGTAGTCAAGCTAATTTTGAGTTTACTGGACTTTTTTTTTTTTTTAAGAAAAGTGATTACTGAAATTAACTGGACATTTCATGCAAAAGAGTCTACTAAGAAAATAATAAATATTTTTAATCACTCTATTTTAGAGATGGAGAAATGAGAGTTAACAATTCAATCCAATATGTATTTATCCATTTACCTAATCTCATAACACTTTTTAAATTTTTTTCTAAGAATTCCTATCTCCAATTATTGTTATAAGATGAAACCACTAATAGGACATATATATCATTCTGTGAAAAATACAGCACTTACTGGATGATACAGGATATGATTTATTCTGTTTGGAATAATAACTTCTTATAAATAAATTACAAACAACTTCATTAGAAGGGGTTTTGAGAGTCTGGTTTTTGGATTGATTATTTTAATAGTCTTGCCATGTATTATAAAATTGTTTGTTACAGTGCTTATGGAATTTGAGCTATAAGAATTGAACTAAATTAATTCTGACCCTGGCAATGTTACTAAATCATATGAGACCTTGGCAATGTACTGCCTATGATGTCAGGATCAGATAGGATTTTGAAGAAAATGTCTGTTTAAACTAAATACAAAAAATGTAGATGAGGAGTAACCATTGTAGGGAGATTTCAATAAAATTCTGTGCTTTCATTTCAGTAGATTTTTAAGAGAATATGGCAATCCAAGTGCTTTGTCTACAAAAATAGAAGAACAGAATGTAAGTTGGTTGTAGTACCCTTCATTGGTTAGGAAAGAGGTTTCTCCAGGACAAGAAGCCTCACAGCAAACAGATAAAAATAGAGACCCCAGACCAAATTCACTCTGGTTTTATCTTTCACTCACAGAATTTAAGAAATTTCAGGTATTCTCGACATATCTACAGATAGAAATACTGAGAGGCCAAAAAGATTTGAAAAACAAGTTTTGAGTAGTCAAAAATAACCCCAACACTTTTACACATAGTATGGAGAAGATGAACTTACCCTTTGGACTTCAGGCAAAGTATGTCTCAATTACCCAGCAATATTGCTGGCTGCTCTCCACATAATTTTTAAGAATGGAAATACTGATATGCTAATCTTTTATTATGTTAATATTTTTTATCAATGGAAAACTGCTAGTTGTTTTCTAACATCCTGTTCTCCTTCTTCCAAAATAATAGGATTATAGCTGAGCATGTGGCTACCCAGCTAGAGACAGTATTTCTCAAGCCCGTTGCAAGGTATGATCATATGACTAAAATCACAACATATCTATATTCTTTATAGATATGCACTTAATGGCAACTACCTCTTTACTTACTTTAAATGAAATTGATGCTGTCCAATTGCTGGTTTTTTTGTGTGTAAGGATTGTTGTTGTTAATTTTTGTTGTTGCTATTGTTTAGTTTCAGGGGTTGAATTTAGTGATTCATTAGCTGCATCCAGTGTACATTATATTAAGTTCCCTCCTTAATGTCCATCACCCAATTACCTTATCCCCCCATGACCTCCCCTCCAGCAACCCTCAGTTTGTTCCCTATAGTCAAAAGAATCTCTTATGGTTGGCCTCCATCTCTGTTTTTACCTTACTTTATTTTTCCTTCCCTTCCCCTATGTTCATCTGTTTTGTTTCTTAAATTCCACATATGAGTGAAATGATGTACTTGTCTTTATCTGACACTTATTTTGCTTAGCATAAAACACTCTAGTTCTATCCATGTCATTGCAAATGGCAAGATTTCATTCTTTTTGGTGGCTGAATAATATCCTATTGTTTGGATATATATGTATTAACACACATATATACATATACATACATATGCATATATATGTATACACACACATACACACACACCACATCTTCCTCATGCATTCATTAGTCAATGGACATCTGGGCTCTTTCTATACTTTGGCTATTGTGGACATGCTGCTATAAACATTGGAGCGCATGCGCCCCTTTGAATCACTGTCTTTGTATTTGGATAAATACTTAATAGTGCAATTGCTGGGTCGTACAATAGTTTCTATTTTTAACTTTTTGAGGAACATCCATACTTCCCAGAGTGGCTGTGCCAGTTTGCACTCCCTCTAACAATGTAACAGTGTTCCCCTTTCTCCACGTTCCTCACCAACATCTATTGTTTCCTGAGTTGTTAATTTTAGCCACTCTGGTGTGAGGTGGTATCTCATTGTAGTTTTGATTTGTATTTCCCTGATGATGAGTGATGTTGAGAATTTTTTCATGTGTCTGTTACCATTTGTATGTCTTCTTTGGAGAAATGTCTGTTTGTGTCTTCTGCCCATTTCTTGACTGGATTGTTTTTGTTTTTGTTTATTCAGTGTTGAGTTTGATGAGTTCTTTATAGATTTTGGATACTACCCCTTTATCTGATAAGACCCTTGCAAATATCTTCTCCCATTCTGTTGGTTGTCTTTTGGTTCTGTTGACTATTTCCTTTGCTGAAGATTTTTATCTTGATGAAGCCCCAATAGTTCATGTTTGCTTCTTTTCTTTCCCTTGCCTCTGGAGACCTATCTAGTAAAAAGTTGCTGTAGCCGGGGCACCTGGGTGGCTCAGTGATCAAGCATCTGTCTTTGGCTGGGATCATGATCCCACTTCCTGGGATGAAGCCCTACATCAGGCATCCTGCTTGGTGGAAAGCTTACTTCTCCCTCCCCCACTTCCCCTGCTTGTATTCCCTCTCTTGCTGTCTGTCTGTCTCTCAAATAAATAAAATCTTAAAAAAAAAAAAAAAGTTGCTGTGGCCAAGGTCAAAGAGGTTACTGCCTGTCTTCTTTAATTTCTTTCTTTACTTCTCTAGGCTTTTGATGGATTCCTGTCTTACATTTAGGTCTTTCATTCATTTTGAGTTTATTTTTGCGTATGGTGTAAAAAAGTGGTGCAATTTCATTCTTCTGCATGTTGCTGTCCATTTTTTCCAATACCATTTATTGAATAGACTGTCTTTTTACCATTGGATATTCTTTCCTGCTTTGTCAGAGATTAGCTGACCATAGAGTTGAGGGCCTAGTTCTGGGTTCTCTTTTCTATTCCATGGATCTATAAGTCTGTTTTGGGGGCAGTACCATACTGTCTTTATGATTACAGCTTTATAATACAGCTTAAAGTCTGGAATTATGATGCCTCCAGTTTGGTTTTCTTTTTCAACATTACTTTGGCTAGTTGGGGGTCTTTTCTGGTTCCATGCAAATTTTAAGATTGCTTGTTCTAACTCTGTGAAAAATGCTGGTGTTATTTTGATAGGAATTGTATTGAATGTGTAGATTTCCTCAGGTAGTATAGATATTTTAACAATATCATTTACAAAAATGAACAAATTAACATTTGTTCTTCCAATCCATGAGCATGGAATGTTTTTACATTTCATGTGTCTTCCTCAATTTCTTTCATAAGTGTTCTGTAGTTTTCAGAATACAGATCTTTTTACATCTTTGGCTAGGTTTATTACTAGGTATCTTATGGTTTTGGGTGCAATTGTAAATGGGATCGATTCCTTGATTTCTCTTTCTGCTGCTTCGTTTTTGGTGTATAGAAATGCAACAGACTTTCCTACATTAATTTTATATCCTGTTACTTTAGTGAATTCCTGTCTTAGTCTAGCAACTTTTTTGTAGAGTCTTTCACATTTTGTACATAGAGTACCATGTCTTCTGTGAATCCATTTGCTGTTTTCATCATCTTCTACAGATAGGTGATGATGAACTTCAAACACACATGTTATCTTTGAGGGAGAAGGGAGAGAATGCAAGGAAAGTTTCCCTATTGCCTTCTCAAGTTGGTCTGCTTCATCTACCTATGACTAGCTGAATTACTAAGTTTAAAAAAGAAATTAAATTACAGCATATTTGAAGAACTGTATTTGAGGATTTCATTGATAAAGCATTTAGGCTTTACCCTAAGGAATACAACTATTCTCATCCTATTCGGTATAGCAACCTATACTGTGAAATTCTTAAAGCAAAGCAAAGGACTTATTTACCTAATCCAGAGACTGGCTACTGGTAGGTTTCACAAAATTAAAGTACTAAAAAAATATACTGAATAGATAATAAATTATCTCCACAGAGTAACCAATTTTGGTAGTCTACCACAGTGTTACACACATACACACACACTTCATATATTTCAAGTTAGTAATCATATTACTCCTCTCCAGGCTAAATGCCACTTCTTTTAAACTTTCCATGTAACAGTGACTTTTCAGCCCTTTAATCATTATGTCACTGTAACTCTTCTACAGATTCTGTACAGTTTCTCAGCATTTCTTGAAAATGTGATGATCAAATATGCACATGAACTATACAGTGAAAGCACTCAGAACATGTCACATCAAAATATGCCACTTTACATATTTACTCTTGTGAGATAAAGGCCCTTGAAAAAAACCAACTATAAGAAAATCACTCTGACCTTCCTTCTTTTTCTTAAAAGCAGATGAAATTCTAGAATGAAATCAAGAAGCAAAAGGACATTCTTATTAGGAACAAAAAGTTGAGACTGAGAAAAAAATTATATGGACCTGGTTAGAATAATTCTTATCTGCCTTTAACTTTCCCACAATTATCTTTGTTCGACCTAATATAAAAGCAAGTAGGTTTTGCCATTTGAGCCTTCATTCTTTATGGAGGCCCCCCATGTCACATAAAACTTAATATAAATATGTATGCTTTTCTCCTGTTAATCTGTTGTTTGTCAGCTTAATTCTTAGGCACAGCTAAAAATCCTAAGAGGATCTGGGTAAAAATTTGCTTCTTCTGCAACAGGAAGATTTTGACTAATGGAAATTAAAATGAAAGGATCATTTTCCAAGGGCTACATGTGATATTCAAGCATATTTTAGTAGATTGGCAAGAGGTTAGGTGTTCACCAGAGAGCCACAATAATAGCTATATTTACCTCAGGACCTTAAAAAATGCTTTATTCTTTCTCTAAGCTATTTCTTTGCTATTGTAAATTATTATCTTTACTATTAGTACCTACTTACTGATATTTCTTCTTCTTTTGGATTCCATTATGTTTTGTGGGACTACATCATTTTTTATCTACAAGTGTAATAATCAGATTTTGATACTTTTGGCAGGTTATCATAAAATTATCTAATAAGATAGAGAAGATCTCTGTGAATTATCACTTCAAATGTTACTCAAGTTGATCCAGAGCCACTGATAATTACCTATGTTGTGATCTTACTTGGTATCAACATGTGAATCAACTCCATATAATAAAACTTGCTTTAATCAAATAATAAGCCCAGGAAGGGAACAAGGAATAATTGTTATATCTGCCATGCATTACACTGGGAGAGTCCAGATTATAATTCCTAGATTATGGAGAAGAATTTATCAGTAAGCACAATAAAAACTAAAATCAGTAACTATCTCTTCTTTTCTATTAACCAGCATAACTCTGTCTTCACTAACCATGCTATTACATAACATTAAACTAAGTCATAGCACAATGTTGGATCATCAATTTTGTTATTTATGTAAAGCTATAATTTCTGAGATTCCTGGTTTTACTCTTCATGGAAAACATTTTAGTATTTCTCTTTAACCAGCCCTTCGGAAATATGAGGCCCATGCTGCCAAGGAACAACCAGAAATAAATAAAACCAATGTTTTTAAACTATTTGGGCCCTCACTTCTCCCCCCCCAAAAAAATTTCAAGGTGTTCTTCCTTTCCCAGATTAAGTCTTGAGAAAAGAATGGAACTTAATGAGTGGACTTAACTGAGTCTCTGATCAGTTGTGTGTAAGTAAACAGATTAGAAGAGCCCTGCTTAATGTGGAGTACTTTCTATATACAATTCAGACATACACTCATGATGTTTTTTGGTTTTTGTTTGTTTGTTTGTTTGTTTTGCAAGTGGTTTAAATTCATCATTCTAGAGAGAATACTAAGATTTTACAGTGTACATTTTCTATGTTTTAGTGTGTGGCCATTTAATCTGTTCCCAAATCTAGTGAATTAAGGGACATCTCAACACTTACTACATATTTTTCATGCAGGAGCCCTCTGACAATATAATCAACCCACAGAAGTCACTAAATATTCTGGATATATGGCAAGTATCATGGGAAAATGTCTTGACTTTGAGATTAGATATGCCTCTACTTATTATGGGGGGGACCCTCAAGTCATTGGAACTTTCAGACCGTATATTCTCTGGGATTAGAGTTTATGCTATCTCCCTGCAAGATAGGAATTACAGTGGTCCCACTCAATTACTACCAGTCCTCATTTTTCCTTCCCAGAATGAATGTTTTACCAGAATTAGGATTTCACAACAATTATTTCCAAAAAGCTCACTGTAAGGAACTTAGTAAAAGACATTTTAGCATGCTCTGCACCTCTGCAAGTTGACAACCTTCGGAATGGTACACAAAGTCTATTATTTTCTATAGTCTCCAGAATTATAGATCTGTAGGTGAGCAGTGGCTTCTGTCATTTTTGAAATATTTATTATGTTGCTAAAATAATGCACTAAATGTTGAAACAGTGACAGCTAAAAAGATACAAGCCCAGCACTTACTCATTCTAATTCCATTTGAATCCCTTTGCCTCAGTAATGTGTTTATCTTCCACTTTGCCTCTTTGTTTACTGTGTTTTTCCCATTCTCACTGTCTCTGTATTTGTTATATAAGCTTGTGCTCTTTGGGTGTTTGCTAAGTTTTACCATCAGCAATATTATTTCACAATTCTGTAAAGCTTCTACTCTGAGGATGATATAGTTATTCACATTATCTTGTGGCTATTTTTCAAAGTTTTTAATTTATATTTTACTATAGGAATTTTAACTCCATTTTTCAAAACAAAACTGTTCCTCCATATCATGGATTATATACAGTTTTAGACTTATCCTTGGATGCACACTTAAATGGAATTCTCTTCTTCCTCTTAAAATGGAAGAATACCTCAATTTCTGTATTCATGGCACTTTACATTCTAATAGCTCTTAAATATCTACTAATATTTTGAAGAGGAAGAAGAGAATTCCATTTTAAGTGTGCTACTTCTTAATGAAAAACATGTTTAAATAATAATATGCAATATTTCCCTTTTAACTCATGTGTAATAATGGAGAAGCAGAGAGGAAAATCTATCATCTTCCCCATGAGAAACAAGAGCTAGTCAAACTGTCTGCAGGCTGAAGGATGAGGCTGCAGGCTGAATATTTCTAGCTATATGGGGAAAACTTTATGGCTCGTAGACATGGTCCTCGCTTGGCTTTTTCTCTCTGAAACTCTTCTTATAAGGACACAGTCATATTGGATTAGGGCCCCAACCTTATGATCTCATTTAACCTATTTCTCTCTTTAAAGGCCCTATCTCCAAAAACGTCACAAGGAGGGTTAGGGCTTCAACAAATGAATTGTGTGGAGGGGTGGAGTCAGAGGAGACACACACTATTCAGTTCCTAACAACATCAGTGCTAACCATAGTACAGGAAAATCTGTCTCATTTACAAATCCAAACCCCAACACTCTAACATAGCTTCACTGAAAGAACAAGAAATGTATATTTCTGGGGTAACTACTGATGCATGTCACAAAGGAAAGTGGGGAAATAATATAATTTGGTCCCATGTGCACACACTTCACTACAGAAAACTCCTTTCCAATCAGGGCTGCATTCTGAGCAATTATAAAAACCTACTTTATAAGTCATAATAAGAAACACCAGTTAGGGGACACATATATGTATGCAACAAATATGCTTTGAGTACATATTTTTCATGTACCAAAGGATGCTAGTGATGGTGGACACAGCTTTAATTAAATCAGACTCAATTTCTGTATTCATGGCACTTTACATTCTAATAGCTCTTAAATATCTACTAATATTTTGAAGAGGAAGAAGAGAATTCCATTCTCTAAAAAATGTGACAAAAGAGACAAACGGGGTAAAGGATAATTCCTCCATGCATTCACTTCCGCATCTGAAATGTGAGGAGTTGAGATGAGAAGACTTAAGAACTCTGGCCACTTCCATGATTCTATTCTACTGCACCCACAGTGACAGTGTGATCTCCAGAGCCAGCACTAAATCTTCCCAGATGCTGCCACTGGTCAGCATTGATTCCAAAGTGACCTGATGGGTGTTAGGCTGATGGAAATAAAGTGGCTTTGAACAACTCACAAAGCTGTGACAAAGGAGACTTGGTGGCACCACCACATCCTGCGGAAGAGCAGAGGAATAGCTGAAGACAAATGAACCCCTCCAAGGTTGCCTCACTCCCCACTCATCCTGCAGGATCAGCCTAAGGAGAGAGGGCAGGCCTCAAGAACACAGGTCAGCCACATCACAGCACAGCCCCCTGCAGGGCTGACTCAGAGGCTCCTCGACAGGGGCGGGAGGTGGGAGCAATTTACACCGCAAGTCCACCATCTCCGCAAGGCTCCGAAGTTCACAAGAGTTCTGTTCTCCGTTGTATTAGGAAGCAGAGTGAGGGTGCAAGCGTCTTTTGAAATTCTCTTTGTGTTTTGATTTCGATCCTTTCGTGACCGGCCTCTGAGTTCCTCTGCAAGGAGGTCCTGAGAAGACAAAAGCCTACCTTTGGAGCCCCGAATGACTGTCTAAAGAATTTCCAAAAGACTTTGTAAAAGATGACCTTTCTCTTTGTTTTTCTATCACCAGTTCACTTTCTTCCTTAAAAAGAAGGGCCTCTGCAGTAGGATTTCCAGCTTTTGCTCCACCACAGCCCCTTTATGTAAATCTTCATTGACAGTTCCAGGGCAGTGGTTCTCAAATTTAACTTGAAGCAGAATCGCCTGGAAGGTTTGTTAAGCACAGATTGCTGGGCCCCACCCACAGTTTCTGATTCTGGACGCCCGATGAGAATTAGCAATTCTAACAAGGACCAAGTGATACTGCTGCTACTGCTCTGGGGAACACATTCCAGAGCCCCACTGGTTAGGGCACCCACCAAAAACCAAGTTGCATATTATTTTCCATACTCTTAAGTATAGTTTTAATGGCAAACTATGTTACTGCTTCCCCAATATGATCATTTTTGCTAACAGTATACATTTTGAAAACTTGAAATTCCTTGCTTCATGTGAAAACTGGACCTTTTGGCCTGCTTGCCTCAACCCCTGAATCATACAAAATAAAAGGATAGCTGAACAGGCATCTGAGATGAGCTTTGATGAGGTAATGTCCCATCCAGCCAGTTATTTGTGTAGGAGGAGCATTAATCCAAGGGAGAGGAGACAGTTCTTGCTCATCTTCTTTCCCTTCCTGCAGAAGCATATCTTCTGTTTGTTTTCTCCCCCTCAATACCATCTCAGACACTTATAAATAAGTACATTATGATAATTAAATTCAGGGCCTAAAAGAAAGAGAAAGGCCAGGGGCACCTGGGTGGCTCAGTTGTTAAGCATCTGCCTTTGGCTCAGGTCATGATCCTGGAAATGAGCCTCATGTCAGGATCCCTGCTCAGTGGGGAACCTGCTTCTCCCTTTCCCCTTTCCTACTCTCCCTGCCCCACCACTCTTTCTCTCAAATAAATAAGTATAAAAATAATATCTTAACAAAATTCAAAAAAATAAAATTAAAAAAAAGAAGAAAGAAAGAGAAAAAGCCAGTCTTTCCAAAGTGAAACTGTCCTCCAGATTCCTTACTCATTAGACTCTGATACAGTGGACAACACTTTTTTTTTTAAAGCCACTTATAAAATGAGGATATTAGGTTATTTAACCTTTGAAAACCTCAATGCCTTCATTTATAAAGCAAGAGTAATGGAATTTGCCTCTTTATATTTTTATAGAGACAAAATCTCTAACATTCCCCATCGCTGAGCCATGAAATTCTGCTGATTACTTTTTCTCTTTCCTCTCTTCCTCCTACCTCTGGTTATCCTAATATTTCATTAAAAATAAACAGATATTTCATTAAAAATAACAGATATTATGGGGAAATGCTATACGTTACCATACTCTCATGCGTTGTCTTGGAGTAGAGTATGAGTGTTCTGAAGTCAAGGTCTCTGTGGATTAAGCTTTGTTTCATCCTGCTAGCTTCTAAGTTGACTTTAATTCATTTTCTATTTGTATTTATTAGTGTTTAAATTAGATGTCACCCCATTAGAAAATTTCTCTCTTCCTTTGCATCCTAGTCAATCCCTTTTCCAGACTTTAATGCTTTCTTAACTTATTGATATGACCTTGAGCAGGGCAGAAAATGTTTAACATGTTAATTTTCATGTTCTTTTTCCTCTTCTCTGCATATTAGAAAGTATAGTTGGAAATATCCAGGGTTTGATACAGAGAGCTATAGCAATAATACACATTGTTGAGCACTTAATACATGACAACCATTGTTCTGCTTGCTCCTGCCTCCTTTAATTTTCACAGTTCTTTGAGGTATTATAACATCCCAATGAAGACGTGTACAATGAAGCACAAATAAATCAGATGACAGAAAAATCTCAAAATAGGTTTCAGAGTCAGAATTTTAATCCTAGCTGATTCTAAAGATCTTATGCTTCATTATTACACTAATTCCTTTGTTACACTTAGAATAGTTTTGGATTATCAATACAATTTACAACTATTATATGACAGAACAATTCCACAAGAACTGCCTCATGGGTAAAATGTGATTTTTACTTGGTGCTACCAAAGAAAGTATAAAATGGACACATTCTCATTATATTCTAACATTTTAACCATCTTTACTCTTTTCCCATGTTTTTCTCCATCTGTAGCCATCCGTCTCCATGCTCTATACACCTAATTAGAAATATGTAGTTAGAAAAAGTTAATTTTATCAGCTACCACATATTAAAGTCTAGCCTTTGTCACTATGTTTTTATATATGTCAGATGGTGATAAAGGATGAAGCCAGGAGGGCTTACAGCTTTGTCCAGACTTTTAAATCACTGCAACGACAGTGTTATCGTGGTCCCCTGGATGTGAAAGCAAATGTGCTCCAGCAATCTGTGTCTTCGAAGTCAATTATTTCATACGATGCTTGGGAAATTATATTTATTGCTATTAAGATAAGCCCCCAAACTCCTATTTTTTATGACTGGAATCTTTCAACATCTTTTGTTCTCAAAATTCTAGAAAGAAACAAACTCACCAGCTAACATTCAGTCAGATGGCTATGATTTTAGGAGGATGGCAGGTGCTAGCTATAATGGATACTGATAACCAGGGAACAAAAAATACAGATCACTAAAAACAGAAGAGATTACATTTGTCAGTCAGTCATCCTTTTTCTATATATTCCATTTGATTGACATTCTTCTATGCTATGACAGTTCTTAAACTAGAATGTTCCAGAGCAAAGGCCAGAAGTTGCAAGAGCTCTGGCAAAAAAAAAAAAAAAAAGCAACAATAGGGGTACCTCGGTGGCACAGTTACCTAAGGGAATGACTCTTGGTTTCAGTTCAGATTATGTTCTCAGGGTCATGAGAGCAAACCCCATGTTCAGTTCCATGATCTGTACAGAGTCTGCTTGAGACTCTCTCTTCCTCTCCCCCTGCACCCCTCCCCCAAATAAATAAATCTTAAAAAATATAAAAATGAAAAGCAAACAAAAACAAATAAGAAACTTCAGAGGTGTTAAGAGACACAATATTTTACTGGGAAGTAAAGACATTTTACCAACACAAAATCTGGGACTGATAATGAGGGCAAAGAGGGGAAGGTAGAAGGGGGGATATACAAGAGAAGCAAAGGCCACTGAGGCTGAAGTTGGTGTGGTTGCAACAGGATGATGTGCAGAGCCAAGTGAGAGTGTTTATGGAAGGAAACAGAAATAATTCAAAGCCACTGAGATGGTTTCCTCAATTTCCAAGCAGCTGGTTCTCTCCCAAGTCTTTGCACAGGCTGAGATGGAGGCAAGGATGGGAGGAGGGATGCCAGTGAAGTAACATCTATCACATATTCAAATATCACGTATTCACCACATATTCAGTAAGCATCACATATTCCATCCCTGTGATCCTCTGTGGGTCAGTTTCCTGGGGCTGCTGGAACAGATGACCACCAACTTTGTTTCATCAAACAAACCAGAAATGTATTCCCTTAGAGTGATGGAGGCTACAAATCTGAAATCAAGGTATCGGCAGGGTTGGCCTCCCTCCAAAGACTCTATCTAGCAAAGATTCTTCAGTTCCTAGCCTCTTTTAGTTTCTGGTGGTGCTTGGCATTTCTAGACTGTGGCTGCGTCATTCCAGTCTCTGTCTATGTGTCACATCACTTTTTTTTTCTTCTTCCCATCAGGCTCTCTCAAATCTTCCACTTTCTCTTATATAAACACTTATCATTGGCTTTAGGGCCCACTAGGATAATCTGGGATGATCTCATCTCAAGATTATCACCTTAATCACATCTGTAAAAATGGTTTTTTCCAAATAAGATAATATTAATAGGTTCCAAGAGTTTGACAAATATGTACCTTTTGGGCAAGGGATAGGGAGTGCCATTCAACCAACTACATGCTGATTAAATATTTTTCATAAATTCAGTCTCTGACAAAGTGAAACCATCTCTTTACCTGGGGATAATTTCTCTCCTTCAGATGAGTTTGAGCTCAGTCTTCCCTTACAAGTGTGTAGGGGAGAGAGAACAAAGAGAATGGGGCCCAGCTATTTTTTACAAAGATTGGACATTTCCTCCATATAAAATCCTGGCCCTTTAAAATATGTTCTAAGGATGGCTTCTTAATATTATGATACCTACTATCAACAAAGATATGTGAAGGAAAAAAACCACCCTTTCCATCACCAAAAGCAATTTCCTTAGGACAAGCCACAAGTTTAGACCAAATCCTTACTCTTTCAGGTCGCCAGAGATCAGAGGTCTACTGAGTGTCTATAATAGTCATACATTCCAGGCTTGAATAACCTAAAAGGGAAATGTCTAATCTGCATCCAAGACCCAGAGTAAATCTTGCCCTTGAACATCTGGCTTGATGTAATATTGAAGTTTATTATCTGTGTTTCCAAAACAGGCATCTTCACCAAGGATGTTAGAAGCTTAGCCAATCTGATAACACTGGAAGTGAAGGACCAATTATTGGTGACCAGACTAAGGGTTGCTTCTCTACTCTTATCTGATAGATTTCCTAAGAATAAGATAATGGGCTTCTGGACTATGATACCTTTTCTCTCCGAAAGCATATGGCTAAGGACTTCAGAAGGAGTTAAAAATATTAATTACAATTAGACCCACTAATTGAGTTTTTAAAATCAAATGATAACAGAATGAACCTTAAGAAAGTTATGTTTTCTTGGTAAACTAACAGTAGATAAATGGACATAAGAACTCCAAGATTTTAACTATTGTAATCTATGTCATAACTAGGAAGAAACAGAAAATAAAAATCGAACAACAAAACTTGTGATGTGATAAAAAAAAACACCTGAACTCCATTTCAAAAACTCACTGCATATCTTACACCTTGTCTCTCTCATCACCCATGTATGTATACACTAAGATGAATAATTGGCAATAGAAAAATGAAGCCAGCACATTGCAGAATTTAGTTACCAATTTCGTTATTTGTTTCATTCTGCAGAAGCCTTTCCTCTTAATTTGGTATTAATAACATCACAGAGCACCTTCTTTACTTCACATTCACTCCATAACCTTCATCTGTATGCCTCTTTAAAGACAAAGCTAACTTACAAAAACAATTTGCTTCATTGGAGGGAATAATACAATACATATTGATGTGGTGAATTTCCATCCTTAACTCCAAGGGGTTAACAATTGCAAAGACAACAACAAATGGCTCTCTCTCTCCCCCCTCCATCCTCCCTTGCTTTCTCCTTCTCACCCTTTGTGGTTCCCACTTCCCCAGCTCTCTGTTCCCAGTTTCCAAATGAGGACCCAGCTGTCCGCTTTGTGCTGCAATGGGAGTGGTGTCAAGGACATTTTGCTAGGCAATGAACAGGACCATTGATCATTGTTGATCTTCACTGCTTATAGAGAGAATCTCTGGGCAAGAGAAGAGTCTTTGCCAGGCAGAATGGAGAGTGCTGCATAGTTTTGGCTTTTTGGAACAATGCATTAAGCTTATTAAGTTCAGAATATTCCGCACGTTAAAATAGCTGTTTGCTTTTCATCATTTTTGCCTCAGTGAAGAAAATATGTACTTACACCTAAAAACATAAATCCAGAGTCTCTGTATAGCAAATATGGGGAGGAGAATCTTTACCCCCACAGTTCTATAGTGAAGCAATGTGAGTGACAAAAAAGCAAAACACTCGAGCGTAACCATTTTAGTCTGATAACTGTGCATTTTGTAGATGAAAAACAAAAGTAAAGAATACTCAAATTACTTTTTGCAAAATAGCATGAATTTCTAGCAGATAGCATGAACCATGGAAGCGATACAAGTTGTTCTTTAAAAGCTTTGGGTAAGCTTTTAAAGTTATGGATCTGCAACACAAACAAATTTAAACCCAAAAGACATCCTGTTGCCATGACAACATGATATACTAGCTCCCTGTCATCATGGATCGTGGGCTTCTGGAATATGATCACACCCTGTACTTCAGTATTCTCTGATAACAATGTGCTGCTTTTAAATCTTGTTAATTTATTACTCAGATGTTTGTTTTTAGCCTTAAAGAAATAGAATGTCACAAGCAAATAATCCAGCAAAACAAGTATTATACATTATTTCTTCCAAAATGATTTATCTGATGTTTGTGCTGTGAACTTAACCACAAAATCTTTAAATTAGAAAAATAAAGTCCATTGTTCAAAAATGATAAGTGTCACTCTTCAGAGTCACTAGCTTTTAAGGCTTCCATGAAAAGTCATTTACTAATCTGAAACCCCACAGATATTTATGGTGATATCTTTATTCATTACCAAATAATGTATAAAGATATACAAATACGCTTTTTAAAAAAGACAGAGGGACAGAGGACAGGCCCTAACTTGTCACAAACAACCTGAGTCAGAAAGAATCTCTTTTGAAGCATGAAACAAACAGGGTAAGAGGTTTTTCTGTCCAGGCAGATGGCAGCCAACCTTAAGTCCCTCACCTTCTTCCCAGATTTCCCTTGCCTTGTCCTTATCTTATCATTTTGGAAGTGATAACAAACCGGAAGCTACACAGCATTACCATTTTTCATTCTCCAGGAAAACATAAAACAAGTATTTTTATTTTTTAGTAGAAAAAAAGATCAGAGAAAAATAGCTCAGTCTAGAGAGGAAGGCAAATGTGAGAAAAATCATTCTATTACAATTTACTTCAAGACCATAATCCTGAAATGTAAAAGATTCCATAAAACCACAAAGAAGTATAGGGTTCAAAGAACTTCTTGGCACAGATGACGCTCTAAAAGAGAGGTTATGTTTCAGATAAGCAATTTTCCAGGCAATAAGGGATGAAAAGGAGAGGGACTATTTCCAGGAAAGGACATGTACAAAGACACAAAACCTGGGGATTCAGAGCCTATTTTGGGAATCCCACCAAATCTGTATTCCTGGAGGGAGTTGCAGATGGGTGAACAGTATTAAAAATGTTTACCATAATATGGAATCCATACTTTGTCCTATAAAATATAGGAGCCCATCAAAAAATTACAAGGCATGAGAACACAAACTTCAAGTGTTTTAAAAAGATCACACTAACAGAATGGTGGAAGATGCATTTGGGTTGAGGTGAAGTTGAAATAGGGGGCTATTTCCACAGAGCAAGTGAGAAACTTGAACAAATACCGTGTCTACAAAGAGGTTTGGGAAATCTTTGCATGTAACTTCAACAAACCTTTGAAATCTAAAGAATATAGAGGTTAAAGAGGAGGAACAATTTCTGGCATTAGTGGCTGGGTGAATGTCGTTACAGTTTCCTATAATGAGAAATATGATGCAGGAGACAGATGTGGGCTGATGGATCAGTGAATTACAGAACATCCCAACCAGTGAGACTATAAGAAGTGAAGAGAGATTATCAAATACCAAATGATGCTTATACATAGGCAGACAAACAAAAAAGCCAGAAATCGGTAGCTTTTCTTCAACAAAGGCAATTCAAGAAAGTGTGCCATACTGAAATGTATTTAAATGCTCCTCATGTGACAAAGATATCCATTCATATGAAAATGGTATCTATATATCCTATTTAACACAAATGTATAAGCATCATTTGATCTCTGCCACAAATATGTCACTGGATTAGGTAAGATTATTTCTCTTGTTTTATGAAAGAGAAAACTGAAGGTCAGAGAGTTTGGCTGATGCCCCCAGGTTACACAGCTGACAATCAAGGACTGCAAAATTCTTTTCTCCAGATACTTCATTAAATAATCAAGTTATGCCTGAACTACCATGAAAAGGTTTATTTCATGAAAGTATATAGAAAATCATTTCATTAACTAAGACCATTCCACATGTTCCCAAGTGATTTAAATAGCAAACAAATAGTATTTGGAGATAATTGTCCTCAGTAGGATTCTAAGCTCATTTTCACCCTGAATTTGTGGAACTGAGATATGGCACTTATAAAGAAAAGGAAAGAAAAATTAAAAAAAGTGTCATAACATTTTCTTAAGAAAGTTTTTTTTTTTTTAAGATTTTATTTATTTACTTGACAGAGAGAAACACAGCTAGAGAGGGAACACAAGCAGGGGGAGTGAGAGAGGGAGAAGCAGGCTTCCTGCTGAGCAGGGAGCCCGGTGTGGGGATGGATCCTGGGTCTCCGGGATCATGACCTGAGCCGAAGGCAGACACTTAATGACTGAGCCACCCAAGCGCCCCTGAAGAAGGTGTTTTTACTCAAGTCAGAGAACCAATGTAATATTTTTACTCCCAAGTGAATAGAGCCAGCCTCATGGTGATCATTATTATCCATTATCTCTTTCAGATACACACAGGATACTCAGGTTTAGACTCACTAAGTAATGTGGGAACCTATTAACTGAGCCAAAGAAAATAATCAATAGAAAGGTTAAACTTATTCCAAGGATTACCTTAGAAACGTTTCAAAAATAATACAACTTGGTCTCTCCCGTAGATGCTAAAGGGTAAATGATAAAAAATGCTTGGAAAATTTGCCTCATCCCAAAAATGTGGTGCCAAAAACAATGAAAACATCTGATTAAGAACTAAAACTAAAGCCACACTTGCACAAACACCTTTCAGAGCGCTAACAGATTCTACAAGAATCATAAGAAGTCAGCAAGGACCCTAGGAGCCATCTTTATCTGACTGTGGTCACAGAGAATAGCTCCCTCCTACTGATCTCTGTAAAAATGAAAATTAGTATTCGTGAAGCATAACCAGCATTTTGTGTAACTTCACAATTTATTTCTTTTATTTCCACCTAAAAATCTTTTTTTAGGTTACACGAGAAGATACTGTTTACACCATTTAAGAGTGAGAAATTGTTGGGGCATCTGGGTGGCTCAGTCGTTAAGCGTCTACCTTCAGCTCAGGTCATGATCCTTGAGCCCTGGGATCAAACTCCACATCAGTCTCCCTGCTGGGCAGGAAGCCTGCTTCTCCCTCTACCACTTCCCCTGCTTGTATTCCCTCTCTTGCTGTGTCTCTCTGTGAAGTAAATAAATAAAATCTAAAAAAAATAATAAATTTAAAAAACAAAATAAAAAATAAATAAAAATAATTTTTAAAAAGTGAGAAATCATTGTCTTGGGAAGGTTATTGATATTTGCCCAGTTTTATCAGGAGAAAGAAGAAAGCGAGAATACGAATTCATGTGTTCTGACTCCTAAGTTTGTATATCCGGCCACGATACCACTCTGTGCTTTTTTTCTGTAACCTTGTACTCTAACATTCTCATGGTAAAGCCCATGAAATAATCTTTTACCAGATTAGAAGAAACCAAATCATATTGAGATGTCAACTGTCTCATGGCAATTATGTTTTATTATGAGATTACTCATCCGGTGCATAGGCAGCTAATTTCTTTTTCTTCTCTAAACATAAAGCATGTTTACAAATAGCCAAGGGTGTGTCCTAGGTTCTATTAAATCCCTAGTGTGTTACTGCAGGATGTAGAGACTGCATTTTAATTATACACAGTGATTTCATAACTCAGTCCCATGGCAAATCATTATAATAAACACTTCAAAAGAAGCCTTATTTCCTTATGCATAATGCAAGTATCAAATACAATGACCTTTCTTGTTTTTGCACATTAGTGATTTTATTTTAGTAAGGGTAATGAATTCCTTTGCTTCTCGATTTGATCTTTGTTTTTGTAAAATATTAATCATCTGGTATTCAGAGTCCTTTATAAGTCAAATCTTAAAGTCTCTTTGCTATAACCAAAAATATAAACACAGAATTCTCAGAAAATAATTATGAATTTCCTAAGCCTCTTAACAGTATTTCAAGTAGGCCAGCTAAAACATGCCTGCGAACAAAAAAGAAAGTCCCCAAAGCTTTAATCCTGAGACATTCTCAGGGAATGAAGCAGTTCTACAAAGTGTTCTGGGCTTCTTTGGAGCGTCCTAAGAATTTGTGCCTTATGCCCTCAATAGTAGGCTTCCAGAGTGAAGGAAGTATTTAAGTTACTGATTAAATTTAGTTTGGGATGCATTTGTGATACACATGTACGTTTCTACCCATAAGTCTCCCCTAACTGATGAGACCTGAGTTTGAGCACTGTCAATAAGTATATTGCCCAAAAATACAGATTCATACACCATAATTATTATTTTAATAATACTTATATAATTATCACAGTTATAGTCAATTACAATTTGTTCTTTTCTTCAACTCTTCTGTAAGCACCTAGTATGTGCCAGTCACTGTGCTGGGGGCTAGAAATACAAGGAAGAGGATCATAGCCTGTTCTCAAGGAAGTAACATTTTCTCCACCCTCATCAGTATCATAATAGCAAGTCCTTGTCATCATTAAACATATCTCCATGTGAATGTAATTTTTAGAAAAATGATGTTCCTACAAATAAACTGAGGTATTTCCTCCTGAATTTTCAAAATTTGGAGACAGAAGAGTGTTTCCATCTATTTTCACCCTATCCCTGTTAAGATTTACACTGCTTAATTAACATTTTGGCAGGAGAGGTCAGTCCCTAAGGCCCTCTTTGGAAAAAAAAATAAATCCTGGGTATGCTCCGAAATGCAACATTTCTAACAATTCTATGAGCCTAGGAGATAAGCAATACAGAGAAAGAGAAGCATAAAGGAAAACTGCTGGACAATCTGAAGCAAGAAGGATAGGGAAACTCAAAGCTAGAGAGAGAAAAGATGAAGGCGAAGATGAAGATAGGAAGAGAGAGGAGGTATGAGGAAAAGAGATAATTGATGTCATTAGGACATAAAAAGATAATCACGCAATATGCTTGTCAGTGAGATCCACACATTAGCTTGTCACATCACAGGTCACTAGTAATTCGTGAGGTGCCATGCCTCAACCCTGCTGATACTATGTTATTTATATTTGAACTAAAACTCTGCATAACTATTATTCCAAATATGGTTACTTCTAAACATTTCCATGAAAAATTTAATAATGATAACATTCATTGAGCTGTTTGTAGGTCAACGTGCTAAACACTTAAGGAACAATACCTGTTCTTAATAGCTCTCCATGATGTGTGTGTGTACACACACACACACACACACACACACACACACACACACTATTATGCAGCTTTCTGGTTAAAGAAACTGTAAAACGCAAGGCTTAATTCATCATGTTCCTTTCCATTTTCCCCTCCATGGCCTCCCCAAAACTTGACATAAATGCTGGAATCTAAAATTAGAGTTCAGATAATTAACTGTAATCTTGCATAAGGTTATTTTCCTTTTTGAAGCCTTAATTCTTCATATTTAAAATAAATAAAGGTAAGTATATCAGTATCGTTGGAAGAAGATAATTCATATAAAACTGATTTATAGCTGGAACAAAATAAACACTCAATAAAGAAATTAAAAGAATTTTTATCCTTACCATTATCACCTGTGTTAGCTGATTAGAAGACAATATTGAGCATCGGGATCATAGGATTTCTACCTCTGGTTAACTGACCGATAGTTTATAATACATCAGAGTGGATACTGGCTTAAAAATAAGAGACTATATTTTCATATCAATTATGGATTTCTGGAAAAGCTTAACGGTGTCTAGAATATAAGCCCTCAACAAACATCACTGAATTTAATACAGTTAGGTGGAAATACACAAATTCTGTTAATATCTGGCATTACTGGAAACAGCTGTGGGAGGGCCTCTGCATTCAGGCCCATGCCGCTCATGCTCATGGCTTCTGAAAATTGTGGCATCGTAGTGTTACAACTCATGCCATAGACACAGGGACCAGTATATGATTACCTTGATAACGTCTATCACACAGGTTGCAAGGAGTAGAAAAACAGTGTCACAAGAGTAAATAACTTCCCCCTTGTTAATTTCCTCTTTCGCTCTCTGCTCAGCTCTGGCTCTTCCCTCACTCATTGCCTCACACATTCTATTTCTGTGATTGGGCTGTTCAATACTTTGTAAGGAGTGGAAAGCAAAGCAAAAGAGGAGTTATTTAGCAATTTCTAAAAGCTTAGTAGTCATTTTAGGGAAAGGGAAAGAACTGCAAGCATAAACAAATTCTAGGAGAAAAGCAGCTTGAAGAGAATAGGTATGACCCGGAATTAGGAGTAACAAACAAAAGAAGGAAGACTGTCAGATCAAACCTAATGTGGTCAGGTACAAGGAGTAAAGCAGGTTTTAAAAGAGATTTGTGTGGACCAGAAGCGTCAATTGAGAGAATGCCTGCAAACTCAGGCAACATGTGAGCCCATAATACGTTCTCCCTCTACAGGAATTGTCTTAGTCCCTTCAGACTACTGTAACAAAAGTACCACAGACTGGGTGATCTATGAACAACAGAAATTTCTTTCTCACGTTTCTGGAGGCTGGGAAGTCCAAGATCAAGGTGCAGTCAGAATCAGCATCTGGGGAGAGTCGGCTTCCTGGCTCATATATGGCTGTTTTCTCACTGTATCCTCCCACAAAAAGAGCAAGGTGGTTCTCTGCGGTCTCCATTTCTTCTTCTTCTTATTTTTTTAACAGGCCGTGGTAGCTGGCTGTGGCCCCCAGAAGCCCCTGTTTGTGACACGACCTACTTCTACCAGACTCAGGACTGATTCCACAGAGCCTGAACGCTGAGTCAACGGCCCACACCTGTACGGTTTACACCCACGCACCTGCCCTCACTCAAGCCCTCCTGGCTTATTGCATAGGCCCTGCCCTAGCTAACCAGGTCATGTTCTTGGAGCCAGAGCTTTCCAGAACTGTGCCACTGGTGAGGAGGCTGAAATGATGGTTGCCCTCAGACCCCTTCTGGTCCTCCCACCCTTATGGCCCTTGGGGCCTGTCCAGCAATCATGATTTCCAGTTGTCTCTTCTGGGGTCTCTTTATAAAACCACTAATCCTATTCATGAAAGTAACACCCTCATGACCTAATCACATTTCAAAGGCCCCACCTTTGAATACCATCAGAGTGGGAAGTAGGTTCCTACATAGGAATTTGGGGGAAACACACTGAGTCTATAGCAGAGATAGTACATACATAAGCTTCCAGAATTTAGCCACAATCCTAAAAAGGGCTCTCAAACTATTATTACATTTCTGTCATATGAGTAGAATGAAAACTTAGATTGGAAATTCGAATATTTATATGAAATGCAATGTTATTTTTTGCTCACCTGAATTAATGGACTCAGATTTATACCCACTCTACATATCCTAGCTCTGTGTCACTCCATAATACGCATTTAAATGCACATGCAGACATATCAACATAACTATACAATTATGGATTTAAGGTCTAATAAATTATACATAGTAAATATCACATAATTTTTTCCTTAGGAAGCTGTAAACATCTCAAAGAAAGAATGCTCTTTTATTCATCTTTATATTAGCAGGGTGTAACATAATTTCTGAACTTGGTAAGTACTTGCAGTATCTCTTAGACTATTAAGTACGTAGTCATTGAGTTAAATTAAATGACTACTATTTAGTAGTACTTTTCATGTGTAAGAAAGTGACATGACCAAACAATGTGCCTTGAATACATTAATTTAGAAGCTCTGAGTAAGATAGCTTGAATAGCTCAGCTAGGTAGCTACTGAAACCAGGGAAGAAGGGTGTAAGGATATGAATTGTTGGTGACATTGGAAACAAAAGGAGGACATGAATCAGATGGCCAAGTAAAAACTGATAAAACTTGGCCACAGTTTCCTGTTTTAGAACTAGACCGTTTGGGGGGTTGAGCCTAATACAGTTTCTATCTCTTGGCCAAGTGCTTGAGGATACAAAGTAAATATTACCTGTCAGAGATAATGAGAGACTAACAGAAACAGCTTTAGAAAGAATTCAGTTTTAGAAAGAATAGTATTCAAACAGCATTTTATGCATTTAAATATTCTATTTATTTAAAATGCAAAACACATCCATTACGATTTTGAAAATGCCCTTATGTAATAAATTTCATAATGTGGTTCCAAGAACTCAACTTCAACAACAATAGTATAAGCAATTATTACCTTTTTCTTTTTTAAGATTTTATTTATTTATTTGACAGAGAGAGAGATCACAAGTAGGCAGACAGGCAGGCAGAGAGAGAGGAGGAAGCAGGCTCCCTGCTAAGCAGAGAGCCCAATGTGGGCCTCGATCCCAGGATCCTGAGATTATGACCTGGGCTGAAGGCAGAGGCCTTAACCCACTGAGCCACCTAGGTGCCCTTATTACCTGTTTTCAATAAATAATCACATTAGTAAATTCACACATGATACAACTTGTCTAGCAAGTTGTATCACGTATATATATATATATATATATATTTCATATATAATTCATATATATATTATATATTTCATATATATAATATATATAATTCATATATAATATATGTTTCATATATATAATATATGATTCATATATAATATATATTTCATATATATAATATATATATATTTCATATATAAATAATATATATATTTCAAACTGTAATTGGAATTGTTGCTAATTCACACTTAAAGAAATAGGTTTTACTATGCCTGGGAATCTTTATTATCTTTGAACTATGATGAAATGGAATGTATCCTAAAGAAGAAATAAAAAGAGGATATTCAGGTCTCCATGGTCAGATCAAGGTGAAAAGTAACACTTTATCATTACAGGATATAAAATTTAACCCGTATACATTTTAAATTAAAAAACTGCAAATACCTTTTGAGCATTTGAATTTTAACTATAAAAGATAAGAAAAACTAGTCAAAAATAGCTTGAGTAAATAGAATTTTATAGCAATCCGTTTGTCTATAAATTTTATGCTTTACTTAACAGAGTGTAATTTAGATGGAATTGGTAGGAAATTACAATTTCTGGCCCTTCTTTTATGAGTTGCTTTCGAACAGACTTGATTTTGATGTTCTTTGATATAAATTCTGAGGGAAACCAATCTCTGTTATACAAAATTCTTTAGAGGCCATATTTATACAACAATTTAATACAATCCCAATAGTTATAATATGTCATAATGGAGTAAAATGATTTTATTATTTTTACGTTTTAATTAAATCATAAAAATTCCCCCAGTGCACACCAAAAAGTACTAGTTACATGTGTAAACAGCAATCAGACTCAGACTGAAAGGTTTGAAATAAAAAAAATTTGCAATTACAAAAACAGCAGTTTATTGATCATTCAAATTAAATCATAGGGACAGACCACAGTGTTGTATTTAGAAGCCTTAAGAACTTGCTGGGGGAGTATTTTGGAGTTAAAGAGTCCAGTGATGAACTGCCCACGATGAAAAGAATCTAAGTGAAAGGAATATGACCAAACAAGAAGACCTCCAAAACATCCAGGTAATGGAAGAAAACCACCTACCTCTAACTGCGTGCCTGCTCCCAGTTGAGCTGCGCATGCTCAGGCCTTATTGACTCTTCTGCCACTAGCTTTGCGAGGAGGTATGTGGTTTCCATGCTTCCTTGCGCACCTCTCACAAAACTGCCTTGTATGCATAGTTGGGCCCTCATTCTTAACAAACCTCACAAACATTTCATTACTATGTTATTAACTTCTTTCTAGTCTTGGGAAGAACGGCTAAGGGTTGGAGAGAAAAAAGGAACCCATGTGCTTGCCATACCCAAGGGCATTCTAGGAAAATGTTCATGTCCTCTGCTATCTTCTGCGGAAGCTAACAGTGTAGGCAAGTGGCACTCGGAGTACAGCCTGCTATGCCCTCACCCTTGACTAAAGGTAACTGCACCTAAAAGCCTTCTTCATTTTCTGACCCACAGGATATCTCTAAATAGTTTCTGAGGGGCTGCAGTCAACCTGAAATTTCTTCAGAATTATTTAGCATCAATAGCCCTCAGCCTACAGTTTTCTTTTCTTTTCTTTTCCCTTCCTTCCTTCCTTCCTTCCTTCCTTCCTTCCTTCCTTCCTTCCTTCCTCCCTCTCTCTTTCTTTTTTTTCTTTTAAGATTCTACTTTTTTACCTGAGAGACAGAGCAAGCAAGTAAGAGGCAGAGCATGAGCAGGGAGGAGGAGCAGAGGGAAAGTGAAAATTAGACTCCCCCCTGAGCAGGGAGACCCACCTTGGGGCTCAATCCCAGGAGCCCAGGATCGTGACCCCAACCCAAGGCAGATGCTTAACTGATTGAGCCACCAGCCATCCCACCTGGACAGTTTTCTACAATCATGTTGGCTCTGCCATTGACTACCAAACTAAAGGATGGCCACTGGTCTATGCAGCAAAAAAGCCCTGCCCAAAAAGTATCAGATGGCAAAGTTCCAAATTAAACAGATTATCCTTTAAGGATGAGGCAGGTAAAAAAAAAAAAAAAAAAAAAAAAAAAAAAAAAAAAAAAAAAAAAAAAAAAAAAAAAAAAAAAAAAAAAAAAAGGGATGAGGCAGGCAGAGATTTTGATATTTACCAAAACCTTTAGAAAGCCAAACCTTTGAAAAATTAGAAGCCAGAGTGATGAAAAATGAAAAGGTAATTATAGATCCCAGAACCTTAGAAGCAGACACAGAACAAAAAAAAAGTCACCAAAATCAGAGAACACTGACTCCTCTGTCACTTTGACATATCCCCATCACATTGTGTTTATGGTAATACTGCCTTACTTTCTGGAATTATAAGATACTTCAGTTTATCTTATATATTTATTGACTTAGCCTAAGAATTAGCCATTTCTCCAAGGAGCCCTTATATTCAAAATCTATGCACTGGTTGTGCTCATTGCTACTGAGATATTAATGTAATTTTGACCAAAATTCCCAAAGGCTAACATACTTGGCATTATCACGCTAAAAGACCATTTACTGATGTAGAAATGATGGGGTTCAGAGCCGAGAACCAAGAAAGAATTCTCGAGATGACTTTGGTGCAAAAAGCACAGGGATAGGACTGGTGGGCAGAAAGGGCTGGCCCAGGACGTGAGGGGCAACTGATTATATACTATGGAGTTGGGGAAGGTAAAGACAAGGGAAGTTTCCGAAGAGGTTTTCATATGCTACAGGAGACTCAGAATCCTGGAGTCCTGGCTGTGTCAAGCTAAGGTGGTTTTTCCCTCTTGCACGGTGTTAACCATAAGACTTGGAGTTCCTGGAGGAAGTATTCATCAACAGGCTGCCTCAAGTATTCTCAACAGGCTACAAGTTACAGGGAAGTATATCTATTTCCTTTTTGCCTTTGTTCCCCTAATCATTTGCTACCCTTGTTACTCCACTAAAACTGAGTCCAACCACCAAACTTTTAATCCATTAGAACTGTTTTATTCACTAGAACTTAGTTTATCCACTAAAGACAAATATAATGTGTAACTCAAAATGCTTAGCTCAGAGTGAAAGGTTGAAAATATCTTCATGATGACCTTCTGAGGAAAGACAATAACATCCCCTTTTACCCATGAAGAAACAACATGGACAATTCTAATAACTTGTTCAGGTCACACAGATTCTTAAGGACTTCTCTTCTAAATCAGCCAAAGAAGCCTGGTTTGTGTAACTTTCCAGAACGTACGCTGCCAGTTAGCAACTTCAACAGAGGGCAAACGTGGGGTGTTTTTGCAGATGGCAGATATCACTGATAGATTTCAGTGCTCTGCCAATGAGCTCCCGCTGGCCCTGGAAGTCTTCCTCAGCAAGGTTCAGCCCCTACCGCTAACAAGCCAATGTCATCATCCCTGCGTAGAAAATGTTTGCAGTAGCATTCTAAAAACGTAATTACATGAATAGATGAGGTTAAATGGATCTGACTAAGACCCATAATGATTGCTCAATCCCATTTAAAGCACATACAGTGAGTGGAAAAGCTGGCCTCAAAACAGAGATCCTTTGGACCAAGTCAAAATAGTCAATGAGCAATCACTCCTTATATTAGGAGTTGGCAATTAGGACCATACATTTCTTTTCCCCTTCACGTTTTCCTGACTTAATTTCTCAACACAGAAATTAAAGAGCTTTTTCAGACCAGAGTCCTGAGGTTGGGAGCTCAAAGTGATGACTTTTCCGATTTTATTTATGTCCCCCTTTTCCAGTCTCTGGCATTGATAGAGTAGACAATCTGTGGTGATATATTGTCCCATGTCAGTAAGAGAATCTATTCATTTATATTAAGAATGGTACAGCCTTCACCTTTGGCAATCTAAACACTGTACAAGAGAATTTACAGAAGTTTCTACTGAGTAAAAGTTTACAACTTTCTCAAACTCAAAGATCCCCAAAGGGAGAAATGAGTAAAAACTTCAGGAAATCTGCATTGTCTGAGTCAAGGCACTAAGTATACAGATTACCTTCTTTTCTGCATTCATCTCACACAAAACGAAACTGGTATTTTTGTTGCATTATTGAGATCAGGCCTCAGAAATGTGGAAGAAATTTTTTCCTCTTAGATGGAATTAGGAAGAATAATTGCTTGTTTGTGAGAAAATCCTACCTGCAAGGAAATATAAACTGAATGCTGAGTCAAAAGTTTTCATAGAGATGTTAGCATGATTCTCATGGTAGTTGAAAAAAGAGCTGTCCTTCTTATTCCTTTTAGAGAATTTTGATAGAAACTAACCGTAAGAGAATACAATGCAAATTGATATGTAAATGTTGGGGTTCAGAGCCCATGACAAAGAAAGAATTCTCAAGACATTTTTGGTGCAAAAAGGTGGTTTTATATATATAAAACATTTTTTTAAGATCTTATTTATTTATTTATTTATTTATTTATTTATTTATTTATTTGACAGAGAGAAATACAGCTAGAGAGGGAACACAAGCAGAGGGACTGAGAGAGGGAGAAGCAGGCTTCCCGCCAAGCCCAATGTGGGGCTCGATCCCGGGTCTCCAGGATCATGACCTGAGCCAAAGGCAGTTGCTTAACCAACTGAGCCACCCAGGCACCCCTCCAAATTTTTTTTTAAAGGTGGTTTATTAAAGCACAGAAGCAGGACCTGTGGGCAGGGAGAGAGCTGCCCTGGGACTGTGAGGAGCATTATACACTGTGGAGTTGGGAGAGGTGAAAACTAGGGAAGTTTCCAAAAGGGTTTTCTTGTGATAAAAAGGAATCAAGCTAAGGTTGTTGTTGTTTTCCTTTAAATTCAATTAATTAACATATAATGTATTATTAGTTTCAGAGGTAGAGGTCAGTAATTCATCAGTCTTATATAGCACCCAGTGCTCATTATATTACATGTCCTCTTTAATGTCCATCGCCCAGTTACCCCATTTCCTCCTCCCTCCCCTCCAGCAACCCTAAGTTTGTGTTCTATGATTAAGAGTTTCTTATGGTTTGTTTCCATAATTTCATTGTGTTTTATTTTTTCCTCTCTTCCGCTATGATCCTCTGTTTTGTTTCTTATATTGCACATATGAGTGAGGTCATATGATAATTGACTTTCTGATTGATTTATTTTCACTTACCGTACTACCCTTTAGTTCTATTCATGTCATTGCAAATGACAAGATTTCCTTTTTTTTGATGGCTGAGTAGTATTTTATTACACACACACATCACATTTCTGAGGGTGTGTGTGTGTGTGTGTGTGTGTGTGTGTGTGTGTGTGTGTATACATGACATCTTCTTTATCCATTCATCTGTTGATGGACACCTGGGCTCTTTCCATAGTTTGGCTATTGTGGACATTGCTGCTATAAACATTGGGGTGCAGGTGCCCCTCATCATTACATCTGTATCTTTGGGGTAAATACCTAGTAGTACAATTGCTGGATCTTAGGGTAGCTCTATTTTCAGCTTTTTGAGGAATATCCACACTGTTTTCCAGAGTAGCCGCACCAACTTGCATTACCACCAACAGTGTAAGAAAGTTCCCCTTTCTCTGCATCCTCGCCAACATCTGTCGCTTCCTGACTTGTTACGTTTAGCCACTCTGACTGGTGTGAGGTGGTATCTCACTGTGGTTTTGATCTGCATTTCCCTGATGATGAGTGATGTTGAGCATTTTTCCATAAGTCTTGGACATTTGTATGTCTTCTTCGCAGAAATGTCCATTCCTCTCTTCTGCCCATTTCTTGAATGGATTATTTGTTTCTTGGGTGTTGAGTTTGATAAATTCTTTGTAGATTTTGGATACTAGCCCTTAATCTGGTAATACATTGGCAAATATCTTCTCCCATTCTGTTAATCAGTCTTTAGGTTTTGTTGATTTTCCTGTGCTGTGCAAAAGCTTTTTATCTTGATGAAGTCCCAATAGTTCATTTTTGCCTTTGTTTCCCTTATAAGCTGAGGTTGTTCCCGCTCTAGCAAGGCATTAACATTAACATAGTTGGGAGTTCCTAAAGGAATGTCATACTCTGCCTGCCTCAAGTATTTCTCAGTGGTCTGCAGGTTATAAGGGAATTTAATTTTATCTGTATATGATTTTGCCTTTGTCCCCCACAACACAATCCATGGAATTCAAATTCAAATAAAAAATGATACCGATATAAGCTTCTAACATATAAAATATATGGTGTAATCTAACCAGCTCCAAATGGAGCAATTCAAGTAACAAAATAATCTGTAAAACTGCATAGAGCAATACAAGCAAAAAGTCCTACATTATTTATATCATAAAAATATGTTCCCAAATTCCCCTAAAAACATATTTCATTGCAAGACTGTATGTTCTTTAAATGATTGATCTTTAATGAATTATACTTAAATAAAATGGTATTATTTTTCAATCTTAAAATATAACATAATTATTATAAAAAAATTAAATAGTACCAAAAGCTTAAAAACAAAAGCAAAAATGAGAAATCTAACCATTCAGAGATAATAGCTAACATTTGGTTATCTTTTCAGAAGATCCATCATGCTTATACACTAAGAACGTTACATAAATTTGATAAAACAAAAGTTATATTCTCTAGCTTATTTATTAAAAATAATAATTATTTATGGGCAACTTTCAATATCCATAACTATCAATCAACAGACACACTTATAATAGTGAAATGTTTCCTGCATGTTTGTATATTTAACTAATCCTACATGATGCACATATTTCCAGTTTTTGTTACTATAAAATTCTGAGCACACCTAATGTATGCATCTTTATATGTATGTCTGATATTCTTTACGAGAAATTCTTAGAAGTAGAGCTATTATATTAAAATTATTCATTTTAAATTTTAATGCATTATGCCAAAATACTCAATAGAAAAACTGGGTATAAATTTTCAAGGAAATGTTTAACTGTAGTTGGTTAGACTAAATTTCTCAAGCTCAGGTTTGCTATTATTTGGGTTTTGCTCTGTTTGCAATGTTGAAACTATGGCTAGCTGTCAGCACACAATAAATATTAGTTGGATAAATTAATGATGATTTGATTGACTTTTAAATATTTAATTTGCATCTAACTCGTTTTATATTTGAAACTGACTCCAACTGTTCTTAGCCCCTTTTCTTCAACATAACCATTGAGAACATTTTGGTGAGGAAATTTAAGGATAAATTCTCTCTCCTTACATTCCACATGAATTATGTACCCATTGTGCTCTGCTACTTACCTGTTTGTATGACCTTTGGCTGATTACTTAGTATATTTGAGTCTCCAATTTTCCATTAGTGGGAGGAGTATAATAAACCCCAACTTACCAGCTTGTCAGGATTGCTGTGAGATTTAAACAATGTAATGTGAGGTAAAAGTATTTCGTACACATTTATTGTGTATTATTTATGGCCTACAAACATATTATTTATGGTCTACAAATAAAGGAGATTAACAATTAAAGACAGGTTTAATGTTCTGGAATGCATTCTACTGGATTCATACTGACCTGAAACGATTTCTGCAAATTCTAAAGCTCCAGGCTCAGAGGCTATGGGTTGCAGTGCCCACCTACAGATGATGCAACATGATGGCGATTTCTTATAAGATCGGGGAAATGGCATTTGTTTTCACTTTTGTTACACTTAGACGAACAATGCTTCTTATTGATTTTCAGCAACAAAGTCACTTCCTTCTTTCAGGCATGACATTTGCTATTATCTCTTTGCAAGCACACAAATATAAAAGCAACACCATAAAAAAATAAAAAAATAAAACCCTCATAGCTTAAGTATTGATTAAAATCAAGCTTGGTTCATTAAAAACACTGCTGGGATTTGAAGCACTTAGAGGTAATCTTTTCTTTTCCTCAGCATTAAAAAATATAGTGATTTATAGATCCCCACAGTTCCAAGATAGGAGTTAGTTGTTATTTAAGTAAGCTTTGGATTAAAAAAAAAAAATTGGAAGTTAGAGTCCAAATTTTTCCCCTTGTTCTATTTAGTGCCTAAATGTGGGGAAGATGATTTTCTCCTCTTGATAATAGTAATACATCTTCAATACTTGTAAAGTTCTTTTTCTATTATAAGGATCTTTCCTATAATATATCCTTTATCTTTGGCTTATCCCTGAATTTCTTAGTCCTCCTCCAAAAGAGACAAGGTCAGGGATGTGGTAGAGGTGAGACTGAACAGCCACTAGCTGCTGTCTTTAGGGATCCTCCCAGAGAGGGAAAAATCTGTGCTCCTGTCAAAAGGAAATATGTGTCCTGATCTCAACCAACTGCATTGTGTCCCTCTTCCAGCCAGGTGTCATCTTGGTTAGAAAGAAGAGTAGTGAGTCATATGATGACCCAGACCCTTTGCCCTCTTAAAAGGGCATTCAGCTTATACCTCACTGTAAACAGAGGGAAATAAAGACGTTGGAAAGAATTCTTAAACTTCCTTAAAACTCTTTGGGACTAAATTTTGTCATTGACTTGTGTATTTCATTTGTTTTTTGTTTTTAACACTGATTGTCCTGTTCATCAGTGGTCTTAATGCTCAGTACTAACACACATCCATCTTAGTTTTTGTCCTATCCATGTGTCAACTATACTATTATTGCCTTACTTTATTTAAAGTTGAAAAATTTTTACTTAAAATTTATTTTAAAGGGAGTTTCAAATCTACCATACTTTAAAGCTGTACATATAAAATGATTACAAATAAAAGTACAATAAAAACAAAAGTAAAAACTTACTTTGTTATCACTGTCAAAAGCTATTTCTCTCTTTTTTAAAGAGATGGGGATAGAAAAGTGTTAAGAGAAATAGTCTCAAAGATGTTTGCTCTTAATTGATCAGAAGATATAGAGAGAGTTGGAAATGGAGTTATGTTCTCGGTCATTGTTACATAACACTGTGCATGTACCACCTAAAAGATCTCTTTACATCTAATGATACTTATCCTTTGGAAACACAGCAATGCTATATTTTTTCATGATGTGTCTTTTGAGCTATTTAACCTCCAATTCTGGTGCTCCTAATTAAAAGGGTAAAGAAGAGGTATGACAACCACTGTAGTGTTCAAGTAAAGTAACTAAATTGAATTTTCCAGTTTTCATTTGTTTGGGTATCATCTCTGACTTTGACTAAAAAATCATGACAAAGGCAACAGGAACAGAAGGCATTCTATTAACCCAGAATGACTACCCCCCAAAAAATTTTGGATACAGAAGCACTATACAGTGCTTCTCAAATTTTTATGTACATGTAATTTACTATCAGATGTAAAAATGCAGGTCTGAATGAGACCTAGTTTTGTATTTCCAACAAAATTTCAGATGATGTCGATGACGCTGGTTAGGGTGTGAAATTGAGTATCAATTAGATCATCAAATTGAGTATCAATTAGATCACAGGCTCTGGATTCAGGTTCTGAAGTTATAATCCACCAAATTCCAGGTTCATCTTTTCATAAGTATGTGAATATGGAAAAGTTATTTAATTTTGTGAAGATTGTTTCCTCATCTGTTAAATGGGATCATAAAAAAGAGGGAAAACCTACTTCACAAAAGAATACTTTATCTGTTTTTTGACAAAGACCCTTAGTAAATGGTCCAAATTCTATTCATCTTGAAAATACCTTCAATATCTGATTATATTCATGATCATCTGTTACTATACTTCTTTAATAGTCCTACTAAGGCTACATGGTAAAATCACAATTCATTGACATGGTTATGAAGCTTAACCTGGCTTGGGATGCCTGGGTAGCTCAGTCAGTAAGTGTCTGCCTTCAGGTGGTCATGATCCCAGGGCCCTAGGATCCAGTTCCACATCAGGCTCTGTGCTAATCAGGGAGCCTGCTTTTCCCTCTGCCTGCTGCTCCCCCTGCTTGTGCTCCCACTCTCTCTGTCTCTGACAAATAAATAAATAAATAAATAAATAAATAAATAAATAAATAAATAAAATCTTTAAAAAAGACAAGACAAAGAAACTTAACCAGGCTTGTAATTTTCCTCTAATGCTACTTTCCAGCTCTTCATCTTTAGCTAGGTGAAAGTATCAGACTAACTAGGCCATATTTTTTTTTATATCTTTATGCCTTTAAGAGACTAAGAGCACTAGAAGCCAAGTGTATTTCACCCTCCAGGGGAGAAGCAAAGTATCTTTCATGTTATAGACCTTTATTATCTTGCTCTTTTTACACTATATCCTTTATCAAATGATTTTTTAAATGATACAGTTACTCCCTTGATTCTCCCACTATTATATGTTCCATACCTTGAAGCAACAGTCATGCATCAGTGTACCTTCAACACTCAATAGTGAGAACTGTAATGTTAGTTTCATTATACTACTTGACACAATGGTGCCAAATACTTGTTGAATTAATGATAATCAGAAGCTAAAATGACATGTGTGTGCTTATAAAACCATTCCTCTCACTCATTCAGACAAATTTTCACTCATCAGGGAATATAATAATGTTTAACTTGCCACTGTTCAATACATATTAAAGAATCACTACTGCAAATAATTTCTAAAATAATGCAAAATTTACCCATTTTTCAGTCAGAAATATTCAAACTCTTTACAAAAAACTCTGTGTGTATCATGTTTAAAATCTTGTGTACTCTATTACATAACATATTTTTGTGTGTTTATTTTAAACAATTATTTTATATTAATTTTCATAAAATATTTTTAAGTTTCTGATCTTTTTCATTAATTAATGATGCCTCTTTTTTTTGAGAGAGAGAGAACACGCACATGAGCTGCAGGAAGGTGGTGATGTGTGGATTGGTGGGGAAGGGAAAAAGAGAACCTCACTCAGGATTGGGCATGGAACCCAGGGCAGGGCTTGATCTCAGGACACTGAGATCATGACTTGAGCCAAAATCAACAACAGTAGGTCACTCAACTGCTCAACTCACTGAGTCACCCAGCTGCCCTTAATTAATGATTCTTTTAAGCAAGAACTCCAAAAATAAGACCTGAATTGAGAAAAATCCACAGTATGTGTTGGATATTTTTAGTAGGCAATTTTTCTTTCTTTTTGAATATTTTGAGATTCCCATGTTTAATTTTGAAAACTATTTTTCTTACTATATGAAACTATGTATAGTTTATATTATTACTATATTGATATTTTTGACATTAAGACACATTTTTTAAATCTTTGATCTTTGTGATAATTGTTTAAAATTTTTCTTTAAATTGTGATATATATGATGTTACTCGTTAAAATCAGTATTGTCTTATACACAGTAAAATATAGTATATGGAAGAAAATAGCAAAGGGTTTTTACCACTTGATGAGCAATTTACTGTGATCACAAAAGAGACATGCCCAGAGTACTATCAAAAACATTGTATAACTCAGGTAACCCGTACTGGAAATTTTGATGTGTATCTTCTTTTTACATGAAATTGCTACAAGTGTTTAAAATTCATTGATTAGTTGTATTGAATGTTCCATATAAATATCCCCTTGAAGTTTTTTTTGTTTTTTGTTTTTTGTTTTTTTTCCAAATAAAGCGGTAAGAGTACCACTTTTAACTCTGGCTTTAAAGAACTGTTTGTATCAGACCAATCCTTTCACCAATAACAACATGAGAAGGTGGATAACAAATGTTAAAACATCTGTTTTAAGATATGGGGGAACTATTAAAATGCCTAAACTGATAGCCAAGATTCTGAAGAGAAGTGCAGAGGTACAATCTTACATTTAGTACACCCTTTGGGAAGCATTTGACAGTTCATTAATAATGCATGAGCAACTGAGTAGCTTTTAGCAGTTTCAAAAGAGGGCTGGAAAGAAGAAAAAAAAAACGTAGTAAGAGCCTATCGATGAGAGGGATTCTGGTAAAATTCCCAAATTTTCAATTAAGATGCTTGAAAGCCTATATTAAAGATTTAATGGAGAATCAGAAAGTCTTCATAGTGACAGAAATGTAATTTCATCTATAGTTGGCTTAATCAAACTTCTCCTAGTCTAACTCCTGTCAGAGGCAAGGGAGAATCCTCAATGAAGAAAAACAACATATTCAAAAGACTCAAAGCATGTCTATAATTTTTCATATATAATATTCAGCATACTGTCAAAACTTACCAAATGGAGCAAAAAACCACACCCTTCCTGTCATAACACATTGCCATAATCAAAGGTAAAAAACAAAAAGGCCTATAGGAGATTCTGATATTAGAGATATCAGGCATGGACTTTGAAATATCTATGGTTAATAAATTAAAGAAAATCAGGGGACATATAGTTAATGTCAGCATAAAACCAGGATTTATGAAGAATTACTGTGAAAACCATGGAAAATCTAGAAATAGAGAAGACCATAAATATCAAATACAAATAGTCAATAGATGGGTTTGACAGCAGATTAGATGGAAAAGTTAATAGAACATATCTAGACTTGGGGCGCCTTGGGGGCTCAGTTGGTTAAGCAACTGCCTTTGGCTCAGGTCATGATTCTGGAAACCCAGGATCGAGCCCCACATCTGGCTCCCTGCTCGGCAGGAAGCCTGCTTCTCCCTCTCTCACTCCCCTGCTTATGTTCCCTCTCTAGCTGTGTTTCTCTCTGTCAAATAAATAAATAAAAGCTTAAAAAAAAACATACTAAAGCATGGACAGTAAAAAGAAAGAGTACAGAACATGTCTAAACATAAAACTACAAAATCTTACTGAGAGACACTGAAGAACACATAAATATTTGGAGAGATTTTCATAGATTAGTAGACTCAGTAATGTAAAGAATTGATTTTCTCCAAATTTGTATATAATATCAATAAAATCTCAACTGAAAATCCAGGGTTTTTTTTTTTTTCAAGGAATTTGACAAACTTATTTTTTAAGTGATATGAAGATGCCAAGAGACAAGGATAGCCAGACCACTATGAAGAAAATAGAGGGTATATGATGACCTATATGTAGATGACCATTCTCAATATTCTCCCATATAAATTTGGTTGTATTTTTCCTCAATATATAAGCTTTTTATTTATTTTTTTATTTTTAAGGGGGGAGTGGCGGCAGAGGTAGAGAGAGAAGCAGGCTTTCTTCTGAGTGGGGAGCCTAATGTGGGGCTAGATCCCAGGACCCTGGGGTCATAATCTGAGCAAAAGACAGACACTTAACCAACTGAGCCACCCAGGTGCACCAATAAATAACTTTTTTAAAAATTACTTTTTTTCATAATCATAATTTACACTATGGGTAAATTATAACAGATATCAATCATAGCTTGGATCCTATTGTGCCTCTGTAGGGAAACAAGTTTTTGCATGCAATTGATCAGTCAGTAATCTTTAGCGGATATAGTATGACTTGTGAAAACTTTCATATTAATAATAAAACATATTTGGGGCACCTGGGTGGCTCATTCGGTTAAGTGTCTGACTCTTGATTTCAGTTCAGGTCATAATCTCAGGGTCTTGGCATTGAGCCTCTTGTCAGGCTCTGCACTCAACATGGAGTCTGAGATTCTCTGCCTCCCTCTCCTTTTGTCCCTCTCCACCTCACTCTCTCATTCTTTCTCTCTCTCTCATAAATAAATAAATCTTTAAAAAATAATAAAACATGTTCATTAATGTGAAATAAAGTTATTCAATCTACCTTATACCTGCAGTTCAGATATTTTCAATGATATCTTTGTTATATTTCAATTTCTAATGTTGCATAATACATATTCAAATTTTTATTTTACTCTTTGTTGAGATTTGAACATGAATAATCTGGTGAAGAACAAATGTCTGTGAACTGTACAACCCCTGGAAATACTTTTCATATTACAGTTTATATAAACAGTGCCCCTCAGATTGGCAGCTTGGCCACTGCTTATCCACAGTCATAGTAACTTTTCCAAAAATGGTACATTCTTCCAAAAGTCATAAAGTTACTGAATTAAGTGTTGTTTGCTTCCTATGGCTCATCTGAAATCTTAATTTGCCATCTAGCACATTTTAACTTACAATACGATATTTTATTTTTGATATCCCAGTAGCATGCTGTTGTAACTAGACAAATTTTTTAAAGCAAAGTGAATTTTAGATTATCTAATATTGCTTCATAATGTTATGAAAGGAATTATAGGCATTGAAGTAATGCACATTACTCCCACATCTTTCACCTCACTGTGCAGTCAGCCAAATTATATATTTATTAATTTTGTTAAGCTGGCCTCATGAGTCAATAGATTGAATAGAGTCCCTGTTAATTAAGTTTGCTGATGAAATGACTAGAAGCTTGGAGAATAGCTTTGGAATTAAAAATGAGTTTAACCAGCTGGAGGGGATTTATGCATTGGATAAGGATTGGACCAGATGACCTCTGTGGTCTTTTTCAACTCTGGGATTCTATAAAAGACTGAAAAATCAATATAATAAGAATTTATATGGAATGAATTCAGTGTAGCAAAATGCTAGATGAAATGAATTCATTAAATATATATATTAAATATGATTAAAATCAGCAATGAATGGTAGTCACAGACATGATTTTGGATTCCAGTAGAGAGACAATATAAACATATGTTAGCAAGTTAGGTTGATTTAATCATGATTCTAAGATACATTGCTCACTAAAAAATTTTCCATAGAATATTTTTTATTATGTGTCAGAGTCTGACTAGGGGCTCAAACAACTTATACTATCTATATCAAAGTTAAACAGTAAGATTATGTTTTCCTGTAACTAATGGAACTCCTGTAGCTAAATTAAATTTTGACTGATAAAATGTGTATAGAAGTAATATATATCAATTTCAGGCCTTCCTTATAAATGTGTCCTCATGCAATCTTACATTCTCTATTTCTTTCTTTTTTTAGATTATCTATCATAGAGTAACCTCCAGGGAAAATGTGGATGCCTTGAATCAAAAACAGACTCACATCTAAAAAGATACATATACATATATGATTTTTAAATGCACAGTTAGAAATAGCGGAAGTCATGAGTAGGCATTTAAAAAGAGAGTATCAAAATATCCAATAAGGATATGAAAAGATATTCAACTTCATTAGTCATAAATAAAACACAAGTTAGAACCCCTATGAGATATCAATACTTACTATCAAAATGGTCACGATTTAAGAATAACCTGCAAAGTAGTGGTAAGACTATGAAAGAACAGAGGCACCTGGGTGGCTCAGTCATTAAGCGTCTGCCTTTGGCTTGGGTCATGATCCCAAGGTTCTGGGATCGAGCCCCGCATCGGGCTCCTTGCTTGGCTGGAGGCCTGCTTCTCCCTCTCTCACTCCCCCTGCTTGTGTTCCCTCCCTCACTGTGTTTCTCTCTGTCAAATAAATAAATAAAATCTTAAAAAAGAAGAGAGAGAGAGACTATGAAAGAACGAAAATTCTTATGCACTGATAATGAAAAGTATAAACTGAGAAAGAGTTTGGTGATACTGCTAAAGTTAATCATACACATAATCTGTGATCTAGCACTCCCACTTATACTTATTTCCCAAATAGACATAGTTAGGAACATACATACATAGTTGTTCCAAATGACATATACAGGAATGTTCCAAACAACTTTATTCATAATAGACAAAATGGAAGAAAATATTCAGCAACATTAGGATAGATACATAAATTATGCTATATTCATATAACAGAATGTCATAGAATAGCAACAACAAAAAGCAAATTCCTTTATCCAAGGCAGAATTATATAATATTGAACAAAACAGCCCCAAAACAAAGACCAACATATGTAATAATATTTATATGAAGTTCAAAAATAGGAAAATCAGTAGAAATAGAAATAAAACAGTAGTTATCTTCAATGTGTTTTTAGGGGGAAATATTGATTTGAAGTGGATTAAGGAGGTTTCCGGAATGATGAGAATATTACATGTTTTGATTTGGTTTGTAATCCCATCAGTGTTTTCATTATAAAAATTTATGGAGCTTTAAACCTAAAATTTGTGCACTTCAAATTTTAAAAATATTTAACAACAAAAAAAATAACAACAAAAAAGTTAGTCTAATGAGTCAAGGCTAAATGTCCCAAATACATATCTGAAATAGTAAAACAGTAGAAATATACAATTTTCTTTCTCAAAGGAGATGCAATTGTTTAAATGCAATCGAGCTCAGAGCCAGACTAAGAGATTAGATGACCTTTCTGGGTCCCTCTCAGCCCTATGATCCTATGATATTTCCTACAACGTGTTTTCTTAAAACCCCTTTTATTCTTTCCATTTCTCTAGTATTGTGTTGTTTAGGACCGAATTTAATACTCTAGGGGGTTTCTCATAAGGGCAACATACGTAGAAAGCCTGTCACCACCCTAATAGGTAATATGATGGAGTTCCATTGGGAAATCTCAAAGGCATTTTGTGCAGCTGTGCTACAATTGGATGGATAATGCAAGGTCATATACTAGTCTCTCTCTGCTCTCATTTCTGGATATCTAAACAATATTTCTTCACAAGTTTTCCTTTATGTTACTGGATTTATACTAGACTTACCACCCCCCAAGATATTCTAAATTGGCTTCCCTTTTGTTATCTTCAGAACAATTTTTTAAATATGCTATGTCTGTGAATATATGGGATGAAGAACTCTGGTGATATCAAGAATCACCAAAAAAATTAGTGGAATCATTGTCATTATGTAAAGAAGGGGCTCAACTGATTGAATAAATTATTTTGCTTTTAAACACATATTAGTGAAATGGGGAGGGACTAAAGAGACAGTCTTGAAAAATGATGAAAAAATTTATTTCAAATGATTTATCATAACTTCAGATATTTGAGCTTTTACTTAGTAAATTTTTTTGCATGGGAATTACAAGTGTTACTATTAATGCTACTGGTAAAATCCTCAATTGACTCAGCTTCATATTTTTTAAATGAACAAATTCACACCAGAGTATATGGCAATATGAATGAATTATTGCTGCTAAAATGTTGCAACTTTCAAATAAAATTTAATACTAATTTCCATCTAGTTTATGAAATATGATATATGTATTTTGTTTTGGCATTGTTGAATTTCCAAAAAACAATGAAGAATTAGCTTCCTCTCAATGTAGACATTTTAGAGTCATTTTTAGTTGGAGAATTCATTGGGTACCAAAAGCCTTTTTTTTCTGGAAGTTCCCCAAGTAAAATATTTACTCTGGAGTAATAAGCTTATAGATTTGAAGACAACTACATTAATTGGCACTATCACATTTGTTCCTGACTTTTAAGGCTCTCCAAAGGCTGCAATTTCAGGGCACTCATTCAAACTTTATGCCACTGAATGGTTTGGGGGCAACTACAGAAAAACAACATTCCACTGGTATTGTGTATCTGTGTATGTAGCAATCTCTAAATGCAGCTAATGGAATCTCAGCATGAAACCAGAAAGATTTTTCCAAACTCATTATAGTCGCAGGTTACTCTAGTTGAAAATTGATTTTGCACAGGAAAGTAAAAATCTAACTTCACAAAATCATCAATCACTGGGAAAACATAACTGAGACCTGGATGCAAAAGTTCTCCATTCACAATTCTTAGAAAATTGTATGTCATTCAAATGCAACCAAAATCTCAATATAATCTTAAAGAGAAGTTATATGAAAGCAAATAGAATATTAGTGTTTATTTTATTAAATATTTTAAATAAAATGTCAATTATTAGATATTGTAGTCCATGGAAAATTTGCAAGAAAGTACATAGTAGCTAGAATTTGTTTTCATTCAAGAACTTCCTTCTTAAGATAATTAGTGTCAGAGTTAAGAATCCTAAGGGATATCCATCATTTAGCATGCCTACTAGGCAAATTAGTTTTTTAATTCCTTATTCACTCATTCATTGATTCATTTAACAATTTTTTTTAAAGATTCAACTGCTTAAAAGGGAGGATAAACTATAATATTAGCCTCATGTTTCTAAAAGCAGAGAGTTCTGAAAGTATTTCTCAACATTCACGGATTTCAAAGATTCCCTAATAGAAAAACACTGTTCTTAGTTTATTTCAGATAAATAATGATATCCTCACAAAGAGCTTTGTGAATGTGGATTCCCCAACCAGGCCCAAAGTTCGGTTGTCACCTGCCAACCACACGGTTGTTGTATAAGTCAGAGAAGAATTTTCATTAATATCTACTTCCTACATTTATAGAGTTGGTGTTTGAGACATCTTCTGCTTTAAAGTTATACCAAACCTGTGGAAGGCAGTCTCCAAGATGGCTGCTGACAACCTACTTCCTGGTATTCACAACTCTGTGTCCCTTGAGTGTGGACTAGACTTAACTGACTTACTTCTAACAAATAGAATATAGCAAAATGGATCAGAATGTCATTTCTGAGATTAGGTTGTAGAAGACTATGGCCTCCATTTGGCTGCTTGTTCTTTTTCTCATACTTATTTGTTCTAAGGGAAGCCATGTGCCAAATCGTGAGCTGCTCTATGCAAAGAAAACATGGAAAGGAAATGAAGAAGGTCTCTAGCCAACAAATGTTAAGAATCTAAACCCTGCCAAGAGCAATCAAGGAATTCTTCTGCCAACAAACCACCAAAAATAAAATTCTGTGAGGAACTGAATCTTACCAACTATTTAACTGAATTTGGAAGGAAATTTTCTCCCATTTGAGCCTTCAAATGAGACCACAACAGATAGCATGATTAACACATCAAGAGAAATCTTCAGGAGAGGCACCCAGCTAAGCTGTGGTAGTTCCTAGAAACAGAGAAGTTGTAAGATAATAACTGTGTTGTTTTAAGCCACTAAGGTTTGGGGCAATTTGCTATACAACAATAGATGATTCAGTTACTTTTTATATCCCTAGAAAAGTAGAATTAACTTATCATATCTTCTGATTCGCTTCTGAATTTAAAAATGTTTTGAACAGGGCGTCTGGGCGGCTCAGTTGGTTGGGCAACTGCCTTCGGCTCAGGTCATGATCCCGGAGACCTGGGAACGAGTCCCACATTGGGCTCCCTGCTCAGCGGGAAGCCTGCTTCTCCCTCTCTCACTCCCCTGCTTGTGTTCCCTCTCTGGCTAGTGTTTCTCTCTGTCAAATAAATAAAATCTTTACAAAAAAAGTTTTGAAAAGATTAACAATTATTAAAATTGGATTATGAATATATTGGGGTTTATGACATTCCTTACCTTTGTATGTTTAAGAAAGAAACACAAAATTTCTTAAAAATGCTTTATGTTATCAGAAAGAGAATCTACATTTCCCTTTCTCTTTTTCTCTTCAGATTAAATATTCTTCCTCTTACATTTTCTCATAGGAATTATTCCTCATTTTTTAATTAGTTTTTTCCACATCTTTTAGAGCATATTGATATAATTAGATACATTTATCCAAAAGCAACCTGACATATAAAAGAAAGACTTAAGAGATTTTATTAAATGTAGAATCTGTAGGATAAAAAGATTTCTAACTCACAAGTTCATGCAATAAGTATGGAGTTTATAATAAAGTAAACTTGAGTGTAAAACCATGCAATAATAGTTAATATTACCAATCTTCAATTTTTAATCTTTAAAACTTCAATAAAACTTGCTTCATTGGCCTATGGCAAAGAGTATTAAGATAATACTAGTTAACATTTGGTGAATAATTATTATATAGTTAGCAATTATTTTTCTTTCTCCTAAATCTCATATACAACAGAAAAGAGCCAATGAGATAAATTCTGTAATTATTTTTCTACTTATCGACAGGGAAACTAGGCACTGAAATATTAAGTTAACTTTCCCAAGGACACACAGATAGTAAGTGATGAAGTTGGGTAATGAACTGAAATTTTAATCACTAAGCTATACTATTAATAAGATAATTATGTATCTAAAACAGTATCTAGCACTGAGAAAGCACCAGCTTAATTTTTTCCTTTTCATCATCCTCATGCAAATATAGATTTGAGAGGCAGTGAGATAACTATTTGCATTTGTCATGTTTCTGTTGACATATGTTGTATAACTATCTCCAAATTTCCACAGCTTAAAGCAATAAGCTTTTATTTCATCCTTACAGGTCTATAGATTGGCTGGAAAAGTTCTGTTTTACACTAAAGATTAGATTCGAGACTGTTTCTTATTCTAAACCACCAAATACCCAGGTCAAATATTTTTCATTTCAGATGGAAGAAAAATGAGCAAAAGTTTTTAATGTTTCTTGGGGCTTCACCTCAAAGCTGGTACATTCTGAACACACCCTCATTCCATTGCCAAATGAAGACATGGCCAAGCCCAAAGTCAATGGCACAGAAAGTATACTAGGCTCACAATGAATCATACTAGGGAGGAGAAGAAAGGAAGAATTACAGATAATTAATAGTTTACCACAGAATTCATGGAAATATATAAAATATTCACTACTTATAGTTGGATATTTAATGTTTAAATTCTATATATTCTAAAATTCTATACTTTGAGCACAATTTAAAAATTGCTTTCTAAAAGCATTAATAATAAATAAACATTAATTTTTATGCAAAGGAGACTGTCAATAAAACAAAAAGGCAACCTACTGAATGGAAGAGGATACGTACAAATGATACATCTGATAAGGGAATGATATTCAAAATAGATAAAAAACTTATACAACTCAACACAAAAAATAATAATTCAAATAAAAAAATGGGCAGAGCTTCAGCTCAGGTCATGATTCAGGTGTCCCAGGATCAAGCCCTGCTTGGGGTTCCCTGCACGGTGGGAAGCCTGCTTCTCCCTCTCTCACTCCCCATGCTGTGTTCCCTGTCTAGCTGTGTTTCTCTCTGTGAAATAAATAAATAAAATCTTTGAAAAAAAAATGGGTAGAGAACCTGAACATTTTTCCAAAGAAGACATCTAGATGGCCAGCAGACACATGAAAAGATGCTCAACATCATTCATCACCAGGAAAATGCAAATCAAAACCACAATGAAAGATCACCTTATACCTGTCAGAACGATTAGAATCAAAAAGACAAGAAATTACAAGCATTGGCAAGAACATGGAAAAAAAGGAACTCTTGAGCACGTTGGTGGGAATGGAAACTGGGATAGCCACTATGGAAAACAGTATGGAGTTTCTTCAGAAAATTAAGAGTAGAATTGCCATGTGATCCAATAATTCCACTACTGGGTATTTACGCAAAGAAAATGTAGACATGAATTTGAAAAGATACATGTGCCCTTATGTTTATTGCAGCATTATGTACAATACGAAGATATGGAAGCCACCCAGGTGTCCATCCATATATGAATGGATAAAGATGTGGGGGATGTGTGTGTATGTATAACATATGTATTATTAGTGCTTGGTGAAATCAGTCAGAAAAAGACAAATACCATATGATTTCACTAATGTGGAATTTAAGAAACAAATGAACAGTCAAAAAGAGAGCGAAAGACAAAAGAAAATAATCTCTTAAAAAATGAAAACAAACTGGTGATTGACAGAGGGAAAGTGAGCAGGAGGATGGGTGAAATAGATAAAAGGGATTAAGAGTACCCTTATCTTGATGAGCACTGGTATATGTATAGAATGCTGAATGGTTACACTGTACACCTGAAACAAATATCACTCTACATGTTCATTATCTATCTATCTATCTATCACCCATCTATCTATCTATCTACCATGCTTGTCCTAATTTTTTATTGGTAAGCTCTAGGCCTGTACCGAGCTAGGTGGGCTCTAGAAAAGGGGTCACCATTCACCAGCTCCTACCTGGGAGAATGAGAAGGCCTTGCCCTTACCCCCCCAGTGCTAGGGATTAAAGGGGCAGGTATAGTCTTTCCTGGGCCAGCATGGGGTATCCAGGTAAGGGCACAGGTGGGGGCCTAGAGGCCAAGCTTTCCACCTGTCAGCCTAGCTGTGCTTGGAGAAGTATTCCTTGCTGTCACTCACATTGGGCTTGATTGTGTCACTGCCTGGCTTGCACCCAGAACAGCTGCAGCGCTGTGTCCATGGAGCGCCCACAGGCAAGTCATTGACAATGACTGGTGAAGGGCACCCTTGTCATGGATGATAAAGAGGCCCCTGTAGGCAATGCCCTCATCTTCCTTCAGCACACCAAACCTTGAGACAAGCTTCTGGTTATATCAGCTGGCAAGGCATGTCCAGGGTATCCAAGCCTCCTTCCTTCTCAGGAGTGTTGATCCAAGCCAGGTGGGTGAACTGAGAGTAGACAGAGACCCCAGCACCTACCATCTAGCTTGCCAACATCTTCAGAATGTTCTCTGAAAGCAATCTCCATGGGCAGATAAGAGGTGATGTTCAGTGTATAGAAAAAAAAAAAAAGGACCAAAATATCTGCCATCCACCACAGAGGTGTCTTGAAGTCTAGAGTGGGCCTTCACTGTGCGTGTTGCTAAAGCCATCACAAATCTGTTTGAGCAACGGTGGGGATGTGCAGACTCGCCGATAGGCAAACATGAATTTCAACACCCAATTATACTTCGATTAAAAAAAAAAAGGAAAAAAATGCTTTCCATCCTGCAAGTCATTCTCTTATTAACACTGTATATGTATTAACACAAGCCATCCTTTTCTATTTTTACACCATTTTTTTAAATAAAAAAGGCATGGATCTTGAGTCATTCTCAGGAAACTCTTGCATAACTCAACTTAATGCCTTTTGTCTCATAAGTAGTATCTACAATAATTGAATTATTTTAGAAATTATGTCCACAGTTACTATGGTTTTAAATATATTTTGTTTTCTAGATACCTCTGAGTAAAAGCTTTCATAAGTATAGTCTGATTTCCATAGGTAGAATACAATTGATACTTGTTTTAACTGATTCTCCACAACTGACCTCTTTAGCACTGGCGAATTTAAGAATCATCAAAAGACTTAGTGTTTCAGTTAGACTCTTTTACTCTTTACTACTCTTTGGCTATCAAGGACAGTGCTGCTGTCTTTACCCAGGGATACCTCTCCTCAAGGTTTCCATTTCATTCATTGTTTTGTTTGCTTGTTTTAGGATGAATGGTTTAGGTGTTTGTCTCACTCCAGGAAGGGGTTGAATCTCATTTACCTCAGTACCATTAGTGCCTATTCCAGTGCCTGAAACTTGGTAGGTTCCCAATATATGCAAATTAAAGAAATATTGGCTGAATAAACAGATGATGTAATTTTTACTATACAGTCTGCCTGTTACAGAGTGAAATTCTATTTTGAAAATAACAGCTTTTGACTCAGAAATATTCAAATTAATTTAGTTTATATAGAAAGTGAAAAACTTAAATTATCACTAGGTAAGATGAAAAAAGACTAACATTTATAAATTTATCATGCAAGGCATGTTGGGATCAAGATGGTAAAGTGAAGGAACTCTCTATAGTTGGAATGGGCCTCCACCACCACATCAAGAAACAGCTCTAATACCAAAGAATAAAGGCTACCATACTATGTAAAATATCAAGCATCCTCAATATACCCTGGAGCTCACATCCATGGTCTCTGGTTAGATGAAAAGATGCCATCCCAAGAGGCATTAATAGGATGAAGTAATTATTGTAAAAAGAGAGTAGTCAGGGGTGCCTGGGTGGCTCAGTTGGTTCAGCGACTACTTTTGGCTCAGGTCATGATCCCAGAGACCAGGGATCGAGTCCCACATTGGGCTCCCTGCTCAGCGGGAAGCCTGCTTCCCCCTCTCTCACTCCCCCTGCTTGTGTTCCCTCTCTGGTTGTGTTTCTCTCTGTCAAATAAATAAAATCTTAAAAAAAAAAAAAAGAGTATTCAGTTTAAAAATATATCAAAGTTCCTGCCCCAGGTTCACCTTGACTACATGAAAGTTTAGGTTCATGTTGGCAACAGATCTCAACTTCAACTATACCTTAGGAAGGAAAAAAAGAAAAGGGAGAAAGATGGCATTACTGAATACTATTTTCTAGGCATTTCATTGAATGCTTGCACATACATTATTTATTCAATACATGTTTAGTGAATGTCTAGTTTTGTTATGCATCATTTTATGTGCAAGGCAGAAATAGAGGAGAGTATGAAGTCCAGTGAAGGAGATGTAGAATTATATATAAAATAATAAGAAATTTCAGATACGATTTGTTCTATGAGAACGTAAGACTCCCAACCTGGACATGAGGGCACTGGGAAAGCTTCCAGTGAAGGAAGCAGAAGCTGAGAAGTGGAGGATTAATGAGAGTTAGCCAGAAGAAGATTTTCAAAGAAAGAAAAGCATGGGCAGCACAATGTATTTCTTTTATAAGCCATGTTGTTCAGTTTGGACTGGAGAATTTGAGAACCACTGTCAATTTTCATTTGTCATTTTGACAATGTTAAAGATTGATTTATTGGGTGCCCGGGTGGCTCAGTGGGTTAAAGCCTCTGCCTTCAGCTCAGGTCCTGGGATCTCAGGGTCCTGGGATCAAGGCCCAAGCTGGGTTCTCTGCTCAGCAGGGAGACTGCTTCCTCCTCTCTCTCTGTCTACCTCTCTGCCTACTTGTGATCTCTCTCTACCAAATAAATAAATAAAATCTTAAAAAAAAAAAGATTTACTTATTTTAGAGAAAGAGAGTGAGCATGTGAGAGCAAGAGAGGGAGAGGGGAAAGAATCTCAAACAGATTCCCCGCAGAGTGTAGAGTCCTATACAGGGCCCGATCACATGACTCTGAGACCATGACCTGAGCCAAATCAGGAGATGGACACTTAATGGATTGAGGCACCCAGATGCCCCTGACAATGTTTTGTATGAACATCCTTCCTTTTCGCAGAATTCCCAAAGGGAAGGTATAGAGATATTCCTTTCCCTCAACCCTGGAAAGCTATCAGGGGTCAAACTCAATCTGAGAGTTCAGAGATAAGATTACTGATTTAATCTAGTAGCTAAAGTTAAATCTTTCTGATATTTGTGACTATTTCACCCTGTTTTTTTGTGCCTTTTCTTATTGGGAGGTATGACTAAGATTAGAGCAGTTTGGAGCCACAAATCTGTGCCCAGAAATACTTGGAAAGAACAGAGCCACCTCTTTTGGTATCTATTTCTTTCTTTCTTTCTTTTTTTTTTTTAAGATTTTATTTATTTATTTGACAGAGAGAAACAAAGAGAGGGAACACAGCAAGGGGATCGAGAGAGGGAGAAGCAGGCTTCCCGCAGAGCAGGGGGCCTGACGTGGGGCTCAACGCAGGGCTTGGGGATCATGACCTGAGCTGAAGGCAAATGCTTAACAACTGAGCCACCCAGGCACCCCATTTGTATCTATTTCTTAAGGGAGAGTCCACATTTTACAAAAGGTCTAGAAAACTTCTCCCTCTTCATCACTGTTATGTATTAGGATATGAAATAATGATTGTTGCTAGAAAATACATGTGTTACAGGCTTAAGCACAGATTCCTCTAATAAGATTAAGGAAAAAAATATATATAATAGTAATAAAAAGAAAGAGGGTACCAATAAACAGTATTAGCAATTTCAGGGGAAAAGATGGTAGAACATATTTTTTTAATCATAAGAGAATATCACAAATAACTTTATGTCAATAGGTTTGAAAAGATAGATAAAATGAGCAATTTTGTATAAAAAATAAGTTACTAAAATTGATTTAATACGTAGAAAAATTGAATAGACCAGCAGTCATTTAAAAACTGTATTGGTTGGGGAGGGAGGAGGGAGGAGGAAAAAAGCAAGAGGCTTTCTCTAAAATAGTAGAGATCATTGCACCCATAAGTTTTACCAGATATTAAAGTTATTAATAACCCATGGGTGCCTGGATGGCTCAGCCAGCTAAGTGTCTGCTTTTAGCTCAGTTCATGATCCTAGGGTCCTGGGATTCAGTCCCACACTGGAATCCCTGCTCAGCGAGGAGTTTGCTTCTCCCTCTGCCTCTTCTCCCTCCCCCCCACTTGTGCGTACTTCTCTCTCTCTCTCATTCTTTCTCAAAGAGATAATATATTTTAAAATAAGTTATTAATAACCTTTATACTACCTATACTACCTATACCTAGTATACTACCTATACTACCTAATACTATACTATTACTTTAGAAACAAAAAAAATATGGAAAATTATCTTACTTATTTTATGAATCTAATATAGAGTATATGGGAATTAGGCAATGGTGTAAAATTAAATTATGGTTAAACCTCACCTTTCAAAAAAACAAAGAAATAAAAAGAAAACAGAAATCAAATCCAGGGGCGCCTGAGTGGCTCAGTTGGTTAAGCCCCTGCCTTGGGCTCAGGTCATGATCCCGGAGACCGGGGATCAAGTCCCACATCCGGCTCCCTGCTCGGGAGAAGCCTGCTTCTCCTTCTCTCACTCCCCCTGCTTGTGTCCCCTCTCTTGCTGTGTTTCTCTCTGTCAAATAAATGAAATCTTAAAAAAAAAAAAAAAATCAAATTCAACCCAGCATAGTAAAAAGACGTCAAAAATAGCAAAAATGTTTATTTTGGGAATGCAAGGTTGGTATAACGCATTTTTTTTTAAAGATTTTATTTATTTATTTGACAGAGAGAGATCACAAGTAGGCAGAGAGGCAAGCAGAGAGAGAGGAGGAAGCAGGCTCCCCACTGAGCAGAGAGCCTGATGTGGACCTCGATCCCAGGACCCTGAGATCATGACCTGAGCTGAAGGCAGAGGCTTTAACCCACTGAGCCACCCAGGCGCCCGGTATAACGCATTTTATAAAAAATTACCAATTCACTATAAAACATGGATCTATTACGTCAAAGATCATATGGGGAAAAACAGGTGCAGAAAAATATCATTTAAAAAATATAGCACCCATTAAAAAGCAATTTAGGAGCCAATGAGAACACCTTTACCTGATGAAGTGTTACCAAAAATCTGTAGGAATATTATTCCTAAAAGAAAATGTAAAAATCTTTCCTACTAATATGAGAAATAAAACAAGCATTCTATTAGCATTCAGTTATTGAACATTACATGGGATGTCCTGGCCAATATTATAACTCAAGAAAAATAAATACAAAGCATACAAATGTAAAACAAAGTCACAAATGGTTGCTATTTACATAGAACATCCAAGACAATATTAGACTGCATTCTCTCAAATAGAGAGTTTAGTAAGGTTGTTTTGTACAAAATCTACACTCTAAAATCATTAGAATTCTTATACGTCAGCAATGATAAATTCCTGTTAAGAATAAATTTAATGAAAATTGTGTGAGACATTCAAAGAAAAAATATAAAATATTAAAGTACACAAAGCTGGATAAGTGGATTCATATTTATACAGAAAGTAGAACATGTCCATCTTCACCAATTATGGGTAGCGAGCAGACTGGTATGTGTTATATTACTTATTGTACTTTGCAGCATTTTTAAAACTTTTTTTTCTTTCAGAACCAAAACAAATCAATAAAAGGAGTTTCATGTTTCTGAAAAGAAAAATATATCCTATTACATGAATTAATAACATAAATTTCCTGCCAATGCTTTTCATAAGTAAAAGTTTGACCCAGGTGTCTTATTCCTAGAACCAAGACAGAAATGTTTCATAGAGTGTCCACTAAAAATATTTGCTGTTTGAAACCAGGAAATAGGAAAGTTTATTCAAAAGTACATAGAAAGTAGTATGATAGGATTAAAATCTTAAATAAAAACTACCAAAGTGATTTTCTGTCCTTGTTTTTATTAAAATGATTATGTCAATATAGAGTCTCAAGATTAGCATATGATAAAATTGTGACACTCTTCACTCATTCAGAAAGCAATCAAATAAGGTAATGTGAGTGAAAAGTGTTTATGAAGCAAAGTGAAGTAAGTTTTGAGGAAAATAATATTTTTCATGTTTTTTCCAATGTATTTTTTTAAGTCTCAATTTTATTCTTGAAGACTACATTCATTTCTGCAAAGACACTAAATCATACATCTCTTCTGCCTGAAAGTTGTATTAACACCCTTCAGCATATCCATAAAACAGGAATATTTTTTTCAGGAGAATTAGTGAAGGGTATTTTCTCATCCTAGTTCTGAATATTATTAGATATTTGACACTTTGGGATGATTTAAATTATTTTTGATGAGCTCGAGATACAGTTTTATCACATTGCTTCCTTGAACCAAGAAAAAAGAAAAATTACATATTAGTTTTATCTTCTCACCAAGATTAGACTAAACTAAAATGGGAATAAAAGTAATTTTTTAACCAAAAAATATATATTTTGGGGTCAAATATTGGCATGTATGGGAACCCTGAATTTCGTTGTTCTCATAAGAGCTGGGAGCTTAGGGAAATCCTTGGTGGTTAAATAAAGGATCCAGGCAGTGACAGCTTCATGGCAATGAACTATAAATCCTGAATGTTTTCCTGTCCAAATATGTACTGCTATTGTCCTATTAAAATTCTACACATGATTAAAATCCAATTTAAATTTTATTGTTTCTTAATGTTTTCCCAATTGATTAAAATTAGATATGATCTCTGCCCAAAAGCTGATTTGGGGGTTTGTGTGAACCATGCTTAGCAGAATACTCTGCTGGTTTTGGAGAGGAACATTCAGATCATCTGAGTGAAGCCTCTTTCCAATGAATAAATGATTTCCCTCCATCACAATGCTGGCAAATAAGCCACCTTCTGCTTCAGCTCTGCTAAGTGCTTACTAACTTCAGCAGACATTCACATGGCCAATCTAATACCCAGTATCACTACCTCCCTTTCTCCTTTCTCACCCAAACCAGAAAGCAAAGGGTCATAAAAAACAAATCCAGATTTAGATAAAGACTTTATTTAAAAGGAACACTATAGCATTAGGAAGAACTCATTAATCTCAGAAATCTAGAAGCATCTCAAAATCAGACAGAAAAAGGCTTTTCTTGTAGATGGAGGGGTGGCAGTAAGTCCAGAAAGTTAGTAGAAGAATATAGAATAAGCAGACTGCATATTTTTTGTGGTTTGACAGAGAACATTTTGCCTTTGTCAGCTACTCCTCAGCCTAAGCTGATGGGAGGGAGAGTTCTGCATGTTAGTACTTGCTTAGGGGCCTGGTGACATTATCTGGAGAAGAGAGAAGGCTGACCATAGTTTGGCTGAAACAAAGCAAAGATTTAGAAATGATCAATTGTCTGTGGTGCCTAGGTGGCTCAGTTGTTAGGCAACTGCCTTTGGCTCAGATCATGATCCTAGACACACGGGATCGAGCCCCGCATCTGGCTCCCTGCTCAGTGAGAAACCTGCTTCTCCCTCTCTCACGTGCCCTGCTTGTGTTCCCTCTCTAGCTGTGTTTCTCTCTGTCAAATAAAATAAAATGAAATCTTAAAAAGAAAAGAAAAAATAAATGGTCAGAAACAATAACCTGTATCTGGAAGGTATTTTTGTAATGTTGTCCTGACCTTTGAGATGCAAGCAGAAGATTGTTTCTGCTTTTGCTTTCTGGATAAAAAGGGACCCACGTGGCTGACAAACATCTTTTGCAGACATGATGCCCTAGAAGTAGAACAATAATCCAAGGAATCTGAGGAAAGAAGCTACAAATGACGAGAGACAGAAGGACCCTGGGGCACCTGGGTGGCTAACTCAGTTACTCGTCAGCCGTCAGTGCAGGTCCTGATCCCAAGCTCCGGGGATTGAGTCCCCGTCTTGAGTCTCAGACTCCCTGCTCAGTGGAGAACCTGCTTCTCCCATTCCCCTTGCTTGTGTTCTCTCTTTCTCTCTCAAATAAATAAATAAAATCTTAAAAACAAAACAAAAGGAGCCAGATCACTTGGCATCATTGAGTCAGCATAAATGTCCAGACTGAAACTTCCTGTTGCAAAAATAAATCAATAAAATGCTGTTAGGTTAACAGTAGTCCAATTTTTGTTACTTGCAGCCAAACATAATCTTAATTGATAGGAGATACATATTTAATCATCTACTCTAAACTTTTTTCCAAAAATCAACATTAATTTTTTCTTCTTTAAGATACCTAAAATCTCCATTATACTTTTCTTAAAGTTTTGACATTTACAAATCCACAAAAATGGGGATCTGTAATCCCCACTTCTGTGGATTTTCAATGATTTTTTCATACTTATTTTCAAAACTGAAATGAAAGTAAATAAATACATATATTTAGAAGAAGCCAAATGTTAATGTTAATGTTAGTGCTTTGTGTTTTCATTCTGCCGGTGCCTATGCAGTAAAAACTCCATAAATATTTTTGAATAATTCCATGAAATTTCTAATTCTGACAAATTATAAACATTGAGAGGACTTGGAAAGCTCTTTAGTTTTAGTGGCATTTCAAAATATCACCACTGTGCTAATAGCTACATGACAAGAATTAACTAAAACTAAATATGGTTATCTTTCTAAAAGTCTTTTTTAAAGTTAATTGAATTATTTCAATTGCATCAGAGAAGTACAATATTTAAAGAAATCCTGTGGTGAACCCTTTTTACAAATGTAATGTCTCCCTTGCCCATAATTTATCTGCTGGGTTTTTATATTGTTCTAAAAAGAAATTGAAAGACACTAACATTTGCTATATAGCCCATTATATCAGCGTTCACCAGGATGTCAGCAAACAGTTTAAACAGTTGTCAGGGAGATAGAGGAGAAGCACAGGGTAGCTCAGGAAAAAAGCCAACAGTTTTCCAATCAAGATTTCTACTAAACGAGGTGATCTGGAAGTAGTTTGATTCTACCAACCAGCTTTGCTGAGTGGGTCTAGGTGTCACTTTATGGTCTTATAATGTTTATCTCCTACGTAATTCTGTATCTCTCTTGGTTTACTAAGACCCTCATTGTATCTATAAAGTTTCAGATTTTGAAGTTCACAAATTCCCTTCTAGCACATCCATGTGCACTTGGGGGTGATCAGAGTTCCGGCAGATGTAAGATCTGATCGAAGGCTTGAGGCTGCTAAGAGAGACTCCTCTCAGATCTGTATAGTATAAGGACAATAAGAAAGCAAAGACCAATAAGTCACTTGGATGAAAAGTACAGCACAGGGAATAGAATCAATAATATTGTAATCACTTTGTATGGTAACGGGATGGTAACCATACTTATTGTGATCAGTATTTTGTTATATACATACTTGTCAAATCACTACACTGTATACCTGAAACTAATATTATATGCCAACTGTAGTTCAATTAAAAAAGAAAAAGAAAAAGAAAAAGATGCTCTCTGCCCCACATCAGGTCATTTGATGTACTTTGGCCAATGTAAGTGAAACTGACACATGGCATTTTTTTGATCAAAATATTAGGATCCCTCATGAGGCTCTGCCATTTCTCATTTCTCTTTTTGTCTGTCACATGCTTTTCTAACATCACGGAACAAGATGTTAAGGTCTGTTTTTCCAGCTTCGTCCTGGGTTGAAGATGTGAAGCAGAGTCACAAACCAAAGGTAACATGTAATATGATTAAAATATATATATTTATTGTTGTAAGCCTCTGGAATTTGGGGGTTCTTTGTTATCAAACTAGACTAAGCTGAGTAATACAGAGCATTATTCTAAGATGGAAGGAAAAAAAGTTAGAATGTCTAAAAAAAAAAAAAGGAAGCAAAGACTAGGTAATCTGTCCTAGCACTGTCATATTTAAACTAATTCCCTTAGGGAAGATAAACATCAAAATAAGTTTTAAATGTGGCTCTCAATAGACTTATTGCATGCTCAGTGAGGAAAAAAATTAATCCAAAGAGGGATGCTATGTTTTCATATATCAAAAAAATCATATCTTTCAAGCATAATGAATGACTGCAAAAGGTTAACATTGTCCATTATAGGTATTTAAAATACATTTTAAAAGGTTTATAATTAGGAATTCAATTTTTTATTCATTTATTTATTTGAGAGTGAGAGAGAGAGCATTCATGTTGGCAGGAGGAGCAGAGGGAGAGGGAGAGGAAGCCAATTTTAGACTCGCTCTGAGGGTGGAACCCTTCCTGGGGCTCCATCTCGGGACCCTGAGACCACGACCTGAACCAAAACCAAAAGTCAGGCACTTAACCAACTGAGCCATCCAGATGCCTCTAGGTATTCAGTTATTCATAAAAAATGCATTTTTCTATATTTTGTGTGTCCAAACACAACATTCATTATATTTTAGATATAAAACCTTTAAGCATTTTAAAACATTTTCTTGGCAATTCACTTTGAATAATTCATTTTCTTTAGCAAAACTTCTAATCAGGAAATGCAAAAGTAAGCTTCATATTAGGTGCTAAATGAAAGATAACACATTCTCAATTAAAATCTCAGATATGTGTAATACTGAGTTTTCTATCAATGTATTATGCTGCTCTTTACGTAAGGACACAAACAATAGAAATTACTAATGGTAAAATTTTATAACATAAAAACTATCACAAAAGCCTTTAAATAAAACTATCCTATATCAGAAAAAATGTCTGATATTATTTGAAAGGCATTCAATTCTGGGCACTTTCCTGGTATCTATAAATGATTTTTTCTGAAAGAAGAAATGTGTTTCTTACAAGGCTTTCACAAAGAAAGTGCTAGTTTTTTTTTATTGTTTTTAAACAATACTCGACTATTATATTGATCAAGTACAGTGCATTTCAGGGCCCCGCATTTTGCCCAGGGTTTTTGACCATAAGAGTTCTGTAAATCAAGTTTTTAAACTGTTTATCACTGAGGTCTGCAGATTGAATTCAGGGAGGAACAAGAGAAAGAAGAAAGAACTGAAGGACAACTGAAAAAACATACCTGCGGTACATTAATTGTGTATTTAATATGGAACAAGTGATAATTATTCTGCCCAAACTACAGTGTTTTTGCAGAACAAATGGCAGTTATTTAAGGAAAGGGAACATTATTGTACATTCTGATTTACTCATTATCTCTTCAATCCTTTTCAGCTTTTATGACATTGAGAGATCTAGAAAAAATATGCTATTTGCATTGAATAATTACATCGAGGGACTTGAACATTAAAGCATTGCTTTCTTTGAAAGTAGAGGGCATGTCAAGCCAGACTGGTTCTGGTGACTAATCCTAACAGTCCCTGGGCCTGGGTCGGCTGCGGGCGGCTGAAGCCCTCTGCCACACTGTCGTTATTAAGGGCTGTCTGCTGGCTGGCTGACCCCAGCTTCCCCTGCACCTCCAGAGCCCTTTACACTCGGTGATTAATGAACTGTAAAATAACAACCAGTCTTAGAGCAAGTCAGAATGCCTTCCCATGAATACTAAAGGAAATGCAGCTTCTTCCCTGAACTTGTCAAGATTTTACAAGCAAAACTTTTTTCTCTTTCTACCCTCTAGCTCCGATGACTGCTTTTGTTACCAGTCAAGGAACGTATGAATCAGATGTCAAACCAGGTGCTCCAAGACCACTTCTCGAGTTCTGCAGTAACACTAAGGTCCTGTTACATGGACATGTCCTTACTGTCATAGGAATTCAGGTGCTCAGAGACAAAAGGCAGGCCTAAAATGTTCTTTAAAGGTATCAAGTCTTTCACAATCGTTTCAAGAGATGAACTATGAGGTCAAAAGTTCTGCCAACTTTTTTGTTTGTTATTCCTGTTTTCCTTGATTTGTGTCCATTCTCTGGTATCTTGGTCAGGGGATGCTGCTCCACAGGATGGGCACAGGATAGCAGGAATACTCTGATCAATCAATGAAATGTGGCCACTACAGCAAACATTCTCCTCATTGGTTGCCTGGCAAAGCAACCGATTGACTGGCTTTTTCTTTACCCACCTACTTCTTGATACAGCCATCAAACTGTTGGTTCTATATATACCCTAGGAACTGCCTCTGGAAAAAGCAAGGCTCTTGACAGACAAAGAAAATTACAAAAATTATTTTTTCACCTTTTTGATTACTTCCACATCCTTATTTGAAAACAAAATAAAGCATATATGGTATTTACTCAAAGGGTTCATATTATCCATAAGGATGTATCAAAGATTAACTTATTGCTCCCAAATTATCAAGGTATAAGATTTATACCTGTTAGTTCTGCAAATAGATGGTCCATTCAAATATTCATTCATTTCTTCATTCATCCACCAATATTTATTGATAACAAGTTGGTTCATAGGAATTCTTCTGTGTGCTGAATATAAAGTAGTATACAGGGAAACACACATCACCCAATCCCAAAGACTTTCTATGTAGAGGACAAGGAAAAGATACAAGTTAACAAAGAGAGATGATAATTTTATAAATGGCCTGATTAACAGTAATACCTGATACTACAACATAGTGTCTAGGAGGGAAACAACTTTAGAGTATTCAAAGAACGACTGTCTAAGAAAGTATCACTTGACTTGTGCACTTTGAATATCAGGTTTCCTTCTATACCTAATAGCTTTAGGTTCAGGGAATCTGTGTTTCCTACCTGTGCATAGGAAATTTCCTACCTGTGCGGAGCAAATTGCCTCCGTGGAACAAATACTTGTGAAGAGGGCAGAAATGAGGAGGTAAAGTCAGTTCTCTATCCCTTACTTTTCAGACAAATGAAGGAGAATGTGCACAACTAGGAGAGAAAACTTGGAAGCACATGGAGTCCTCTCCTCCCCAAGGAGGAGAGCGACAGGTCTAATTGGTTCATTAGGGGGAAGAACCTGAACCTGTCAGCTCCTGCCCTGATATTTCTTTCTAGCAATGCTGTCTCAAGATACACACTTTGTCCACCTTCTGAAAGCAGGCTCTGCCTCTGCCAAGGAGAGACATCCGCATTTCTCAGTGTATGGATTTTATTCTGAAGGAAAAAAAAAATGAGGAGGCCCATTGGTACACACATATCTGAAACATATTTTCTATTTCAGCTTATTAATAATAGGGCTATAGTTATTTTTTAATCTCTGTCTTTCTTACTCTATCTTGAAAACAAAACAAAACAAAACTCAAGACTGCCTGATGAATGAATGAAAGAGTGTATACCAAGTAGAGTTTGATAACCCAGCCTCCTATCCCAGCCTTCTATCTGGACTTATTAAAAGTCACTACTCTTAGAAGACTGAGGAAATAAAATGAGAATCTAAATCAGTATCTTAGTAGAATTGCCTCACCTGGTGGCCAAGAGACCCATAACAATGTGGCAAAGATATGTTGTGACATTTTTTTCTCCAAACTAAAGACCCCTCAACTTTAAAAGAATAGAGGTCTGAGTGCTTAATATCTTTGCAAGCAAGATTAATGAGAAGTTGTATCAGGAAGAATGCTTTACATACAGAAAGAGGCAAGTTTCATGCATTACTAGTCAGCCAAGCATTCTCATTTATTTTAATACAACTTTGTGTGCCTGAAGACTGATGTTTTAAAAGCCAGGAATTTTAAATTCTCAAGACAGTGAAATAACCTTAAATATTCCATGATTAAATAATTGTTACAGAGGAGACTAATATCTAACATTCTTTTTCACATAAACTAGAACTGATGTATAGCAGGTACTCTCCAAATCCTCTTAAAGTTATATTTTTACATTTATTTTTATCTTTATTTTTTTAGAATTTATTTATTGTTTGTTTGTTTGTTTATGAGCATGAGAGAGACAGCCCAAGCAGAGGGGGAGGGGAGGAGGAGAGGGAGAAGCAGACTCCCCAGGGAACAGAAAGCCTGATGTGGGACTTGATCCCTGGACCCTGGGGTCATGACCTGAGCCAAAATCAGATGCTTAACAACTGAACCACCAGGCACCCCCATCTTGAGGTTCTTGAGAAACCCAGTTCTGTACCATGATTTAACTCATTGAGAAAAGCTTATTGGATCTTATTGGGGGGGATCTTTTAAGAAATATTTTAATTTATTTTAATTTAATTGGTTACATACAATTAATTCACAATATCAATGTCCTTGTTAGGGAGAGCTCCCCCCAGAAACTCCCAGCATCCCATCTATGTCTAAATGGTACATTTATATAATAAAGACCATGAGTCACACCAAAGAACTAGAATCTTAAATTCATCAGCAAAGCAAAATACAACTGAGAATCACTTCTGTTTTAAAAAGTGCCATTCAGGGGCACCTGGGTGGCTCAGTTGGTTAAGCGATTGCCTTCGACTCAGGTCATGATCCTGGAGACCTGGGATTGAGCCCCACATCCAGCTCCCTGCTCGGCAGGAAGCCTGCTTCTCCCTCTCTCACTCTCCCTGCTTGTGTTCCCTCTCTCGTTGTGTTTCTCTGTCAAATAAATAAATAAAATCTTTTTAAAAAAAAAGTGCCATTCAAACCTTTTATTTTAATTCTCTTCTGTTTTCTGGTATTATTTCTTTTCTAGAGTGGTTACTTCTTCCTCTACAATAAGCACCAGATGATTTCTGGGGAGCAGATTGTACCAATATTATTCTGAGAATATGGCAATTACCTAACAATTTTACTATCACTGAAAAATATTTTAAAAATAACATCTTTGCTGCATATAACTCAATACCCTCTTATATCCTGCAGGACATTAATTTAGATTTTAATTCACTTATCCTGCCTTTTAGAACTTTTTCAACTTCCTCTTCATGAATTCAACACCAGAAGGGAATCTAAGCTTAAGCCATTACGGTTGGGTGCGATTATAATATTAACCACCTGTGCAATTTCCAGTACCATCTCAAATAGAAACACCAATCATTGAGGTTATTCCATTGAAGCCAGGCTTCCTCAGTGATGATCTCACCATCACATTCTTCACAAGTTATAAAGGCTGTCTTGGCTAACTAGAAGCACTTAGCTTCCCTGAAACTAAAACTATCACAATCAAAGAAGCAATTATAGTTGTTAGCCCTTTGGCATTGCATGAACACCAGACTGTACTAAAACATTACCTCTCCATGGGTCTCTCATAAATTTCCACACCACCACATGTTTGTGTACAAATTGTTACCCATTCAGAAATCCTTGAGCACCCATCACCTGGTTGAGTCTTGGCCTTAGAGGAAAAGGATATTTGGGCAGCTTTTGGTAAGAAGTTGGTTCCAAATCTCTCACATTTAAATGCATTTTCCAAAGCAGGACAATTCAGAACTGAGAATATCTCCAACTCCCCCATCTACACCTTACTATTGTATGACCTAGGTCCGGCTCATCCTCTGAGACCTCCACAGAGGAGTACAGCAGAATTCTGACTTGCAGTCTGGTCTGCTCAACTGTGGGCTTACCCTCTCCTCCATAACAGATAATCCGAAGGCCATTGTGCTTCGATGTTCTTTTCTTTACCTTTCCAAAGTCAACAAGGCAAAAGCAGTTCTTCTATTCTGCTAGTAACACCACTATTCTTTTTTTTCTTTCCAAAAAATGATTTACTTTTCCACTCATGACCTACATAGTGAATTATGCATATCTTGAAAATATGAAAAATAAACTAATCCTCTGTTAGACTTAGTCTTTCAGGCTAAAAACACAATAATATGAAATGTTCAGGCAATTACTCATGTCAATAATATAAGACAGATACAGGATTTATAAAAAATATGTAACACTAATTAAAATAGAGTAAATAAATATGTTTTATTTGGGAAAGACTGGGGAAGATACTTTTCCATTCTTCTGGTGTTCCCCTTCTCATGGAGGGGACTCCAATAGGGTAACATTTCTAGATTTTCTCCATCTATCATTTACTTCTCCTATGGTATAAATAATGACTTAAAAGTATTGGTTATTTTGCAATGAAAATCTGGGAAGTTTAGTCACCTCTCCTCTCTTTCTCCTTGGAGCCGGGGTGCTTGCAGGATATACATATTTGTTTTGCTTCTCTATGCTTACACCCTAAGCATGAAGGCCTGGTGCCAAAGCCAGGGTTACCTATGGCTAAGTCTATCTAATTCTCTGGCTCTATATTAAATATTCCATCTTCCTTCAGATATAAGCCGCCATCTGCAATATTAGTGTTGTCAATAGTGCTGCTTTCCTCTTTTGTCTTAGACCTCATTTGTTCAGAACTCAAGTAGCAAATTTACTTTTGTTTCTTAGGCTCCCCAAATCCTAGACTGTTTGAAGAACCACAACAAATTAAGTAAAATGTAATGATACCACCCACTAGAAGGGATAATCAAACAATTATTGCTATATGTTTGGAATAGTCAAATACCCATTCTTTTCTCATGTTGTTTTATTTTTCTTTCCTGACCTACCAGCATATCATAAAAGTGTTTTAGCATAATATGGCAATTACCTGAATCACCTGCTCAAATATATAATAGGACATTAATATTTGCAAAAGTTAATTTTATTAACTACAGAGCAATAAGTTCATATGAGGGTATAGTCAAATGATAATTAATAGCTAACACTTTTGAGTGCTATGTGAAACTAATCCTGCTGAAGACATTATACCTTCTTTAAACTTGAAAACAGCTCTGTTAGGATCTCTATTATCATCTCCACTTAAAAATGTTAACAGTCAAGCATGGAAAACTTGTTGGAGGACATAAAGCTCTTTCAGGATTAAAAGTCAGGTCTCTTAGATCTCAAGGTCCATGTGCTCTAAAATGATTGCTGTTCAAATCTCACCAATGTGCAAAAAACCCCACACATTAATCAAGAACACAGCACTGCAAAATTCAAAGATTTCATTAGAAACCCATTGTCTTGAAATCAAAGATTTGTGTAAAAGATAATGTGTCAAATGAGGATTCTTCAGGTTTCAAGGAACAGAGGACAGGAAGATCATTTCAGTAATTGGGGGTCCATCCTTAGGACATGTGGGAAAGTAAGGACTAAAGGAAGCAGCCCAAATTGCCATGTAGTCAGACCTCATGCAGAACTGAGACACTGTTTAGCACCTTATAAAAAACAAATTCAGCAGCACCTCAAGGAATCGAAACATTTATACCCTGACATAATGGTGACTCAACAGCTCCGTTCATTTCTTTTTCTCTGTGTGCTTCTTCCTCTTCTTCTCTTCTTCCTCTTCTTTCTTCTTTTCCTACTCTGCTCCTAACTACCTTTAATATTCTCCATGACTTCTGCTTTCTGTAGACATCAATCACTTCATGGCTTTCATTACAGATGAGCCCAACTTAGATCATTGACTTTCTGACTTGTTCAGAGTCAGGCTATCATAGGTTGATAGATTATTGTTTTCATGCTTTTGACTTCATCCTCCTCTAATCCTGTATAACAAGCAATTTTCTTCCTGAAGCAGACTTTCTTTTGCTTATCCTGAAACCTTTTCTTTGATGTCTCATCATGTTTGATCCTAATTATTTCAAAGAAAGACAATGCCTTTGATGTTATCCTTGCTTAAGAGGCATATAGATTTGTTCTACGATGCAGTATGCAGCCATTTCATTTAAATTTTTTCTACCTCTGTGTCAGTCCATCAGTTTTTTGTTGTGTTTTCTTTTAAACATTATTGATGATGTTGCCAGGTGACTAGGGTAGCATGAATTGGTACTAACATCTTTCACAGTGATACAGCTGTAAATATGTTTTAATCGTTATTGCAATATAAAATTGAAAGGTGCAAGTTGAGCCTTCTGTGGGTTTTTTTCTCAGTAGACATCATATTGTTCTCCATCACCTTGGGTAGTAGTGATACATTTCACTTTTCTGTCCAAAGAAACAGACATTAATCACCGTATCATTTGCCCCTGACAACAGCAAGTGGCCCAGGAATGGATTCATGACCCAAACAAAATCAATCAGAGCCCTTTGCCAGTAGGCTAGCAGTTCTTCTCTAGAAAAATTCTCTAATAATGTACTTCAGATGTTGTCCACTAATCACTATTTTTACAACAGGGGAAAAAAGCTTGCCTACCATAGAAGGAAACAGAATCAAAGAGAGATAAGCAAAGAGAAATGGGAGAGAGAGAGGAAAATTTCTGATTGAGGCTGAGCCCCAGTTCTTAATCCTTAACCCCCCCAAAAGTGCCCAAGCCCTGAAGTTGTTCCTTTGTATTGTGAGTTACTCCAGTGACCTTCCAATGAATCTTTTTTATTGCCTAAACTTATTTGTGTTAGCTTTCCTTCACTTGCAAATGAAAATGCTATGATATAGCATCCTTCTTAAATGGTTACACATTTGTGCTCCCTAATACAGAAAACCCTGACTGTGTCTCTCAAATTCTATCTGGTAGAAACAATTTTGTTTAAAAGACTTCTATTCAAGGCCACTTGAATGTGCCTCTAATCCACCACATGTAACACAATCAAATTCACCCTTTATTCCCCAAATACGTTCCCCCATGTAAATTCCTATGCATTTCTTCATTATCCCTTCAATTTCTCACTTCCTATTCATTTTCTCTGGAATAGCAGTGCAGATTCCTTATGCAAATCTGCGTATCTGATTTCTATCTCCTTTGTCTTCTGCGCATCACTCCCACAGTCATCTATTAGCCTAAGTCTAAACTTCTCAAGCTGACATTCAAGGCTACTTTTGGGGCTTATCCCTATCATTTATACCTAAGCTTTCACTGTTTTCTTTCAGAAACACCACAATTAGCCACATAATGTCCCCCAGTCACATATTTGTATTTCTAGCTCTGCACCATCCATTTTACCTAGGATGCCTTCCCTATTTTCATCTTATTTTCTAAGCTTTGCCAAGCTGTTTTTTTCCTTGGAGAATGTGTTTGCCCAGAGGCAAGATAAACTAATCAAGAGGAATTGAAACTAAATGTGATGAGGGTGGAGAAAAGCATTCAGATAAATACGTAAATCAATTTCCTGTGGAAAACAAGTAGCTAAGATACTCAAAGAGGGAAAACATTGTGGGAGGTGCCAGCCAGTCATATGAGAAAACAATTGAATGAGCGACCATTAATTACACTTATAATCTCAAACGTAAATATATATCATTATGCAGGTCCCAATTAATGTGAATTGTAAATTTTAGAAAAAAAAATTAAAATCAGTGTGTAGACTTTGTAGAATTCTATAAAGAGGGGAATGTAGTGTTAGAAGAACATACAGACTTACAAAGAGTGACATAGTTTTATGTTCTCCCAGAAAACCAATATCATAAGAGGTAAAGATTACTGAAGATCATCTAGGAGATACATACACATATTTTTAAAGAGCAATGATTGGGATACCAGGGTGGCTCAGTCAATTTAGAATCTGCCTTCAGCTCAGGTCATGATCCCAGAGTTCTGGGATCAAATCCAGCAGCAGGCTCCTTGCTCAGTGGGGAGCCTGCTTCCCTCTCTGCCTGCTGCTCCTCATGCTTGTGCTCTCTCTCTCTCTTTGACAAATAAATAAAATCCTTTGTAAAAAAAAATTAAAGAGCACTGATTGCTCAGTGAGGTTTTGTTATGGGATTAGAGGTCCAATCACATGTTTAGTGTTGGCGTTTGAGATAGAATTAAGATTAGGGCTACCAAATGGAGAATAAGAAACTTCCTCAGAAATAAGATTTAGCAATATGTTGAAAGAATCATTTGACTCAAACAGTGTCTTACAAGCTCTATATTAGCTTTGCTGAAAATTAAAACTCCCAGAGAAAGAAGGAATTATCTAAGGGAAATTATTTAGACCCTAATTATGACCAATAAAGAGGACTGAATGGCAAAATGAGTAAGATGCAAAACTTGCAAAAAAATGTTAAAATACCATGAACATGTTGGCCTGAAAAGAGCTGGCATGACTGTATAATGGCATCTACAATAAGCTTTAAGACAGAAAGCACAATTAGGAGATAAAAAGTGGTCTCTAACATAATAATAAAAATAATACTGAACAGGAAAATAGGACAATTTAAAATCAGCATATACCTAAGAACAAATGTCCGAATATAGTTGAGATGACTATCTAGAGAAATTAGAAATTCTTCTACTATAGTGGGAAATTAAAAAAATATCTGTGTACCTCCTCTGGTAATTGGAATATTCAGAAGACAAATAGTCAATAAGAATATAAAAGATTTTAACATTATCTATTAATATATTTGGTCTGGTGATGCACGTAATAGAACCACTCATAGCAAGATTTAAGACTACACAATTTTTTCAAGCTCACATGACATTTTTACAAAAGATTAATCATGGATCAAACAATAAAATGAGTTTTAAGCAAATACCAAAAAATAGGTATCAGGTAGAGCACATTCTTAACAGTAAAGCATGTCACTTAGGTATATGTGATTTTTAAATAACTTAAGGAGAAGCACATTTTCAAAGTATAAAAATCATTTAACTCAGATTTTAAAAAATAAAAGAAATTGGAATAAATTTAAAATATCCAAATGTGAAAATGATGTATGTTTAAACTTGTTAGACACAACCTTTCATGATATGGATATTCATATTCAAAATGATGAATTGCAATTTTTTGCCCAAATTCACCACCTGAGTTGAAACTCCCAATTAAAAATCAACATCTGTATACCAGGAAAAATGTTTAATTTATACCCTACCCAGGACCATAGAAGGCAATATGGCTTCAGTCTATACTGGATTTTCTCCCAAGGATAGTATTTTGATTTCCTGCTATTTTAAAAGACTGCATAGTCACTACATATTTCCACATATTCCATGGGCACTACGGTTTGCTAGTATTGGGAAACTTGGCATAATACCAACCTGAGCCCAGTTGAAGTTAGCATCTTTAACCTACAGTTTCACTGATTATTTACACTGTGGAACATACACTACATATACATTACAAATGTCATTTGCATCTGATATTGCATCCTAATTTAATAGTGAAAATAAAAGAATAAACGGTTTTAAATGTTTTCTATTATACAAAAGCCTTGTATTAAAGTTTTAGTGATATGTAGAGAAACTTGTCTGAGGGCTTTGGATACATGAGAATGCATTTTGTGTACCATATAAAAATTAGAGTAGAATATGTAAGAATGTTCAGTCTAACATATTTCCAGGTACATATTAGATATTGATAATAAAGAATGCCCATATTAACAACCATTGAATGAGGACAATGAAACCTTAATACAAGTCTAGATAAAAACAACTGAGGAAAAAATAGTGCAAGAATTTTATTTATGAGCATAGATATAATTCTACATAAAATATTGTCAGAGAAAATGAAGCAAAATATGTAAAAATATCATATAATTTGATTTATCTTACACATGCAGAGATTATTCTGTATTTGAAAATCCAACTATGCTAACAGATGAGGAAAAAAAAACTGAATTGTAATTGATATAGGTAAAAGATTTGAAAAAAAAGAAAAAAAACCTTTTGAAAACTATGGTCAGATGGAAACCTTCTTAACTTGTTAGAAGGTACCTGACAAAAAAAAACTACAGAAAACATTATGCTTAAAAGTAAAACAGGAGAAGCATTTTCTTTAAAGTCACTAGAAGAGAAGAATCTCACCATTACTGCTGTAACAGTTACCTACTGCTGTGAAACAAACTGCCCCCAAAACTTTGTGCTGTAGGAAAACAATGATTTACTGATTCTCATGTGAATTGACAGGGCTCAGATGGGATGATTTGTCTATTACATGTAAGTCTCTGTTGGGTTTGCTAATATGGCTTTAGTTTGGGCTGAAGAATTCAAGATGGTCTCAATCACATGCCCAATTCCTAACCTGAGATAGTTGGGTTCTCTTTTGCTCTACCTGTAGGCTTTTCTCCTCTAGGGCCTCTTTCCCTGTATGGGGTTTCATTCCCTGGAATCTCTCTCTCTATGTGGCCTCTTCAGTGGGAATGCTCGGGCATCACAGGAATCTCAAGAGGGGAAAAGCAGAAACTGCAAGGTTGCCTAAAGTATAGGCTTTTGAACTCAGACAGCATGGTCTCTGCAATGTTCTATAGCTTAAAATAAGCTAAATATTAGGCCAAATTCAGTGTGAGAGAAGATTACACAAAGATATGAGTATAGAGAAGAATTTGCTCACTGGGTATCATTTTGTATTCATCTATTACAGCCATTTCATTTCAAGTTTTATTACAGATTTTATCCATGGTACTAAAATGAGGAGAGGAAACATGATAAAGATGATAATGATGAAGATATTAAGGATTGGGAGGAAACTTATTTAAGGATTATATGATTTTATATACAGAAAATCTAGGGAAGTGAACAAAAAAAAAGAATAAAACCATTACTGCCAATATTATGAATATAAAATTACTGTGTGAAAATGATTTTTACACACCATAAACACAAAACTTTTAAATTGTTTCATTTTAAAAATTATTTTAAAAGATATATACATTAGCAAAAAGTCAACATAAAGTGTATAAGAATATGCAGCAACAGCATTCAAGACCTATTTGAGAAAAATGACTGACATTTAAGAATACCAAGTATGTGGAGAGAGATTGTAAATGGAGGATTCTCCGTATCTTAAAGCAGACAATTTTTCCAATATCTGTAAATTTAATGAAATTTTAATAAAAATTACAAGATTTTACATGAAACCTAATAAATTAATTTTACATTTAATGTTAAAGAGTGAAAAGCCAAGACTGTCTGTTCAGTCAAGACAAATGTGAGAAGGAAAATGAACAAGTGTTGGGGTCTTGCGTTACTATGTATCAAGACCTAAGTAGAGATACTAATTAAGCCAATGTGCCATTGTTGTAGGGATATGTCATAGGGACAAATGAAAACAAACAGAATAGTCTAGAAAAATGCATACATATCTTCAAAATTTACAAGTGGTAAAAGTGTGATTAGTAAATAGCGGGGAAAGAATGTGTTGTGATCTTGATATAATTACTCATCCATAGGAAAAAATATATAATTTTATTCCTAACAAATACTGCATAGTAATATAGCTTTACAATTGATTAAATATTTAATCATATAAAGCAAAACACTGAACTATTTCTGATAAAAGACAGGACAAATATATTTAAGACTCTGAGTAAAAAGGAAGCAAAAAGCACCAGGAATAAAGTAAAAGACAGATAAATTGGATTACATTAACAATTATAAGCTCCTGCACAGCCAAAAACACTATAAGAAACAGAAATGATAAAACAGTACAAGAGAAAGCTTATGCAATGACTCATCTGGTAATATATTATCAAAAATATTTTAAGACCTTCAAATTAATAAGAAAATGAAGATAAGACAGAGAAACGAGCATACAGTAAGGAGAGACAATAAAAGTGGGAAATCCAAAATGTCCAAGAAATAAATAAGGGTTATTCAGTTTTTCTGAAAATGACACATGAAAATTAAAAATGATTTGGTAAATTTTAATCTATCTGGAATATTACACAAATTTTTAAGAGATTAGGGATATTCATATTGTGCTCATAGAAGTATGGATTTGTGGGCGCCTGGGTGGCTCAGTAGGTTAAAGCCTCTGCCTTCGGCTCAGGTCATGATCTCAGAGTTCTGGGATCTAGGCCCTCATCTAGGAGGCCTGCTTCCTCCTCTCTCTCTGCCTGCCTCTCTACCTACTTGTGATCTCTCTCTGTGTCAAATAAATAAATAAAATCTTGAAAAAAAAAAAAAGAAGTATGGATTTGTGCAATTTCCTTGGAGAGTAATTTAACAACATAAGTAAACTTGAAAGTGCCTAATGAAACCATCACACATTTACCCTTGGAATATATAGACAAGAATGGTTCTTCAGCATTGTTTAGAATAGCAGAAAAATGGACACTAACCTATCAAAGCAGAAGTATGAATACGTTAGGAATACCCATACAATGGAACAGCAGATAGCTGTAAAAACTGACAAAATAAAAACTATCTTAAAAACACAGATAAATCTCACAAATACAATGTTGAGAGAGAAAAAACACAAGTAAGTTGCATGAGGGCTGTGTAATTTGATACCAATTATATAAAATTATAAGGTATTCAAATCAACCAAAATAATGTTTATATATATTTAAATGTCTAGTAAAACTATTTTTAAATGATTTTGATTAAAAAATTCAACACAGTAGTTAATTCAATTTCAAAAATATCTGTAATGTTTCATAATCTTGGTGGTAAACCTATGGATGTTCATATTATTATTCATACTTTTGTATGCATGCCCTTGAAATCTTATAAATGTTAAAAAACAGAATTATAGGGGCACTTGGGTGGCTCAGATGGTTAAACATCTGCCTTTGACACACGTCATGATCTCTAGGTCCTGGGATGGAACCCCAGAGCCCCATGTGGGGCTGGCTCCCTGCTCAGTGGGGAGTTTGCTTCTTCCTTTCCCTCTGCCTCTCCCCCTGCTAGTGCTCATTCTGTCTCATCTCTCTAATGAATAAATAAAAAATCTTTTAAAAAATAGAATTATAGAGATTGGGAATGATGCAGGAAATCTGGAATTTGGCAAATGATGATCTCCTATTTTTAAAAAGGAAACAGGGGCAGATTTTTTATTCATCTTTCAAGTATTTGTTGAATTCCGCTATGTGTCAGGCACAGGGCAAGGCTCTCGAGAAACAGCAGTGAAAAGAAGATGCCTTCACTGCTTACGTGGTATTTATAACTGAAGTATTACATAACCTACAGATAGGATTCCTTGGCTCTAACTCAAAAAATTTCTAACTCATGGTTAAAGTTCTGGAACTTGTAACAAAATAGAACAAGTCATACCAGGCTAACTTTATTTGTTTAAGGCTAACTTCATTTATTTCTTTTAAGGGATCCCATTTTTTTTTTAATACTGTACAACTCAGTTCTCTACTTCAATTTACTAACATATTGTTGTTTTGCTTGTTTTTTAATGGCTGGGGCAAAGTTATAGATGATATGTTAATTTCATTTTTCCACATAAAATTTGAAGAAATAAAAAATGTCAATATGAAAATACCAGTATACCAAATAAACCAAAATTATGTCGAAATTCTTTTTTATCCTCCCAAACCAACACACAGTTTGTCATAAATTCACAAATACTCTCACGGCATGAATATTTATAAAATCACTCTCTAAAATTCATGTTTATCAATTGCAGTGTATTGTCTGGTTTATCCCAACTAGTTATGAGTGATGTTGAAAGTTATATGTTTACAACTAATGATAGATCCCAAGTTTTCAAATGATTTTCTTTCTAAAACAGCATAGTGAGTAGATACAACATGTATCTCAGCAAAGAAGACATGAATCACTATTACTTTAAGACACATTATATATCATTGCCACTTTTCATTTTGCTTGGCTTTTGATCACAGCAACTTATTAAGAAAAAATTTGCAAAGGAGAGAATTGACCCTTTTAGTTACCAAGATTCAATGAGAAGAAAAGATACATCAGAGCAAAATATTTTGGCAATGTATAAAGCATTAGCACACCAAGGAACACTTCAGACACCCAAAGAGGATTTGAACTCAGGCCATCTAAACTCCACAGTCTACACTCTTAACCACTCACAATGTACAGCTGGCTCTGGTGTACCCATCCCAAACTTAAGCAGATAGGAGAACTGCTTGAAGACTTGTTAAAACACAATACAGCCCACGACCAGAGATTCTAGAGCTCAGATAATTTGCATTTGTAAAAAGTTTCCAGGTGGTTCTGATACTGCTGATCCTTTCTTAGTCTATTGCTTATCAGCTTGCTATCTTGAAAGCAAGAGAAACTTCAGTAAATTACAATCTCACTTCACAACAGCAAGATGGAACAAACCCCTTTCAATCTCAGGATTACAGGAAACTCTTTCCCAAATCAATGTGCTTTATAGCTCAAAGACAACCAAAACATGGTTTACATAATAATTTAAAAGCATTTTTTTGCCTGTCAAAATGCAGAGAAAAGGCATACATACTAGGAAGCATTTTCTTATGATCCTTCTATAGTGAAAATGAGAGTGATCAAGACAGGAAGCATCCAAGCTTCTGGAAGGTTTTTTTTGTTTTGTTTTGAGATTTTATTTATTTACCTGACAGAGAGACACAGTAAGAGAGGGAACACAAGCAGGGGGAGTGAGAGAGAGAAGCAGGCTTCCTGCTTCCAAGGAGCCTGATGTGGGGCTCGATCCCAGGACTCTATGATCATGACCTCAGCTGAAGGCAGATGCTTAACAACTGAGCCACCCAGGCACCCCTGCATCTGGAAGCTTTTGGGCTTAAGGACTAAACTCTGTCCACCATCTGCTTACAGATACAAACTCAAGAACTGGTATTTCAGTCAAGACTGACTTCAGCTCAGGAAACAAAATGGGTATGTTATATTAAAGCTTCTCACACACAATTTGGTTTCTAAAAGAGGAAGCTAATTTGGGGAAAACATGCAAATCTTAGCTCCAGAGATAGAGTGAAGGAGGTTGCATTGAACAAAGCCTGAGCATTACCTTAGTTGGGTTCTCAGGGGGCCAGCCTATCTGCAGAGAGGCAGCTGCTCGAATTTATGCACCAATTAAAGATTTCACAGGATTTAGTCACTTTATTTTACAAGAACATTCAACTTGTGTACTTAGAAAATAAATCAACGGAATATTCTGTTTAAGAGGGAAAAAAGCATATACTGTGAGTTTTTTACCATAAGAATTAAATATTGGGGGAAATAATGCTCTCTCTTTTTAAAAAAGATTTAATTTGTTTATTTATTTGAGAGAGAGAGAGTGCACACACACATAAGTGTGGGGAGGGGGGGACAGTGAGAGAAGGAGAAGCAGACTCTCCACTGCATAGGGAACCTGATGAGGGGCTCGATCCCAGGACCCTGAGATCATAACCTGAGCCAAAGGCAGATGCTTAACCAACTGCGACACCCAGGTGCCCCTGGGGGAAATAATTTTCAAATACAATAGCAATATAGTTCGGCTATGAAAGAGTTACCAAGTGTCTGTTGAGTAAGTCCTAAAATGACTAATTTGTCAACCTTCCCGTGGTAAAGTAATGTACTTGAAAACTTAAAGTTTCAGGTCTTAAAGATGTAACTTTCTGGAATGTTTTATCTCTGTTTTACTGCCATGTCTTGGTACCTACTGATTTCTTGAGAAGTTAAAAAGTTTATTCATGAATATTGACACTTCTGTGTTGAGAAAGAATTTTGAACCCCTCTCCCATAATTTCAGTAGCAGTGAAAAACAGTATTTTTTGATGTTTCTGCTCATTAGAAACAAACATAAAGGGAGTGTGGAGAAAGATCTCTATATTCATGCCAGCTCATGCTGTATTTCCAGTATGTGTTATTAAAATGTTTTTGTTAACCCTTACACCTGAGGGGCGCCTGGGTGGCTCAGTTGGTTAAGCGACTGCTTTTGGCTCAGGTCATGATCCTGGAGACCTGGGATCAAGCCCCACATCGGGCTTCCCGCTCGGCGGGAGGCCTGCTTCTCCCTCTCTGAGTCCCTCTGCTTGTGTTCCCTCTCTAGCTGTGTTTCTCTCTGTCAAATAAATAAAATCTTTAAAAGAAAAAAAAAAAAAAACCCTTACACCTGAGGCTCTTGCTTTGAGGAACAAATATAGGCATATACAAAATGCTCATAAATTATATTAATATTGATCAATATAAATGCACACCTTACAAGAAGTCTATAAAAAAGTTAATGCTAATGGTAAAAGGAGCACAATGCAGCTTCATACCTAAAGACCCTTAGTCAAGAGTGTCTCTCCACTGGATTCCTTAGACAATTCAGAATGTACCCGGATGGTTCCTTTCATAACCTGGTGATAAGCCCATGAGATGCTGTACTTCTTCTATGTTAAATCAGTTTTAATTTGTCCCTTGTTACTAAGCATGTAAGCACTGTCAGGAGAGGAGAAAATGCCTATTTAGAAATTATTTGTGCTGACTACCATGTCTTAATTGTCTTTAAACTGCTCTGCTAAAAGATTCATTTTGAAATAAGTATAATGATACAAGTTTACATCTGGGAGTCCAGTAAATATTTGTTTTGAGGATCCTGCAATATTGAGGACAGATTCTTTGGGGAGTCCATAGAAGAGCTTTATATCCAAGAGGGGAAAGATTCGGAGGTAGATTTTCAGGGCCGTCTTGAGCCCATGTAGCTATTTTAAATCATGGCAAAAAAATAGCCACACTCATATATTCAGTAAGTTTCAAAAATTATTTATATGCATATTTCTTGCGTAAGCACTAGAGAAGAGAATTGTGAGAAATATCCAGTGAAGTTAAACAAGGGCATCTTAGCTGGCAAGGGGGGAAGGTTTTTCTGAGTAGTTGACTTTTAACCTATGTTCTTCTAAGTTAATACAAATCAGGTAAAGGAGGGACAAATGGAAAGGATAAGGAAAACCATGATCCAACCATAGAGAATGTCGTATGTGAATGCCATGAAGAAAGAAGTAGAAAGAGCTTGAGAAACAGAGTAACAGTCACTGTGATGAAGGTGGAGAAACCTGACATGAGGCTGGGAGGGGCCAGACCAAGAAGGCTTTTTTGCTGACATTATGGAGCTCCAACATACTCAAAGAGTGGTAGGGGGATTACTGAGGGTTTTAAGCAAGGAGAGGTCATGACAGTATTTACCTCTTTCAGAAAACCTCTCTCTATGGTGTGTGGAGAACTGACTGTTGAGTAAGAGTGGAGGCTGAGAGGCCATGAAGGAGATTTCCTTACTCCAGGAAGATCAGGGCACTGTGCACCAACTTACTGGGAGTAGAGATGGATAAAATGCTTATTTAGAGAGGAAAAGAGATGGAATTAAATAATAAGGAAGAAGGAGGTCTCAAAGATGAGTCCCATATTTCTGGCTTAAGAAATGGTAAGATAGAGAAGCAGTAACCTAGACCAAGAATGGGATTTATGCACTTATTCCGAAAATATTTATTGAATACTTGCTACATGCCAAGCACCATTCTAGGTGCTTGGACACAGAACCACTGTCTATCAGTCTTGTAATAATGTCTGATATTTGTTGAGTTTTTAATATGTTCTAAGCACTATAATACATATATATTCGCTTCATCCTTAGTATTATATAATAAGAACTATTTTCACCATTTTGCAGATGAGAAAAGTGAGGCATAAAACATTAAGAAACACATAGTAAGTAGTAAATTCAGAACTGAAACCAACCAAACTGGCTCTAGAGTTGATAATTTTATTTATTTTTTTTAAAGATTTACTTATTTATTCAAGAGAGAGAAAGAGACAGACAGAGAGATAAAAAGAGCATGTAAGGGGCTCCTGGGTGGCTCAGTTGGTTAAGCGACTGCCTTCTGTTCAGGTCATGATCCCAGAGACCCGGGATCGAGCCCCACATCGGGCTCCCTGCTCGGCAGGAAGCCTGCTTCTCCCTCTCTCACTCCCCCTGCTTGTGTTTCCTCTCTGGCTGTGTTTCTCTCTGTCAAATAAATAAAATCTTAAAAAAAAAAATGGAGCATGTGCATGTGCGTGGGGGGGTGGGCAGGGGCAGAGGGAGAGGAGCAGACTCCCCACTGAGAGTGGGGCTCCATCCCAGAAACCTGAGATCACAACCTGAGCTGAAACCAAGAGTCACAGGGCAGCTGACCTCCCCGGTGCCCCAAAGAGATGATGATTTTTAAACACTGTGCTGTACTACAGAACAGAATCTATCATTGAACAAGTGTGGACTGACTGAGCCATTGGATGCAGCAAATACCTTTCTGTGTTCTCCAGGTCTAGGTCAAACAGGAAAGGTTAATAAATGTTACAGTTGACACACATATGGAGATACAATTGCCTAGTCTCCCAATTGCAGTGGTTTCATCATACAAACATGTAACTTTTGCAAAATCAAATATATGTGATTGACACTAGAAAGGAAAAACAAATTCAACAGTGTGGAAGTTTTCTGCCACCGCTCCAGTCAATGGAGGTTATCCCTGGGGTCAATATAAAGTGGGAAAGGTGAATCTCCTGTAAATTTAGTCCCAGTTCCCAATTACCTCTCCAAAACACGCACTTCTCCCAGTGGTGAATGTGATATTTACCACAAGCTCCCAGTCTTGTGGTAAAGCTCATGCTCCACCTCCCCAAATATAACTACTTCATCAGGTACACATATGGAGGAACGAAGGCAGCTTGCATCATTCCATACTAAGATACCACATATTGCCAATGTGACACCTTCTAAAGGGATGTTGTGGTAGATTGTGTTGTTGATCCCATTTGTGCTGAGGATTTTATTTTTACTCTCTGTTCTCTGCAACTCCCAGTAATAGCATCATACACCCCTACCCAGTGCATGTGACTTGCAGTGTCTTTCCCAGTGGAAGCAATATACTTCCTCCTGTCATCATCTCTTCAGCCTCAGCCTGGTGACTTGCTTTGGGCAATGGGACATAACCAGGGGTGACTCTTTTTATACCTGAACTTGAGCAACCAAATGGTTTCCTCTTGGCTCTTTTCTCCCCTACCACAAGTATAGTATGTACCAGAAAAGGACTGGCTGTTTCTACAGTCTGGATCTCAGAATGAAGAAAACTTGTGGAATCAACCTATAAGTAAACCTAGCCAACATCTAACATGAAAAAGAAATGGATCTTTGTGTTTAAACTTCTAAAATTTGGGGGCCATTTATCATTGCAGGATAACATAGTCTAAATTGACACAAAAATCCAAAACGACTTTTGCCTAAGTTTGAACATATAAGAATTCCACTTTAAATTCACCCTTAGAACCTATCCCACATTAAGATGTAACTCCAGTTGTTTTAGGGAGTTTCTACTACCCCTCTTAAGTACAGGGCTCAAATCTCATAACTGAAGTCATTAACAGAAGACCTACAAGCAATGCAGTTTCAACCCAAAATAATAAGCTTTGTTTTTGGCCCCCCACTAAAAGCTGAAGTTCTTCAGAAGGGCTGGCCCTCGATTCCCACCACCAGCTCTAGTAACTCATGTTGAACTTTTCCTATTCAAGTCTTCTACTTGTGGAACACAGGCTTAGAAATTTCCTTGTAAAAGCTTTTCTGAGGGAAAAGGAATAGCCATAATGACAAATATGCACAGATATTTCTTGTCCATTTGTTCTCCCTGATCTTGGTTCAAGATGAATATCTCATTTCTACGTTTACAGACAAATGGCTGGCTTCCTGACACATTCCTTAGACTGGAAACCTGATTTCACCTTTTTTTCAGAAGTAATGAATGTTTTCTTTATAAAGTCTATGCTATCACCATGTATACCTTCACCAACTCAAGGTCTTATATAAACTCCCGGGTTTTGTTGAATTTTAGTCTTAGTATCAACTAACTTCAATCCTTGTCAAACTTTGTCTCTCTGTCTCTGTCTGTCTCTCATACACACACACACACACACACACACACACACACACACACACACACATCCACAGGCCATCAATCACTCTGTTTTCTTCTATATTTAATATTTGTCATTACAAAAGGTAGAAGTGCCATTAACACAACATACCTGAGAGACAACTTCTACACCAACTCAGGATGAATAACCCGAGATGAGATAAGGAAGATGAGAAGAGATCATGGAACGTTTCCCCTGATAACATATAACTTACTATAACCAGATGGTAGTAAATGACAATAAGGTCCCCTGATGGGCTTGAGCACCAATTATCTCCCCAGCCCTTGATTTTTTATTTCCCATACACAAAGTCACATAAAGAAATGATCATGTAGTTTACCTAAAGAAGGAGGGAATGTGTCCCTAGTAGTACCAATAGTTTGAAATTAAACAATAAGTTCTAAGGAAATAAGCCCATATGAAATTATCATTTTGACTTGTGCTGTAACAAACAGATTTCTACTCACTGCATTTCTGGACATTAAATGGAAAGAAAGTGATTCCCTTAGCATTCTTCTCAGTCTTTGTATGCCAATCTTGCTTATGAGCTATGTTTTTTCCTTAAAATTTAAACACCCTTTTCCTCCCACCCGCCAGATAGAATGCCAAGTGCTGTTCTCTAATCAGCTATTGATTTGGTGCCATCTGTTACCTATGAAGCATGATTTCAAGAAACGCAATGGTGTGGCATCTCTTAGCTTAAATTGTTCTAGTCAACCTCTACTTCCAAAGTGCTAGACATAAACCTGTTTATTCCCTGTCTGCCAACCTGATTTGTTTATGACTTCTTATTATTTATAATTTATGTCTAAATGAATTTATAAAATATAATGGAAATTTGCATTTGAATAGATAGGTTGAACAGAAGGCTTTTAAAACATTATTTTTCTCAGTCAGGAGGTTCTCCTGGGCATGCCAGTCATCCACGGGAGCTTTCGAATACACATCATTTCCCGTAAGATTTCTCCACTTATTTCTGGCACTGCTAATTCTTATACTTCTCCCTCTTTGGGGTAAAAAAAAAAAAAAAAAAAAAAATAAAGAAAATCTACACCATTCTTCAATTTGAATACCTCCATTTATTAAAAATACTGCGATGTTAAAGTATATTCTTTAATAGCTGGTCAAAATAGAAGTTTGATATGATATCATTGTAGAAATCACAATTACACTCATCTTAACCATGTAGCAGTGAATGAACTAAACATCTCTATTATTTCACATGATGCAATTTCTAATTTTCTAAATCTTTGGCCTTTCCCTTCTTTATTTACCTAACCATATATTTACTTTACACACATTTCCTCTAACAATGTTCCCTTTGTTTTCAAGGAACAGGTATATCTTAAGCCAAAACAAAAAAAAAAAGTGGGGGTATTATTTATGATCATAAACATTGCAATTTACTGGACACTCAGAAATAGCAACCAAAGTACCATTATATCTAACTGAGACCATGACAAGAAAGTCATAGGTTAAGATGACTATCTTTATCTCTCAGGTCACAGTGTCTACAACACATATATATTGAATAACCTCTATGTGGCAGGCACAGTCTAAGCAGCAGAAATGAGAAACTTGGCATTAACCAATTATTTAAAATACTTTAAAAATGGAAAAACTGTACAGAGTAGAAATATTAACTGCAGAGCTCAGTTGAGTTTGAAAGTATAGTAAAGTCTTCTTAGAAATGAGGTTGAGCACTGGTATTATATGCAACTAATGAATCCTTGGACACTATCTCAAAAACTAATTATGTACTATATGCTGGCTAACTGAGCATGATGAAGGAAGGAAGGAAGGAAGGAAGCAAAGAAGGAAGAAAGAAGGAAGGAAGAAGGAAGGAAGGAAGGAAGAAAGAAAGAGTAAAAGAAAAAAGAAAGAAAGAAAGAAAAAGGGAAGAAATGGAAGGCAATGAAGGAAGGAAGAAAATAAATAAATGAAGTTGAGATTGAAATCTAAGAATAAACAGAAGGTAATCAGGCAGGTGGTTATATAAACTTTCAATTAGCACAATTGTGTGTTGTCTAAATTGATATGTCCCCTTCAGTCTTCTGCCTATGCAGGGTTTGTTTGGTTGGGTTTTGTGTGTGTGGGGGGGAGGGCTTTTTATAAGTTTTGCACAGATCCAAAATATAGATGACTTCAAATCTGGAAATTATACAAGCATTAGACTGCTACAGGCAGACTATGGTCTCTCTTGTTTGAGTGGACAATCTCATGAACTTAACTTGATCTATGAAGGATTTGGCTAACATTAGGTGATGGATGCTACTAGTCCAATTAATATCTGGAGGGGAAAAAGGGCAGGGAGGTTCCTGAAGTAGATGGTTGTGGTTATAGTCAAGGGTACACAAGAGGGAAAATTAGATTGCAACAGATGAACTGATTGACATGTCTAGAGTACATATCTTTTCATGCACACACATGGACGCAGGGCCTCATGGGCAGTACTCTATGTTGTTCCTCATTGGCTGTGAGCAGTTGTGCACACCCTAATCTAACTTGCTCTAGGATTACTAGGCAGCATGTGGCAGGGGCTGAGGAATGACCAAAGGCAAGAACAGATTGTGTCTATTAAAATAAATCCCACTCCCTTGGAAAGGTATTCAGGACCTTGGCTTGACTAGCTCTGGTCTGTACCCCTATATAAAGTACTATTGCGGTTTGAAAAGAATTCTGTTGATTGCTACAGGGTGTGGGTATTTACAATAAAATTACCAGTAATGACCTCGTAGTAAATTATTGGGTTCTAGAGTCAGACAGCCCCCGTTTGAATCCAAACACTATAAAAGTTACCTAACAGGATTGTGCTGTAAGATTCTTCATCCTTAAAATTAAGATAGCAATGCCTGCATACTAATTAAGAATTCTGTGGGATAGTGTGTAATAGATAAACCAAATAACGATGGTTTAAACACAGATGGTTACATCCTTCTCATGAAAAAATTACAACTTTCAGCAGTTTACAACTGGTGTAATGACTCCAGGAAGTTATCCAGAACCCGGATCCTCTATCTTTGCGCTCCCTCCTGCTCAGCACAGGCTTCTATTCTCAACCTACCATGGTCTGCGCTGGCCACTGAGTCATTAGGAACATGTCTACATTCCAGAGAGTTAAAAAGAGAAAGTGGGCATAGAAGGTGGATTCGAAAAGAAGGATAGCCCACAGGCATGAAGTTCCTTCCACATGGCAAATTTGTGCACAAGCTATAGGCTGGTACTCAGTCATAGGGCTGCATGGAGCTGCAAGGTGGGCTTGGAAATGGAGTCCTTTAGTTAGCATTTGTCATATAGATAAAATTTGGCTACAAAGGAGAATAAGGAAATTAGACTGGTAGGCAAGGAGGCCTCTCTACCACCTTGTTCCCCAAAGGACTGTGTGCAGATTAAATGAGTTAATACACATTAAACTCTGAGCACAGTGCCTGGTACATTGTCAGCACTCAGAAGCTACCATTTGACTGCTAGCCAATTGCCAGGTATATAAAATTCTACTATTTAAAACTCATTAAAAAGGAAATTATCTATTATTCTGGAATATGTAAATGCCCTTAGTCTATTTGTACTGATTAAATTTTAAAGGAAATGATTTTAAAAAGTCATAGACAGAATATGGAGGAAAAATAGTTTAAGCCAAGAGTTTAAAATTATGCTAAAAAAATTATGCTTTGGAGCATTCATAAATCAACACAAAATTTATTAAATAAAAGACCCAAAAGCTAGGAAACTGCAGAAAACTACATATATAGGAAAGGAAATGGTTTCCTTGATTTCTAGAATATTTCTCAATAAATAACTCAGAAGAGATGATAATAGAATGTGGGTTTTTCTTCAATACTTCACAGATTTTCACACAGTTCAGCACAAGTGCTTGTGTGGGTGGAGAACGGAGGGGAAGCAGCATGTTCCTGTTCTTCCTCAGACGTCTTCAGACTCTGCTCACTGACTCTCAGTCTATTTTCTCCATCCCTCCCTTTTCTTCAAGTCTCCAAGTCCTTTTCTCCCTCCCTTTGCATTCTCCCCTGTTGTGCCACTTTGCAATGTTTTTGATGTTTGATACAAATCATAATCAAAGGTTTTTATTCTTTTTTAGAGTACACATCATTGTGAATCACTATTTCCAGGCAAGAGCTGGTGCCAATTCTCTTGTTCAATGCTCTCTCAAAAGTAAAATGGAAACAAACTGCTAGAAGCACAGCAGAATGGATTTCAACATCACATAGACCTTGATGTGTGCTACCATATGGGAAGTGAGTTATTTGTTCTCAGCCTCAGTTTCCCTTTCCCTCAAACTGATTTAATAACAGCATATGTCATATTTAAGTTATGGATAGAATATGGAAGTATATGTAACTTCATAGCCTAATAAGAAACATGGAACAAATAAATGTCAGCTCTGATAATGATGATGATGATGAAAGATGGTATCAAAACTCTACAGCTAAGTCTCTGGTACCTACAAAATAGTTTTATTAAGTAATAATTATTTTATTATGCTTTTAGATAGGTCAATAAGAACTTTCCACATGGAGCCAAACAAATAAGCAAAAGCTCAAAAACAAATATGCCATGTTGGATTCATCTTTTGGGTGAAAATCATTCCTTAGAATACGACAAATTGTCCAAAGTCTGTCTTTGTGACAACAGTCCAAGAGCCAAGAGGGTTATGCGTTTTCCTTATGATGTAATATGACACCTACTCTCTGCCTTCCGTCATTTCGTCTGACCTAGAAATAGATCATCTCTCAGTTTAATTTTTTTCTTTTGTACCTTGAAATTATTTCCTCATTGTTCATCATTTTCTAGACAGAATAATCCAGCTTTATCTGGTAATCTATACAGTATCAGTCCATATTGATAAACCTTTAGTCTAATTAGTGTGGATACGTTTATCCTTTGCCTGGCCATCTGAAATAAATGCTCCCACTCATTCACTTCCTTCCAAAGCACATATGGTGTTTTTCTAATAATCCTTTACCCAAGGCACTGACATATCTTGACAGACTTTCCCTACCTTTATCAAAAGCAAGGCTCTTTGGCTGATTGATGTTTCTGAAAATCTGATGAAAAAGATTGCTATCTGGGGTTAGGAGAAATTCACACATGATTCTATAGACTGAATGTGTCCCCCCACAAAATGCAGGTTAAAATCGTAAACCTCAGAGTGATAGTATTAAGAGATGGGGCCTCTGGGAGGTAATTAGGTCATGGGGGTGGAGCTCTCATGAATGGGATTAGTGCCTTGATAAAAGAGACCCCAGAGAGAGGTGTTGCCCCTTCCATTATGTGAGGATAAAACAAGAAATCCCCGTCCTGGAAAAGGGTCCTCATCCAACCATGCTGACACCCTGATCTCAGACTTCCAGCCTCCAGAACTGTGAAAATTAAATGTTTGTTGTTTATAAGTCACTCAGTTTATGGGATTTTGTCACAGCAGCCCAAACAAAGACATTTCTTAATTGCCTAGTAGCGTTTCTACCTTCCTTTTGCATTTGTTTGCTCCCTAGAAGTTACATCTTTCAAAAAGTGGCCCTTTAAATCTCATTAACACTCAAACTCTTTCCTGTGGTCCATGCTCTGATCTACTGGTTACATATTTAGTACTTTCACACATCCTAGTGAGGATTGATGTTTCTGATGGTAGGTCTGAATCTACTGTCTGCTTACTCTAGTTCCCATCTTCTCCCACCATAATGGCTCATGGCCTTTGCTTACTGCAAGGCTGTGGGTAGGAGATGCTGGATAGCAGCATTAGAGACCCCAAGCTGGATTTTCTTGTTTTGGCATTCTGTCTTTGAATTTATAGGAAGTTTAATATTCTCTGTAAATTATGCTGAAGGTGTTGTTTTGGCACTTTTATTCTTCCCTTTGTTAATCTGTATTGTTTTAGGAAGAAATACTAGGACATAGGGACAGAGACAACCACCCTTGTATTCAGTTCTCTGAAATTCTTCACAGATAATTCTGCTACCAGTGTGAAGGGCAGGTTAAAAGAAAGGCTAAAAAATGAAAAAAACTCACTTGGAGCTATTTCAATAATGTAAATAAAATGTAACGAGGTCCTTGATGAACTCTGGAGACGAAGATATGGTGGGTTCAGATGATATTAAGAATCTGGTAAGTGACTCAGGGAAACAAACTAAGGGTTGCAGAGGGGAGGGAGGTAACCAGGTGATGGGTATTAAGGAGGGCATGTGTTGCAATGAGCACTTGGTATTATGTGTAATTAATGAATCATTGAACAGTACATCAAAAACTAATGATGTACATCAGGGTACTGATAAAAATAATAATTTTGAGCCACATGTGTAAAATAATGCATTGGAGTAATAAAAATGTAAGCCAATAAACAAAAAAAAACCTAATGATGTACTATAGGTTGGTTAACCAAACATAATAATTTAATCAATTAGTAAATTAATTTAAAAAAGAATCTGGTGTCAAGCAGAAGGAAGGAAGGGCGACCACTAGGTTTCTGGCTTGACCACTGTGATCATTATGGTAGAACCAGAGATTAAGACAGGAAGGGGGCAGATTGGGGCAGATGGGGAATACAGATAGAAAGAATTTAACAAGTTTCATTTCAAAACTAGGAGGTTTGGGATGCCTGAGAAATATCAAGCAGGATTTGCTCACTGGGAATTTAGAAATAGAGAGCATACAAAAATGTTACAACTAAAGATAGAAATCTGGAAGTCCACAGCATAAAGCTGATAAAAGAAGCTGTATTCATGTGTGAGGTTTTTCAGAGAAAAGGGAGTAGGAAAGAGTGTAGAGGAGGAAAGGATGCCAGGATGAAAACTGGGAAGGTGCTTCCACTGCTGGCAGTGGTCAAGGAAGAGGAGCCAGTGGAATCATCTAGAAAAGAAGAGTTGGCAAGTCAGGGGAAAACCCAGGACAGCCCTATCTTGGAAGTTGAGGGTGAAATTAGTTTCTTGGTGGAAGTGTTGGTCCATCTTGTAAGGACTAAACAGAAAATAAAGGAGGAAGTGAAGATATGAACATCAAGTTGCTTGAAGACTAAAGACCCACTGAAGTTCTTAGCATTAGGTCATTGGTGACGTTTGCAAAGAATATCTCTTATGGGTTGCTTAATAGGGTCCACGGTCAAAGGAACAAGGCTGATACAAAAGCGAAGGTCAAGCAAAACTTTATTTTGTGCCAAGCATTGAGAATTATACTGGCCTGGGCCAGGGTAACCTCTCAAGGAAGAACGACACCCCTTTGTCTTACAGGCTACTTTTTATAGGGCAAACTTGCAAACCAGAGTTAATTTGCATCTCCATTGCTCCCAGGACTGGGAGGTTAAGGGGGTTAACTGATTGGGCACCTCCCCCAACCTGGCTCCCCTTTGTTTTCCAGGGGCCATTTGCCCATGGACCTGTTTTTCTGAGTAAACAGCAAGGTGGCTTGGACTTCTAAATAGATCCTTACATTGCTGAGGCTGAATGTCAGGATGCAGAGGGGTGAGGAATGAGTAAGAGGTGAAGAATAGGGGGCTGGAAGCACAGACCTCTTTTCTATAGTGCCTTCTCCACAGCAGTCCCTGAAGGACAAAATAAGTATAGTTAAAATAACAGACCTAAGGATACTCTCATAACACTTTACACTCCTGACCTGTGATCCTTTTGGCTATATGTGTACATACTGTTTCTTCCATTTTAAATTGGAGGTTCCTTTATGGAAGAATATGCCTCTAAGTTCTGTATGTATCATGCAGAAGTGGGCGCCTATGATGAATTCAGTAAGAATCCGTTGGCTGGATGAATGAACCAATGAAAGACTCAAATGCCAAGACCCAACTGTGTTCCAAATCCCAGGCATGATATTTAGTCCCCGTTTCCAGGAGCCCACTGCCTAGAACATGTAGCCTCCAATTTGAAATGCTGAAGAGATCCCCGGCCCTGGGCTTATTCTGTGAGATGTGACTGATAGTCGCTGGCAGCCATCGGGAGGTATTAGGGTGTTGGAAAGCCTGACAGCCAGTAGAGGTATGTAAATGGCCACTCCGACAGCTCTTCTCCAAAAGGGCCTTTCAGACCCTAATGTGCTTTTCCACTGATCTGTCGTTGTACAGGTAAAGGAGTATTTTTTCATCTGTAACTACCCACAGGCACTTATTTAATTTTGTTGTTGCTCTCTGCCATGCTGCCAGGCAAATATCCCTTGAGGCTCTTCTGATGAATAACGGGGTTTGCCCTGACAGTGTGATTCGCAAGCACATCTCCAAGTGCGACTCCAGTGTGGACTTCCAGGTCTTTCCAAGTCAGCTCTGTTTTGAAAGGAAAGCTCCGACTGATAGTTTCAGAGAACACATCGCTGAACATGAATACAGAAGCAACAGCATGTACACAGAGCTACAGAAAGGGAGAGAAAAGAACCCAGAGCAAATGTGCCAGAGCTTAGTTTTTAAGAAGAAAGAATCAAAGGACAAACGTAGACCAAAATATCCAATGCACGATTTCATAATCCTTTTGCCTTTCACCCCAGGTGTGGCTTCCTATATAGGCCAACGGTTTTTTTTGAAAGCCAAATAAAGAAGTGCGACACGAATATTTCTTGTTATACTTGTAATCTGAGCATCTGGAAATGCTTAATTTGGCCGGCTGGCTGTGGTGGTCCCATCCTTAATATTTGCGTGACTTTGGCCTGAGTCCCTCAAATTTCCTGATTATCTGGGTAGAGATGTGGAAGGCAAGCTACATTTCTCCCTATCATTTCAACTCATTTGTCAATCTTAATTCAAGTTTTGTCTACTACAGGTACAATCCTTTATTTTATACCCCACAGCCCCACTGAGTCACACATGAATACTTTTATCCCGCCAATTTCCTCCAACCCCAGATGACAAATATTTCAGATTTTATTGGAGAATTTAGAGGCAACAGTGGGAGAGGCAGGTTATGTAGCTGCACCGCAGGACACACAGCTCAACATTGACTATTAGACACCTCTGGCCTTAAAAATCCTTGAACTGACCCAAGGAATTTGGGGCAACCATTTTTTTCTACTAGGATTTTTGTTTTGCACCATGTTGCTGCTCCTTTCCTCCCCAAACCAAACGTACTCACCCATGGTTCCCAGTTAAGAGGTTTCAGATAATTTTTGCTGCAGAACAGTTTAGCTGGCCCTCCGTTTTATTGCAAGACATCTGCTCATGCCCAAAGGGTCTCATCCTCCTCTTTATGACCAAATATGACTCTTCTCTCCCCCCTGAAGGAGTTCTGTACCAGTCTTTAAAGTAATGCAATTTTTCCTCTCTCTGCTGTTTCAAAATAGAGCTTGCATGCTGGGGCTCTCCCTGTTCTGGAAATTATGGACTTCTGTCATCACATTCTCATAAAAAAATAAAGGAGGGGTGCCTGGGTGGCTCAGTTGGTTGAGCGACTGCCTTCAGCTCAGGTCATGATCCTGGAGACCCGGGATCGAGTCCCGCATTGGGCTCCCTGCTCGGCGGGAAGCCTGCTTCTCCCTCTCTCACTCCCCCTGCTTGTGTTCCCTCTCTCGCTGTGTTTCTCTCTGTCAAATAAATAAAATCTGTAAAAGAAAAAGAAAAAAAAATAAAGGAAATGGAGACAAAGATTTATTTTGCCTCTTTGGCTTTTGCTGCTAAAGAATTTACCCTAACTCTCCCCTGCTATCTTGAGTTAATCTTTCTTTAAGGAATCTCAAGAAAATGCTTAAAGAAGGAAAAGTGGAAACCTTTAGTCTTGAGCATGTTCCCTGTAGTCACCAGTCCCATCTTGGTTCACTATGTCCAAAGGGGTTTATTATACTCCTGTGATGATTAATTTTATGTGTCAACTTTCCAAGGTCACTGGATGCCCAGACATGAAGTCAAACATAATTCTGGTGTGTCTGTGAGAGTGTTCTTGAATGAGATTAGCATTTGAATCAGTAGACTGAGTAAAGCAGATGTAGTTCATGGAACAGTTGTATCATGTTAGTCAGATTTATGACCTTGTCATTGTCTTTATTTGAAGATTAAGTATGGTTTAAGCATGGGTACCAATTTGAAGTGATGGTTAATTTTATATGTCAACATTTTTAAAAAGCTTTTCACTAACATTTAATTTTATCTATTTTAATGTAAGCAAATAAGCAAATTTTATTAACCCAAAAATAGTGATTATATTTTGCCTCTGCTTTTAAAGCAATGTATTTCTATTAAATAAAAGGTTTTCTGAAACACACATTTTAAACCAACCATAGCTTACACTCCACATAAAGCTTCATTAAGGTCTTTAGAATTTCTTAGGACTGGGAAGATTGTGGTCACATTATCCAACACTGTAAATGATGCATAATTTTAAATTTTTAAGAAACAAAAGACAAAAACAAACAAACAAACAAGCAAAAAAAACCAGACACCCAGACATTTGGGCAAACATTATTTTGATTATGTCTGTGTGCTTTTTAATGAAATTAACCTTTGAGTCAGTAGATGGAGTAAAATAGATTGCCTTCCCTAAGGTGGATGGCCTTCATCCAATCAGTTGAAGACTGAATAAAACAAAAAGGCTGTAGAAAAAGGTACTAGTTTGGCCTGGCTGCAGAGATGAGACTTTGGCTCTCCTGGTTCTCAAATAGAACTTACATCATCAGTTGCCTGTCTCCAGCTTGCTAACTGCAGACCTTGGACTTCTCAGTCTGAATCATATGAACCAGTTCCTTATAATAGATCTCCCAACTTGACTAGATAGATAGATAGATAGATAGATAGATAGATAGATAGATAGATAGAGAAACAGAATGAATAGGTTCTATGTATGTATTATCCATCCAATATTCCTGTAGGCAAATTCCCTCTCTCATTATAGGTTCTTCAAGATAGCCACACTCTCAAGTTCAGAATCTAATATATCTCCTATAACTTCCTGATTTGTGTTCCCTTTTTTTGCACACTCTGTGCAAAGAGATGTACATTTGTTCAATGTAATTTTCTGAATGAGAAACTCCTATTTCCTAGGCAGTGTTTGGGTGCTGTACACAAAGCAGTAAACACCAAAGTCTTCTCTCACATAGTATATATTCATTGGGGAAAGGCAGAAATGAGAAAAACAACAGGTAAATTATTTAATACAATGGAAAGTGCTACAGAGAAAAATGAAAATAGGGGAAATGAACAGAGAGTGGAGATGGCAGTGGCAATTTTAAATCAAGGGAACATTTAAGCAAATATTGTTACATTAGTTTCCTATTGCTGCTGTAACAAATTATCACAAATTTAGTGGCTTAAGACAACATACATTTATTCTGTTATATTTCTGATGGTCACAAGTCCAAAATCAGTTTCACTGGGAAGAAATCAGGGTGTTAGTAGGGCCATGCTCACTCTTGAGCCCGTAAGGAAGAATTTGTTTCCTGACCTTTTCCAGTTTCTAGACTGCATTCCTTGGCTCAGAGCTCCTTCCTCTATCTTCCAAGCCAGGAGTATTGCATCTGGCTCCGGTGGTCACATCGACTTTTCTGCATCTACTTTCCCTCTCTATTCTCTTATAAGTACACTTACAATTGTAGTTAGGGCCCACTTGGATAATTCAGGATAATCCTTCCATCTCCAGATCCTGAATTTAATCACATCTGAAAAACTCTATGGCCTTATCAGAGAACATTCACAGGTCCCAAGGATTAGAAACTAGATGTCTTTGGGGGCCATCAGTGAGCCTACAATAGATAGGAAAGGAGCAAGCCATGCAAATACTGGGAGAAGATTTCACCAGAAATATGGAACGGCAAATACAGAAGTGCTGAGAAATGCAGATTCCCTTGTAGTCAATGACTAGGAGGGAAGCCAGAATGGCTGGAGTGAAACGAGCAAGCACAGAATAGCCGCTGAGGTTAGAGAAAGAACGAAGAGGCTCTAGTGACAGAAGAGAGGCCAGTTCCCACTGTGAGCTCATTTTAACTTCATTTTCTCCTTAAAGGGCCTATCTCCAAATAGAATCACATTCTAAATACCAGAGACTAGGGCTAAGAAAATAATACACCATCACTGGGTGAGATTTATTCGAGGAATATAAGATTCGTTTAATATTAGAAAATCTATTAATTTTATATATATTTTTTTATCTAGGGCAAAATTATCATTATCTTCATAATTGTGGTGCCACAAATACTTTTGACAAAATCAGCACCCGTTATTTAAAAAAAAATCCTCAAAATAAGAATTGAGACATAGATACGTTCTTAAAATGTGTGTGGGGGGGCACCTGGGTGGCTCAGTTGGTTAAGCGACTGCCTTGGGCTCAGGTCATGATCCCGGAGACCCGGGATTGAGTCCCACATCGGGCTCCCTGCTCGGCGAGAAGCCTGCTTCTCCCTCTCTCACTCCCTCTGCTTGTGTTCTCTCTCTCTCGCTGTGTTTCTCTCTGTCAAAGAAATAAATAAAATCTTAAAAAAAAATAAAATAAAATGTGTGTGTGTGTGTGTGTGTGTGTAAGATTTAATAGCTTACTTCTTAAGGTATTATCTTATTTAAAGGGGAAATACTATATGCATTTCTTATTTAAAGGGGAAACACTATATACTATATAACAAATACTCTTCTGCTAGTTGATAATGTGCTATAAATATTAGTCAAAATCTTACACAAGAGAAGTCAACAAGAGACTAAGAATAAAGAAGTAATATCCTCTCTGGAGGGGAAAGGGGTGAGGAATGGGGTAACTGGTTGATGGGCATTAAGGAGGGCATGTGATATAATGAGCACTAGGTGTTATATAAGACTGATGGATAACTGAACTCTACCTCTGAAACTTATGATACACTGTATGTTAATTACTTGAATTTAAATAAAACTTAAAAAAAAAAGTAATACCATTTCTATTTGCAGGTGTTATGAGAGTACACCTGAAAATCCCCAGAGAATCAATGATAAAATTAACTCAAACAATAAAATAATTCAGTGAAGAAACAAAATATTAAACTAACATAAAAATCAATAGCCTTCATATGCACATGTAATAAATAATTAAAGAACATAAAGGTAAAGGAAAGATCCATTTAAAATAGCATCAAATAAAATAGACTACTTAGGAATAGATCTAACACTAAATATACAAAATCTCTATGAGGAAAAACTGTAAAACTCTCCCAAAGGTCACAAAAGTCAATTTGAAAAACAGAAAGACATGTCCTGTTGTTGAATAGAATGTCTCAATATACAGCTGTCAGGTGATTTAAAAAATTAATGCAATCCCAATAAAAATACAAATAAGCTACTTTTGCAGTTAGACAATTTGGTATTTAAATTCACACAGAAAAACAAACATGCAGGAATAACATGGAAAATATGGTTAAAAGAAATTTATAAGGAGAGGACTAGCCCAGTAGATATTAAAACATACTGTTACAGAGTCTCTATAATTAAGAGTATGTTGCAGTGCATTTCTAGACAAAATCAGTGGATTAGAATAGAAAGCCCATAACTGGACACAAAAACAAATGGAAACTTAATATATGATGAAGACAGCATTGCAAATGTCTGGCTAAAGCTGGACATTCTAAACAAATGGTGCTGGGTCAACTAAATAGTTATTTAGAAAAAAAGATAAGATTAGATCCATATCTCATACCATAAACAAGAATAAATTCCAAATGAATCAGGAATCTAATTGAAAAAAACGAAACCAAACAAATAATATGAGAACATAAGGATGAATTCCTCCTTAACCTCTTTAGAGGGAAAGGCTTTCTGTGATTCAAAATCCAGAGGTTTTAAGAAAGGATAGTTAAACTTGACAGCAGGTTATTTTTTTTTCTTCCTAATTTGCATGAAAATAAAATCATAAACAAAGTGTAAAGAAAATTATCCAACTGGGAGAAACTAGTCACAATATATATCTCAAAGGGCTAACACCCTTAACATATAAGTAACTCTTAAAATTAAGAGGAAAATCACAACAACCCAATAAAAATGTCAAAAAGAACAGGGAGCCTGGGTGGCTCAAAGTGTTAAGCCTCCTCTGCCTTCAGCTCAGGTCATTAGCTCAGGGTCTTGGGATGGAGTCTTACATCAGGCTCTCTGCTCATCAGGGAGCCTGCTTCTCCCTCTCTCTTCTGCCTGCCTCTCTGCCTATTTGTGATCTTTCTGTCAAATAAATAAATAAATCTTAACAACAACAACAACAAAAGATATGTACAGGGGTGCCTGGGTGGCTCAGTTGGTTAAGCGACTGCCTTCAGCTCAGGTCATGATCCTGGAGACCAGAGATCCAGTCCCAGGAAGCCTGCTCCTCCCTCTCTCACTCTCCTTGCTTGTGTTCCCTCTCTGGCTGTGTTTTTCTCTGTCAAAAAAATAAAATCTTAAAAAAAAAAAGATATGAACAGACAATACTCAAAAAGAAAAAAAAGTTTAAAAAAATTCTCTTCAAACACAAGGAAAAAAAGTTCAAGCTCACTCCTAATGAAAGAATTATAAATTAAAACAATGCTAAAACATCATTGTTCATATATCATACCGCAAAAAAGATTTAAAACACAATAGAGCATTCTATCAGTGAGATTGTGGGGGGAAATTGCCAGTAGGAATGCAAATAGGTACAGCCCTTCTGGTGGAAAATTTAGCAATACCTAACAAAACTACATATGCACACATCTTTCAACCTGACAATCATACTTTCAGAAATCTACTCTGAAAATATGCCACCAAGAATGAACACTATGTCTCGAGTCATTCATTGCAGCACTGTTTGTAGTAACAAAATATTGAAACAACCCAAATATCCATATATAAGAAAGTGGTTGAGTAAACTTTAGGACATCCCCATGATGCAAGTCCTATGCAGCTGTAACAGAAGCATTAGGAAGACACCCACAAACTGATATGGAAGGATTTCAGGGATATACTGTTAAGTGAAAAACATAAAGCATAAGATTATGCTACCAGGGGATATAAGAAAATACACACTTATTTGCTCCTTTGTACAGAATAAGTCCTGGAAGGATGAACCAAAACCTAAAAAGAACTGATTCCCTATAAAGAATGATGGAAAGGGGGGGCAAAAAGCAGGAAATAGGAAAAGGGTAGTAGGAAGAGGATGAAATCACACTTCCCTGAGTCTATTTTTTGGTATAGCTCTGATGTATAGATCCACAGTAATGTCTCACATACCCAAAAAAGAAAAAAAAAAGAGACCAAACAGGATGGGGAGGAACCCAAAATAGAATATAAACACTGACAACGGAACTCTATTCCATGAATTATATGAAAAGCAACCATACGCATTTGCAAGAGGGAAGAGTTAGGGAAAAACTAACCTATATAACTTTGGACGCTGCAAGGCCAAAAGAATTGTGCATAAGTGCTGTGATCTGGGGATAAAAATACTTCTCCCAGGGACATGGGTGAGAAATTCAGAAACAATTCATTAGTACAATAGATTTAAAGAAATAAATAAATATATGGTAGATAAGAAGAACCAGGTTGGTGTTTGAAGCTAAAAAGCAAAGGAAGAAAGCTAAAAATGAACCCTAGTTGTTGGATTGAAAATTCAAGTATCTCAGTGAAAACTTGAGGGTTTTAATTTATATTTGCATATAAATATAGAGATTTGAGTATACTGAATTAATAAACATATATGTATTCCTTACCTCTGTCTGAAAATGGGTGAAAAGCAATGACATCCCAGTAACAATGAGTACACATAGTGCCAGATCCAGTTTCTAAACACTATCCTTCAACAAAAGGAACCAGGGACCCTTGGAGAAATAGTTGGTTGCAGGACAGAAGCAGTGAAAATATATGCCCGACATGCAAATTATGTGGTATCAGATAGTATGAAAGTATTAAAAAAATAGATAGAGACTTGTCAATCTAAAGATGTTTCTAATGGACAAAGCCAGAACAATCTGAGGCCCTCCTCACTAAAAATAAAAATTAAAAAATTAAAAAATAATAATATAAAAAATTGTATTAGATTATAATCCATTAAAAATTCTAAAAAATTAGAAAGAGAACCAACATGAATCCGCTTATGAATATTTATCCAAAGAAAATGAAAACATCAATCAAAAGAGATAAATGCACCCCGATGTTCACTGCAGCATTATTTACAATAGTCAAGATACAGGGGCACCTGGGTGGCTCAGTCGTGGGGCATCTGCCTTCGGCTCAGGTCATGATCCCGGAGTCCTGGGATGGAGCCCTGCACTGGGCTCCCTGCTCTGTGGGAGGCCTGTTTCTCCCTTTCTCTCTCCCCCTGCTTGTGTTCCCTCTCTGGCTGTGTTTCTCTCTGTCAAATAAATAAATAAAATCTTAAAAAAAAATAGTCAAGATATGGAAGCTACCTAAGTGCTGGATGTAATGGATGAAGGGCTTAAGAAAATGTGATATATATAGAAACTGGAATATTAACCATAAAAAAGAATGAAATTTTGACAACATGGATGAATCTAGAGGATATTAGTTTAAGTGAAATACATCAGACAAAGACAAATACTATATGATTTCATCTATATATTGAATCTATGAAACAAAACAAATGAATAAACAAAATAAAACAGAAACAGATTGACAGATACAGGAAACAAACTACTGGTTCCCAGAGTAGGAGAGGCTGGGGAAATGGACCAAGTAGGTGAAGAAGACTAAGAAGTACCCATTTTCAATTATAAAATTAATAGTTATGAGGATATAATATATAGAATAGGGAATATCATCAATAATATTGTAATACTTCTGTATGGTGACAGATGGTGACCAGAGTTATCATGGGGATCCTTTTGTAATGTATGAAAATGCTGAATCACTATGATGTATACCTGGAATTATTACTATATTGCAATTATACATCAATAAAACAAATAAGCAAATAGTTGTGGAATAATAAAAAAACCACAAGTCCGTATTGATACAAATAATTAATTAAATAAACATATTAGGAAGCAAGATAGCTCTTTAAAATTCTAATTAATAATATAGAGAGAAATATGAATTCATCATTGGCAAATACCACAGTAATAACTTTTTATGGACAAGATCAAGAGATAGATGCTAAAATTATTGGACAAAGCTTTGATGAAAAAGTAGATTTGCACATTCTGAAAGTAATTCCCAAAGAAATTTATTAATTGCAAAAGAAGAGATAGTAACTTTACAGTGAAGGAATCTAGCCAAAAACACTTGAAGCAAGTGATCAAGGTCAACATCCCTGGTAAGCAAACTTACCAACCTCATGAACCTCATGATAGGATGTATTGAGGAGGACACATTATTTCTGTGGTCTACTTACCAAAAAAGTATAACCTCAATTCAATTATGAGAAAACTTCAAACATCCACAATTGAAGAACATTCCACAAATCACTGATCAATAACTTTTGAAAGCATCAAGATCATCAAAGACAAGGAGTGGCTTATAAAAGACAAGAACAGACTAAGAGGCTGTTACCAACTGCAGGAGACTAAAGAAGAAATGAGGTTTTTTCTTTTAAGATTTTATTTATTTGACAGAGAGAGAGATCACAAGTAGACAGAGAGAGAGGAGGAGGCAGGCAGGCTCCCTGCTGAGCAGAGAGCCCGATGCAGGACTCAATCCCAGGACCGCGAGATCATGACCTGAACAGAAGGCAGAGGCTTTAACCCACTGAGCCACTCAGGCGCCCAAGAAATAAAATTTCAAAGTAAAATGGGACTCTGAATGGGATTCTGGAATAGAGGACATCAGTTTAAAAACTGGTCAAATTCAAATAAGGCTTTCCTTCAGTTAATAAGATTGCACCAGTATTCACTTCCTGGTTTTAACAGTTGCAGGATGGTTCAGGGCTATAAAAAAGAGATATATGGAAATTCTGTGCTATTTTTGCCAGTTTTCTGTAAGTCTAAAGTTACTTCAAAAATTATTTTTTAACAATTGTTGGGTGAATTTATCACAACAGCAACATCCAAATCATCTAATTGTTTCTTCTGGCAACCCAAAGTCTTGGAACTCTCCTATGAGATATCCTTTAAGAGTCTTAATTGTTTCGCTTCTTCTTTGAGCGTATGCCTTGCTGCCCTACATGTGCCCAGTACATTTGCTGCTGTTCGGAACAACCAAAATCCAGCTCTGCTTGCTCGAGATCAAAGGGACATAAATGACCCTGCTTGGTTTATAAGAACGACTTTTCAAATCTACTTTCAAGGTTTAGTCTCTCTATATACAAGTGGAAAAAATAAAAAGAAATGAATTTTAAGTGATTTCTACGTGAGCTTTTTTCTTTCATTTTAATATAAAATGCTCATGTCCTGTTACCTTAAGAGTTAAAACAAGTTTTGAAAATCTAGAGAAATTCTTCATTACAAGTACAAGAATATAGATAGAAATGGTAATAGAAGACAAAGTTGACTTCTGATAATAATTTTTACTGCTTTCAATTTTAACATGGCACAGCTCAACTTCCTGTCTGACTACTGGAAGTCTCTCTGTACTAAGTTATATAAGCCTAGGAGCGATGTCAAACAGAGTAGAAGGGGCTTACTCACCGGGAAATCTCTATTTCCTCATTGTGAATCTTCAACATTAATTTTCTGGCTTATTTCTCTCTTCACCTCTGTCTCTGCATGTCTTGCCATCTACTGTGACTTCCAAATCTCTCTATCTCCACCAGGATGTATCCACTTATTTTAAAAAATAAGAGTTAAAATATCATCTAACTCTGAGTTTGCAGTAAAAACTCCCTGATTCTGATGTGGGTCTGTATCAGAATGCAAATATATTTAATGATAGGATAGTTCAAAACTAGGCAAAATTGGGAAGAAACTGAAATTTATCTACTTTTTTTACCCTCCTCCTCATTTTTTCACTTATTTATTTGCAAATTATATATATAGAGAGAAATAAGACTACATCCATTAGAGTTTCATACTTTGGTAGAAAAACAGATAAACAAGCAAATAATGGTATCATATAAGGACTATAATATTTGTATGAATCTTTGATTTAAACAACAACAACAATCTGAATAAAATATGTGCTTTTATATAAAAAGCATGGTTTTTTTTTTTTAGCTTAAACCGATAAAAAGAAATAAACGATGGTGTAGACTGAACAATCACGAATTTAATCTCTTGTAATTTAATTGTTTTTCTTCTCATGGCACTAATTTTTTACCTTTCTTGTGCTAATCATAGCACTCTGCTTTGTCTACTATTTATCTTCAAAGAACAATTTTCTCCAGTACTTCTGTGGTATTTTAAACTGAAGGCTAGGCTGCATATTTCCTCTTGTCCCTAGCACTTAGGGATATGCTATTTACACTGAGAATTCTTGATTTCTTGCAAATATTTCAAAACAGAACAAAATAAAACAAAAGCCCAAATCTTATTTGGTAAAACCATTTTGGTTTGATGAATCTAGTTAAGTGAAAATATGGGGTGGTTCTTGTGTTTAATTTCCTGTTTTCTATAATAACCCCTGATTCTGTGGTGAGGAGCAGAGGAATAAGAACAAGGACCATTATTTATTTTTACTCACCATAACTCACATTGCTGTCAACATGTAATCTAGAGCTGTCTGGAAGTCTAGAGTAACTACTAAAGTTCTTTCCTTGGGTTGTAGCAATTCCTTGAAAGCTAAAACTTTCTTTCTTCTTCTTTTTTTTTTTTAAATTTTATTTATTTATTTGACAGAGACAGAGCAAGAGAGGGAACATAATTAGAGGGAGTGCGAGAGGGAGATGCAGGTTTCCCAGTGAGCAAGGAGCCCAATGTGGGGCTCGATCCCAGGACCCTGGGATCATGACCTAAACCAAAGGCAGATACTTAATGACTGAGCCACCTAGGTGCCCTGAAAGTTAAAGCTTTCTAAGTGCTGGTTTTACATTTCTGTGCACTTGCCCACATTGATGTGTTATCTATTTCACATGGTTGTAAATGATTACCTTTTGGAGTAACAAATTCATGACAGTCATCCTTAGATTATAATCTAAATAAGTAATTCTTCTCTGATTTTTCTATGACTTACTAGTCAACTCCTCGCCTGTTTCTAGTCCATCTACATGCTAGAACACGCTAGAACATTCATTAGTGCTATTCACTAAATATGCTATAGTTATTAGTATCATTCACTAACCAAGAGGGAAACAAACTTTTGTTGCCTTAAGCTTCTATTGTTTTGGGATATTTATCACTGCAGCAAAACCTAGCCTATCTTTACTGATGTACTGATGAATATACATGATTAAGTACGGTGAACGCAATGATTTCCCCTCCAGGAGCTAAATGTCCAGTGGCAGAGAGGAAGAGTAAAGAAACAATTCCTTCCAATGAAAGCATTCAATCTTTATTCATTCAATGAGTATTTGAGTGCCTACAATGTATCAGTCAGAAAAATGGAAAGCAAATAGAGGAGGGTGCAGCCTTGTCTTTACTGAGCTTATGTAAAGTGTTGTGAAGAAGTCTGTGATGTGGCTAAGGCAGGTGATGGTTATGGTGCAAAGAAGGTCACAAAATGAGGAAATTTGAACTGGTTGGGGAACTCAAGAAAAACTAACTGAAGTAGTTAGATGTATGTTGAGATATGAATAATGAAAACAAATGAGTAAGTTAGGGAGATGTAGAAAGTCTTCTGAGCACAGGGATCAGCTTGTGCGAAGACAGTAAGAAAAGGGTGAACGGGAAGAACTCCAACAAGGCCAGGGTGATAGGAGCTGAATTAAAGAATAAAGCGCGATGAGATGAAGCTGGAGGTATAGGTAGTCCGTGTTGAAAAGTTTTGTCTGAGTTTTAAAAGTACCACAGAAGCTATTGAAGAGTTATTGAAGGGGTAATGGAGGTTAGATTTGTATTTCAAAAGACCCATGTGGAGAACCAATTCAAGTGGCTACTGGTAGAGCAGAGGTTATTATAGTAGTCTAAATGGAAATAGAAATGGTGGATTCATGAGAAACCTAAAAGATAAAATCAGCAAGGCTCAGTAATGAATAAAAATCAGAGATAGAAAGAAGTAGGAATAATTCCTAGGTTATTGTCTTGAATAACTGCTTTGCTTATGCTTCCCTTCACAGAAATATGGCAATAATGACAAAGGGGAGGAAAATCTTTCCCTCAGTCCTCCTGTGTTCAATGGCTGGAGCTCATGAATCACACTGCTAAAAGACAGATTAACAAGAGAAAATATAGCCTTCATTACATAAATATGCACAAAACTTCACAAAGGAACATGTGCCTCAAGGAGGCAGCCAGATGACTGAAGTTTATGTACCATCTAGGCTAAACAAAAGGAAAGGAAGGCAAGTTAATGAGAAAGGGAAAGGAGGAAATGTGTCTTAAGTAAGAGTTGCAAAATATAGTATGCAGGTAAGTCTCCCAGGTAATAAAAATTGTCTCCAGGAATAGTTCCCTTCCTGATAAGGAGATTTCTTTACAAATGGAAAATTTCTTTACAAAGGGGAAACTTGTACTCTATTTTTAGACAAGGGAAGGTAAAGAGCTTTTTCTGCCTCTGTTCTCAGTTGCCTTTAACTCAGAATACTCCAAATGCCAAAGGGGCATATTTTTAGGGAGAAATCTGGCACCTTCATGCCAAATTTAGGAGAGCTGAGGATGAATATGAGTTACCAATGAGATGTGCAAGAAGAAATGTCAATAGTATTGCATTCTATTGATTGTTTCCTTTAAAAATACTTTCTTCTCTTGGTATCTACCTGGTAGTCTCCTTATCATTCTATAATCTCCTATTAAGTATATTTGCGTCTCCTGAACTCTAAATGTGGAGTGCTCCAGGACCCTGTGCTTGAACGCATCCCTTTTCCTATCTCGCTCACTCCCTATGTCCAGTGCCACAGTTTCCCATACCATCTACACTGTGACAACTCACCAGTTTGGATCTAAGTCTCAAATGTTGTGTTATCCAGAAGCTGGCATAGGCTTCAAAAGAATTTTATAGGTTTTCTTTCATGCACAGGAACTCCTGTTACCTATCTACCTCCCACACTCAAACACACCAGGCCTTCCTTTGTGATCCACAGAAGAGGGAGGGCCTTGAACTCACAAATAAACAAATCTGAAAAGGCTATTTGAAAGGGAGCAGTCAGCAGGCATTTGAAAAGTCCTCAGATATACATTTGAAGATATGGAGGAAAATCACTTTTTTTAGAACATCAAGGAGAAATACAGAATTGAACATTATTTAGAAGTTTAAGATGGCCACATAAGTAAAACAGAATATCTTTATGTTATTTTAGTCTGTTTCAATATTTTGAATTGGTTACATGGAGTCCTGGCGACTGAAGAAGACCTGATTTCACAGTATCCAGATGGGATTACTCTGCAGAACTCCCGATTTATATCTGCAACCTCTCACTGGGCCTCTCTGCTAGGATGTCAAATGCATACCTCAAAGTCAACATATCAAACACGAGCTCCCGCTTCTGCCCATGAACACCTCCTGCACATGTTGCCATTGCAATTAACAGTAACACTATCGTTTCACCCTCACATGGTCAAAACCTTTGGAGTTGTCATAGTCCGAATTCTCTAGAGAAGCAAGGCACCAACAGATAGTAAACAAATATAAGGGGATGACATGGGAAACAAAGGCAAAAGAAAAAGTAAGTTTCCTTTCTGCCTCCAGCCCACTGAGAAGTCCTTGGGAACTCAGCTGTCTCGATGTTGATACTTGGTTAAGAGCAAAGGCAATCTTAGCTTAACAATATCCTGACCCCCCAGGATCCTGTGTATCTAGTTTAAACATACAGAATTTCCTTTGGAAACTTCCTTTATCACTACCCCTCAAGATATAGGTTAGCAATCATCCTCCAAACATATGGCCCACTGATACACATCTGAAGGATCTCATGATAAAGTTTTTATTAGATAGTAATAAATGACCTTTTTCTAAAAAGGGCTTGTCCCCTCTAGATCCTGGAAACCTTGCTTCCAAAATTCCTTACTGCCTTATGCTATCCCTAAACCCCTCCCAAATTAAAAGTATAGAATTGGTCACCCAGTCAAACCCCGTACAGCTTTTCTACCCACCAGTCCTGTCCCCATGCTTTGCACCAAAGAGGTCTCAAAAAATCTTTCTGGGCCCTTTGCTCTGAACCCCAGCACTTCCACGTCAGAGGACACGAGTTTGACTGAAATGCAAAGTTCAAGGTGGAGGCAATTAATGTGGGCTGAATTCAGATCAGTTTGCAGGAGCTGATTTAAAATGCCTTATGGGAACTTCATGCCAGAAAATGGAGAGGCACTGGAAATTTTAAGAAAGAAAGCAACGAGGCATATTTCTATTCTAAAAAGTAAAGTCAAACTGCAATTTAGACAAGAAGAGGAGTGGTTGTTCCTGAAATGATCTTGCCTATAATAAACTGACTCTCAGTGTCATTGTGTCTTCCTAAAGAGAGAGACACAAAAGTGCCAACAATGTTAAAGGTGGGAATCCACCCCTACCTATTAAATATAAACAAAAATTAGGAAAAGATGATGTGATTATAGGTTTCTGTGTTGTTTTGAAATAAAAAGTCATTGTGAAGTTATAAACAAATATAATTGTAACAATGATTTGGGTACACATGGGAACTGAGGAACTAATTATTTTTCTCCTCTAAAGTGTCTACTGCTGTTTATCAAGTTTGCAAGATAAATGCTTTAATTCATTACATTTACATAAATCCCCTTGCAGTGCCTTATTTATCAGCACACTTACAAAATGAATTGATTTTCTAACACTTACTAACTTTTTTAAATTAGCATACTTATATTTGCACTTTATTAAACTCAGTTTTTCTTCAGTTAAAGTATCTTATCAGCTTATCACCAAAAACTGGACTCCAGAATCAATCAGAATTTGAAAATTTAATTTCCTCCTTTATGAATAGGGTCCACTTTTTCTCACCTTCTGCCTGATACCCACTGCTTTCATTAAATCAAAACCAGTAACTCTACCCTTGGTAGGTTTAACTGCTGTAAAAGAACTGAAAAATTAGATTGCAAGTTGGTACAAAAGCTTGGTATATCATGAAGACAGAATAAAGTTTCTTCAAAAAAATTAAACTCTCCAGGTGTGAATTTTCCTTAATGTGACTTGTTCTTTTATTTCTCAGAACATAGAACTTAGTAACTTAATTTGTAATTACATTACAATCAAGAAACAACATTCTGCCTTTTACAATACTTGCTACATATATCAGAATAATAAGTATCCATGTACATTTCTGTTCTTATTACCTTCTCTAAGCATCTCCTAAAAGAAGATAAAGTAGTATTTCAGAAATGGGAAGAAGAAGCAGAAGCATATAGTTAAACTTTAAGCACATGAAAGAACAGAATAGATCTAAGGTGATCTATTGTACAAAGAGCTCTCAGGCACTTTCAGATATTAGCCTGGACAACAGAACAGCTGCCTGTTCCTCATTCTTTCTCCTTGGATACAGTGACTCAGCTTTGATTTATCTGGCTCCTGTTTTTTATCCATTTCTGAGCCTTCTGGATGCAAAACCAATACCACCCACCTGAAGTCTGACCCCTCAGCTTAACTAAATTTTAGACTACTTTCTTCTTAAGTATACGCTCTTGACATCCCTTTTCTTAGAGCATTTACTTTATTCTTTCTCTGACCATTTGAAACATAAATTTTCTACAACCCAGAAATGCCCTTCTCAGATCTGTGAGACACCTTTTTGAAATGTAGTCAGAAAGAAAGAAAGAAAGAAAGAAAGAAAGAAAGAAAGAAAGAAAGAAAGAGAGAGAGAGGAGGGAAAAAGAGGGAAGGAAGGAAGGAAATAAAGAAGGAAGGAAAGAAGGAAGGAAGGGAGGAAGAAAGGAAGGAAAGGAGGAAGGGAGGAAAGGGAGAAAGAAAGAAAGTTGGTCTCAGTCCCCCAGTCCCTGTGGAGCCTAACTTAATGATAAGCACCAATTAGCAAACTCAGATGGGTTAATCATACAGACATCTGTGGTCCTCCACTACTTTCATCCTCGCTCACTCCAGTGCTTAACAGCTCTCCCACCTTTTGTTTCAGTGAAATTTAGTTCATTCTCTCCCTTGTTGCAATAACCTTGACTCCTATACTAATTGTCATGGATAAAGTCTTCCTTGCCTCTAGAATTCCACCAGGTACAACCGTCTTTGACAGGTCACAGGCTGATGTTCTCCACTGGTCGAGACAGCCTCAGCCTTGTTTAGGCATAGTTTTAAAGGTGAGCCCCCAAAGGGGCAAGTATATGTAACTGGAGGTTTTGAGCTCGCGCTGCATGTGTGTTGGCTGGGTGAGTTAGGGAACATCTTTCCCTTGGTTTCATGCTCATCTGTAGGAGGCCTGTCCCATTCTTCCCCTCCCAGGGATGGGAGTGAATTGTTTACATGGTAACCTTGAGAATAAGAGATCTGCTGACAATAAAGCCAATTTGGCAGGAAGGCCTGAGAGAGTAAAGTAAGCATTATGTGTTTGTTAATTTAATCAACTGAAATATAAACAAATAAGTTTCAAACTCAGGCACAGAGCAGGTAGATCATTTTTGACATTCTCAAATGCTGGATTTTTTTTTCAGGTCAGTGTTTACAACAAACTGAAGATACTAAACTTATAAATTATGTTAAAATACTTAGGAGATTTAATTAAGTTCCTCAAGGAATTGAGTGTTTAAAAGAGTTTAAATCATTAGGCTTGAGCTTATCAATATTAATTAAAGAATAAGTTAAAGAATTAAGGTGACTGATCTCTCTCAAATGCAATTTTTAGATTTATAAATGACATGATAAAATTTGTGAAAAATAGCTTAAAGACCTAAGGAAATGTGGTTTTTGATTTTGTAAGTTTGAGAAATTGTTAGTTTCGCTGCAAACTGTAAAAGTATATTACTTGCCAAAAGGCATTCTGGAAACTCACATTAACTAATAAAATACTGATAATCCAGTCTTTTAGGGATTATTTTGAAAAGCTTGATGGCAGATGTGAATGCCAATAATAGCTCAATAAATGGATTCTGAATATTGACTATGGGGAAATTATCCGTATAAACTTCTTTAAAAGATTTTATTTATTTTAGAGAGAGAGCAGAGGAGGAGAGGGGGAAAGAATCTCAAGCTAATTAGGCACGGAGCACGGAGCTTGACAAGGGCTCAATCCCAGGATGCTGAGATCATAACCTGAACCAAAACCAAAAGTCCAATGCTCTGAAAGAGCCACCCAGGTATCCCATTTGTATAGACTCTGGATAGTTTTTTAAAAAAGAAACTAGCAATCAAAAATTAATGGCCCTTTAAGATAAACCTTCTGTATTCTAAAATGTCAAGAAAAATATTATTTGCTATTTTTAATTTAGATTTATTTTAGCAGGCATACTGTTAAAAAGAAGACAATAGCTGGGAAATGAAGTCCTTTATGCCCCATATCACCAAACCAAGACTTAATCACTTTCTGTTCTCTCAGAAATGGAATCTTAAACCAGTCAAATCCAAATCACCTGATCAGCACTAGTTAGGTAATCTGCCTCCTAGAACCCTGGGATCCCTGGATGGAAAGTGACCTTGCAGTAACCAACCTTCCTATTTGTCTAGAACAGCTTTCTTGCTCCCACTCCCTTCTACCTATAAAACTCTTTCATTTTGTACAGTTCCTTAGAGCTGCTTCCTATCTGCTAGATGGGTTGGTACCCGATTCACGAATCATTGAATGAAACCAACAAAATCTTTAAAATTTACTCAGTTGAATTTTTGTTTTTTAACAATATAAAATTTCAATAGGTCCTTTATCCAGTGACCCAATTCTACACGAGTCGAATTTTAATTTTTAATGTTGTCAAGACCACCTAAGACAGTCACACTGGGAACAAAATGGAGACAGTAAATGTAGGCACATGAAAGAAAATAAAATTTAACCTTACCTAACATAAGATGCAGGAATTTACGAAGCGCCTGGGTGGCTCAGATCATGATCCTGGAGTCCCAGGATTCAGCCCCGCATCCCGCCCAGCACGGGCTCTCTGCGAAGCGGGAAGTCTACTCCCTCTCTCACCCCTCCCGCCCCACCAGCTTGTGTTCCCCCTCTAGCTGTGTTTCTTTCTGTCAAATAAATAAAACCCGTTAAAAAAAAAAAAAAAAAGATGCCGGAATTTACAGCTCCGTTTAGAAATCAGCGGAGGATACCTGCCCACCCCGGAACGCCGGGTCTGTTGATGCCTGCTCTGGACTTTCCTTGTTTCCCTGACTCAACTATCTTAATCTAAGTAAGGAGGAAGACCAGGGGGCAACCAGTTTTCAGCTGAAAAAGCCAAACAACTTCCACGTTTGCCCTGTAAAAACTCCCTCACCTGGGAGCAACTCAGAAGTCACTGTTTTCGTAGCCTTGGGTTTCCGGGATTGTAGGTTAAAGCCCTTGCAATAAATTCATCTTTTGCCTTTGTTTTACTCAGTGTGCGGAGTGTGGTTTTTGACAGTGTTTTGAGGATATGAGACACTTTTGTACTAGAAATAAGCATGATACAATTAGAGAACTGCCACCTAACTTTACTACTTTAAATTATACAAGTGAAAGGCATTATGCTAAGTACCCTAGCCTGACCCACTGAGTATTTCTATTCTGGTTGTACTCACACACACATCCAAAACAATGCTACAAAAACAAAACAAAACAAAACAAACAAACAAAAAACCCCCAAAACCCCTAAAATACAAGTTACTCTATAAAGCACAGTGAGATTTCATTTCTTACTGGAGTCCCCAAAAAATCAGGTGTATTTGCTTTAAGTTATGGAATAGGTAGGAACTTGACCGTGGCTGTGATGCAAATGTATTTTTAACTAAATGTCCATTGTCACATATGTGACTTAGCCGGTCATCAAACAATCCGTATGGGTAATATAATAGGAGATTATATTTCAAGGAGATCTAATTTTTTCTGTGAACATCGGCAAATAATTTAATGAAAACATGGGAACTTCCTCTACTCAGACTTAGGAAGGCAGGTCCTGTTTCTCTGAGTAAATGTATCACAAAGATAGCATTACCATGTAAATGGATGCCATCAATAGAAAATCAGTAGCACTTAATAAAAAAGCTAATTGCAACATATTCAAGAGGAAAAACCTGGAGGGACTTCTCAGAAGCTAAGTGAAAAATAGGTTTGGGTTTAAGTGTCATTAAAGAAAGAGAAATAAACTAAACAGAATGAAAACTGTGGGAATGTGAGGAGGTGACAAGGCAGAGTGGAAGGAGATGACAGAAGACTTCTGCAAATGGATTTGAGGGAGGAGAAGAGGAAAGAGGAAGCAGGAACAGTGAAATTCACATCAGCGGGTTTGCTGGGTCCCACAAGAGGCGGCATTTCTCAAGGCCATTCTTTGGAGCAGGAAAAGAGGGCCCTGGAGAAAAACAGCATGCCCCAAGGCTAATCTGTTGTACCCAGCAAGGGTTGACCTAGCTCTGTGAGCTGTTGGGAGAGAATCCTGTGTGCATAGCTGAGGGAGAAATTCAGACCTTTTTATTTTTCATTAGTTCAATAAAAACCAGGACACAATCAACATAACAAAAGGTGTGCCGATTCCTTAATATAATTCTACTGCATTCATCAAAAGCTTTTCTCTCTTTAGAAGTCTGCTCTCCATAGTTGTTAGATGTCTTACAGACTAATGAAACGCATCATCAAGGAAGCACTTGTGCTCACAGGCATTAGGGAAAGCGTAGGCAGGGACACCTACTGGATATGATGTGATGTGCAAGGAGAGGTTCTCCATTTAAAAATCCTTCCCCTAGAGCATTTGGCACTGCGCAAAACAAAAACAAAAACAAAACCCACTAGCAGAGTAATTCAGGTTAGGCATTCTTTTCTTTGAAGTCCAAGGTTAAAATGTAAGTCAGCTATCTGAAAGAAAAACTAGACTCCTTTTTTAGGCAGGATCCTTATCTCTAATGGCTAATAACTCTGTAGATGGCAATGTGGGGCTATCTCCCCAGATTTTCTTCTTTGTAAAGAACCCCAATTATTATAAGTTGGGTGGAGAGAAGCGTTTTACTACTGTGAACCTGCCATCTTGATCATAGCCTATTGGACAAGGGAGGATACATGATTTCTGCTAGGCTCATCAGGATCTTTTTTTTTTTTTTTTTTTAAAGATTTTATTTATTTGACAGCGAGAAACACAGCGAGAGAGGGAACACAAGCAGGGGGAGTGAGAGAGGGAGAAGCAGGCTTCCCGCCTAGCAGGGAGCCCGATGTGGGACTCGATCCCGGTTCTCCGGGATCATGACCTGAGCCGAAGGCAGTTGCTTAACCAACCCAGGCGTCCCTCATCAGGATCTTTTACTTAAGAATTTAAACTGAGATACACAGAAATTAGGAATTGCAAACTGAGATGAATGAAATAGCTCTAGGATTTTCCCCCTCAAATCTGAGTTACCTAGGCACCACTTAAGTAAAGAAGATATCACGGAATTCCAATATGATCATAAAATTTTTTTATAATATGACATAATCATGGATAAGAATAACCCTATATTTATATTTATAACCAGTATCCATTTATAAGATCTAAGACAGTTACAAATATAAACAAAATTATACAACCAATAATAGTCAAATTAAAATAATAAAGATCATTTGAAGAGAATGTTGTTCTGCTTAAAGTAAATCATGGAAATCTCAGTGTATTACAATGATGAACCGATTTTCCTGTGACTTAGGAAAATCCTTAGTTCAGATAGCATGTGTGACATGGTGGGTTGATATTACAGACATCTCATGCACTCCTTGTTCTAAAAGAACTTTAACGGGGCACCTGGGTGGCTCAGTTGGTTAAGCGACTGCCTTTGGCTCAGGTCATGATCCTGGAGACCCAGGATCGAGTCCCACATCGAGTCCCACATCGGGCTCCCTGCTCGGCGGGAAGCCTGCTTCTCCCTCCCTCACTCCCCCTGCTTGTGTTCCCTCTCTGGCTGTGTTTCTCTCTGTCAAATAAATAAAAACTTTAAAAAAAAATAAAATAAAATAACTTTAACTCGGTTCTTTTGTCAATAGCTCTTACTTGTCATTTGGAGCAGCATGCTTGGCACTCCATTATAAATATCCAAATTCAAGGACTTAAATGAGGCACAGAAATTGATTAGCAGTATTTGATTTTAATATAGTTGTCCAAATGATTTAGAATGTGTTAATTTCTTTAAAAAATAATCATTATGCCAAACATTTCAATTATTTAAATCCAAATAAAAATACAAAATATATCCATGTTTTCCTAAGCCTTTGAAGGTCCCGATTTGTGTCTCATTGTTCCGGAGCAACGCTGCCTACCCAGTCAAATCTTCTGAGGTGATAAAAATTTCTGCTTTTGTAAACAGCCACTGGCCCCATGTGGCTATAAAGTCACTTAAAATGTAACTAATGGGATTGGTGAATTGAATATTAAATTTTATTTAATTTTAACCAATTTAAATTCAAATAGCCATATGTGGCTGGCAGCTGCCTTAATGGGCAGCAGCTGTACTTTTCTTCTGACTACCTGTCAAATGCTGACTTTACAGAATATTACTAAACTATTACTAAAATGACTCTTTGTATAACAAATTACCAATGCAAATTTAGTAGCTTAAGACAACAAGCATTTGTTTTGCTCCCATAGTTTTCATGAGTCAGGAATTTGGGAGCAGCTTACCTGAATGTCTACATGAAATATTATTATTAATTAATAATAACATTAATTATGTTTATATAATATGAATACTTTCATTAGTGTTTCATATAAATATATAAATAATCAGTCCCAAGTCATAAGTCATACTGGTCAGTGGACGAGATGGGATTTGAATCCACATAGTCTGACTCCAAAGTCTATGCTGCTTCTTCTTGATTTTTTTTAAAGGTTTTATTTATTTATTTGTCAGAGAGAGAAAGAAGGCCCAGGCAGGAGGAAGCGGCAGGCAGAGGAAGAAGCAGGCTCCCCAATGATCAAGGAGCCCAGTGAGCAAGGAGCCCAATATGGGACTCTGATCCCAGGACCCTGGGACCATGACCTGAGCTCAAGGCAGACACTTACCTGACTGAGCCACCCAGGCATCTGTAAGGGCTATGCTTCTAACCACGGTCCTCTTCTGCTACTCTAAGTTATGACATCCCGGTTCACAACAGAAAAATTTCCAAACTTCTTACCCTGATGGGTAGAGCCTCCACAATCTGGCCCACAACACCTTAGCTACTCCAGCCTGCCCTCCTACACTCCCCAAAGTACACAGCCAGCTGGCTTTCCACCACCTCTGTCTGCACCTTTATGCCTTCTGAACCTGAAAACCCAGTTGAACGGGGGCGTGATCACAGAGACACCAGCACACGAGAAGCAGCCAGCCTCCCAACTGCCACCTTGTCTGACATCGGAATTCTGAGGCTATGGAATCCAAATTTGACAACGTGATCTTTCAGACTGTTTTATAAGTGTTTATTTAGACTCTCAGTTCAAGAACAAGGAAAATGAAATTTAGAGCTGAGCTATGTGAACACGGTCTGACTCTTAGATAATTTATTTTTTATGACAGATTCCATTTTCTGCTGCTGGCACGATTACACGGGAATACATTTGTCCACTGAGAGTACATTTGTGTCTTTTGCATGGGCTAACTCAGTGGTAGCATTTAATTTGTGCACTATTATTCACTTATTGGCCCAAAAGACAGTACATGCTCAGAATTACTAAGTTATTGAAATGTTATTACAAGAATCAGTCTTGAGAAGCAAAAGGAACATTAGTATGTAGCTTGAGGTTGTCTCATTATCTTTAAAAAGCAGATATCATTGACATGATTAGTTTCCTGGATAAATTTAGGTTTGAAAGGTATGAATATGTACTCCATCAGAAATGTTGTGTTGAGTATTATTTATTGTGCAGTGTAATTGTGGAAAACTGAAATATATAGAGTGAACGTGGGGTAGATGTATGCCAGTAGGGTCTGGTGCAGTAGTGCCCCTCTGAAAGAGATTGTCATTTATCAAGTCTAGCCAATTGTTGTAGTGGTGGAATGTGGCCCAATGTTGCTAGAAATTTTGATTTTTAAGAGGAATCAGATTTCCAGATATTTATATAAAATACCCTGATGTTTAAATGTTGGTAAGTGTGGTAAGCATAATTCTAACAATGATTCCTAATGACCCACTTCAGTATGGAATCCTTTTCCCTTAGAATGTGACTGGGATCTGTTATAAGAATGAGATATTACTCCTCCCCTGTTACATTATGTGGCAGAAGGTTGATGGTCTAGGTAAACCTAATATAATCTCAGACTGTCAAAGGGAAAAAGTGCGAAGATACCAGAAGATTTTGATGGCTTTGGAGTTTTAAAAGGCCACCCTCAAGGACTGAGAAGCATGTAGAGGCTGAGAGGAGTCCCAGGGTGACCGCCAGCAAGAAAATGGGGACTTTGGTCCCACAACCACAGGGAACGGAATTCTGCCAAATGACATGAATAAGCTTGGAAATGAATTCTTCCCCAGTGTTTTCAAGTGAGAGCGCTCTTTCTCGCCAACATTTCCATTTTGTTTTTGTGAGACCCTGGACAGAGAGCCCAGCTGAGCCCAGCTGATTTATGACCAACAAACAGACTCTGACATAATAAATGGGTGTTATTTTAGGTTGTTATCTATGTGGTTATTTATTACTCAGTTACAGAAAAGTAATACTGTAAGCAATTAAAACTATTTAAAAAACCTGTTAATAGGTCCATCAGTATGCATCAAAGAGGCATTGCTTTGCAAGCTCTGGTATAGCTAAGGTGAGGTGAGTAAGTTTAGATGGAAGGGGGTCTAGAGTTCATTTTCTGATGTAACAAACTATACACTGTGCTTCTTATGGTCCTTACTTAAAGATATCTTAACATAAATTAACTTTGATTTGAAATGCAAATAAAAAATGGCCACATTTTGGATAATGGGTAAAAGCATAAGATGATATGTGTGAATGCATTACTGGAGACAATATTTTGACTTTGTGGATATTTTCTGTGTTTGTAATGTTAGGTCACTGAGGTAAATCAGGAAGAAAGGAAATTTTAACATTTTTTCTTAAAAATGAATTGGAGATCATTGTTTTCTTAAAACTCTTTATTGTTGGTCTACACAAATCTGCTTCATTTATTTCTTGATCGAAGATGTATCTTTAAATAGATGGTGACTCTTTGCATCCCTAAAGGCTCTCTAGCTTGACTACCATGTAATGAATATGGGCAAGTTCAGAAATTCCATGAGAGGTAGTTTTTATTTTGGCAAGTAAATTTTGGAAGATTATTCGAAGTGGCTCTGGGAATAAACTTGTTCTCATGGCATAGATAACAACATTCTTTGGCTGACGTGTGTCTTAAATTAAAAATGGTTAATCAGCAAGTACCTTCTCTTGCAGCCCTTAGAAGACTCTCCTTATCTATTCAGTGTAGTTAACTGAACACCTAGTGTGTTCAAGACACAGTGTTGTGGATAGAACTTTAAGAACAAAGATGACTAAAAAGACATGCTAGTAGCTGCATCTCCTTTTTCTTTTTCAGGCTTCCTGTTACAGTTCGAAGTGAGTATGTATGGGTCCTGTTAAACATGTTACCAAGATTTCTTGGTATGTGCCCTGCTCCCCACTTCCGGCAACCATACAAGCAACTGTCAACTTGAAGACAAAAAGCGGGTTTGCTCATTTGCAGGGGAAGAAGCTGAGGAACTTCAGCTTCCCCCAGTATCTGCTCCAACTGCTTGCAGAGACCCTGCCCAGGGATGCTTGCTGCGTACAAACTGCTAAGCTGGATTTGCACACAAGCAGATTTAAGAGACCATTTTGTCCTCTTTGTCAGATGAGGGTGACTGGCTGCATATCTTACCATTCACTTAAGTTATTCTTGCTCTGGGCAGGTTCCAGTAAATGGTAGGGCTTTTAAAAGCAGGTTGGGGCCCTGGAGAAATTTTGAGGGTAAGCTGGCTAATAATCTTTGCAGGAGACTTTTATAAATGCAGCTTGTTTGGACTCTGGCTCAGCTCCCCCACCCCCTGCACCTTGCCCCTCACCCTGGGGGTGGAGATGAAGACAGTGAGTGTCCTGCAGTTCCTCCCAGGTGACATTTCTATTTGGTAGGCCCAAGGCCAAAAGGTGGGGAGAGGAGAAAAATTTCCCTTTCATTAGCACTTCACACGTCTTTAAAATTAGCCATTTGTTTACTCAGTGGAGTCATAAGGTAATGGATGTTCATGACATAAAACAAATATCTTAACATTAGAGACTACAGATGATTCTTAGTTATCTGTTTGGGAATGCTAAAACTTACATAAAATATAACTATCACAGTATCATTATTGTTTCTTTTGCAATTTTCCAGTAGTGTCCCAGGCGTATTAAATAAGACATGCATTTAGCTAATGTGTTATCCTTTGAACAGCAGCGTTTACAGTGGGACTCCTCTTTTTCTTCAGTTTAGGTCCTATGTTTTATATGAAGACTAATAAAAAGTTATATAAGAGGTTTTTTTTGCTACTCTCTAAAAATTGGTTATACTGCTTTGTAGAGATAGCTCTATGATATTATTAACACATCATAGTATGCCAGAAGTTATAATTCTTTGGCCACAAAAATCTTTTTTTCTTTTCTCTCCAAATTAACCTTGGGGTTGATTTCTCAATGAATGGTAACAATGTAAAATTGCTTGCAGCACTGTTCTATGGTATGTTCAAACTCCCGTTCCGCTTTTGTCTTATTGGTGTTAAAATCTGCAACTTGACCTTTCTTTGAAATTAATGGTCACACAGTAACTGTAGGTCGGGTTCTAGCAAAATCAATATTTACTTGGCTAGAAAAATGTTTTCATCTGTTTGCACATGATCTATTTTCTAGTTCTCTGAAGGTCCTGCATATCTTTTGTAGTTCTATTCCACGAGGAGGAAATTTCCAGAGCAGACTGCAGATCTGTGGTGTCCTGTGCGAGCAAGGCAGGAGGCACCTCGTGTCGCCACCCCCCCGGCTGCTCACCCAGAAACTTTGCTCTCCACTATTGTCTTATGCTAATGACATTTTATTTTCAGGCTGGCGATTCATATAACATTAGTATCAATTATAATTTCATTTGATAAGGTAATTAATTCATTTCACTCAAACCCTAATGTGTGTTGGGACTATTAATAATTTCACATTTCTGAGTGTGCCACCATATGACAGCCATCTTTTTCTCAAGCTAGTAAGTGAAACACGGGGCTGATACTGAAGAAAGCAAACAGCTAAAGAGCACACTATTAAAAAAAAAAGGCTGATGATTGGGCTATTCTGGCAAGGGGACTACTGTGTTCTTTATAGTCAGTGCTGTGACTTCTGCAGATGAACTAAATTTCTAATAGCAGCATTTTTAAGAAAAGTAGTCAAAAACCATAAGAAACTCTTAGTCTCAGGAAACAAACTGAGGGTTGCTGGAGGGGAGAGGAGTGGGAGGGATGGGGTGGCTGGGTGATGACACTGGGGAGGGTTTGTGCTATGGTGAGTGCTGTGAATTGTGTAAGACTGATGATTCACAGTCCTGTACCTCTGATACAAATAATACATTATAAGTTTATTAAAGAAAGGAAGAAAGAAATCCACTACCTTAAAATCTCAAAAAAAAGTAGTCAAGGAAATACAGTTTTTCAAATCTTAGAAAGAAACCATCACTGAACTTTAATACATAAGAAAAGGAAAGAAAAAAAAAACATTACATTTGAGAAATACCCATATAGGTTTCAGGGTTTCTAGGAAATTAGAATGTTTCTAGCAATTAGAATATTGTTTGGTGAACAGTGGATGTGGGCAAGACAAGTGGATTGCCCCAAGGGGTATTTTACGCACATCAGGAAAAGCACTGCTTGTTTCTTTTCTCTCATCAAATAGGCAAGTCCATTTTTAGTGTATTGGTAGATATTGCTTTTATATGGTCTCCAATCTTTTAAAACATTCTCTCTTTATATGTATATATGTTAACATTATTTATAGTTTTGCAGTGATTCTGATCTTGCATTGGGAGTTATTCTGCTATTTCAAATGACTTTAGGATGGTTACACTTTTCTTCTTTTTCTTTTTCTTGTTCTTCTTGTCTTCTTCTTTTTTTTAAATCTAGAGAAGAGAATCATTTCCTGTCAGGCAAAAGGACAATTTGAGGTAAGTGGCTTCTATTTACAAATGGAGGATGAATAGGTATCCTTTGCCCTGGGACGGTGGAGCAAACTGGAACTCTATTTTTAACTTAGGGGTGATTATCCAAAATTTAAACTTAAAACTCATATTCAATTTACGTTAACATGTTTGGAACAACTTACCTATGTGAATCTACTTTTTTAACTGTTTGATTTGTTAAAAAAAAGATTTATCTATTTGAGAGAGAGAGCATGCACGCACGTGCACGGGTGCCTGGGTGTCAGGAGGAGTGGGGAGGGACAGAGGGAGAGGGAGACAAGCAAACCAATGAGACCATACTCTGACCCGAAATCAAGAGCTGGATGCTCAGCTGACTGAACCACCTAGGCGCCCCCTAACCATTTTTGAATTCTGAGTACAGGCCAAGTTCTTATGATAAAGACTGTGTCCAAATTGACATGTGCTAGAAGTGTAAAAATACATGCTGGATTTTAAAGAGGTAGTTCAAAAAATAAAAGAAAATACAAAAATGTTTAAAAAGTCTTATTAAAAAGCATTTTAACCTGATTATATGTTGGATTGATAACGTCTTTGATATGTTTGGATAATAAAGTACATTGTTATATTCAATTTCACCTGTTTCTACTTTTATTAATATGGCTACTGAAAATTTTAGGTTGCATATGTGGCTCTCTTATTTCCACCATAAGTCCAAGTTATGAAGCATGCACATAGTCCACATGACTCTCCTTCCCCTGAGAAATCACTGGTATTGGAAAAGACCCTCATCTAGTTTCTATGTAGTGACCAGACTGGATTTATCTTCAGTTACCATGAACCTGACTCTGGCTCTTCATTGTGCTTGCTTTTGGCCTCAAAAATTCAACCAATACCAGGTTTCTGGGCAGCATTTCTCCATCCTTATCAGAGCTTCTAGGCCCACTAGCAATGTGTTGAAGAAGAGCCTGCCAGTGGCTGTGCCATGATAACCCATGGAAGGGCTGGACTGGGGAAGGAAAGCAGTTTACCAGGACAGCCACTGCCTTGGAACTAGGCAGCCCACCTTCAAAGAGGTGCTAATATTTGGCAAATAATCCCTCCACGCTACTCAAGCAGTGCATAGGGAGTTTGATCCAGCTTCCACCCCCTTGGACACCGTCCTCTCAAACAAGCTTATACTGGGCTGCCTCAAATCGGCATGCTGGATTAGGACCAAACCAAACTGAACACAACTATTGCAAATACAAGCATTTACGTGTTCATGGATGGGTTCTGACTAGACTTCTAAATTTTCTACTATTCCCTGAGAATATGGTTTCTGGGAACTGATAAACACACATCTTTTGCATCACAATGTCTAGAATGACTCCTGCTCCATTGGGTACATTTAGTTATCTATCACCAACTTTACGGTATAAAATCTAAATGAACGCAGATGATGGGTTAGTTGATTATTCCTGGAAAAAATCACAAAACATGACAAGGATACAGATTTCTGACTCTGAATTCAATGTTTTTTTTTCTTCCATTATACCCCTCCTTTATAAATGTCACATTAAATCGGCATAGATATATTATGCAAATAAAGGCCAAAAGAATTATAAAGATGTCCATCATGTCTCTCAAATTTTAGTCTCCAACTTCTTGTCTTGGTCAAGCTCTTTCCAGTGGGAAAACATCCCAAAATGAAATTCACAACTTCGCTTCTCATTTCTATGCTAAGGATTCCTATTTTGATCTTTTCAGCCCCCACTTGTCTTCAAGGCTCTAGCGCTATATTTCCAACTGTTTTATCCATTCCTCAAAAACCCCACACATTTATATTGTACTATATATAACTGAGTCATCTTCAAAGGACTTGAAAAGCAGAAAGAAAAAGAAAACTTGGTAGAAAGTATGTACTACATTACCTCTAAAAGGAAAACAAATTCTAAGTGCGAGGCAGTATTTTGTCTTTCCTGGATTACACAAACCCTCAGGTTCTCCACTTCCACCTTGGTCACCAAATAGCTTCCAATTAACTTGGCTTCCCAGGAAGTCCTCACCAGAAAAAGTGGTTCTTGAAATTTTTTTTAAAGATTTTATTTATTTATTTATTTGACAGAGAGATAGATCACAGGTAGGCAGAGATGCAGGCAGAGAGAGAGAGAGGGAAGCAGGCTCCTTGTGAGCAGAGAGCTCAATGTGGGGCTCGATCCCAGGACCCTGAGATCATGACCTGAGCCGAAGGCAGAGGCACCCAGTGGTTCTTGAATTTAGTACTTTGGTTTACAGAAGTTAATATTCTGTTGCTACCTCCATATACAGAAATATTTTATTCAATTTATATGTATTGAGAATACTATATTCTAAGACCTGAAATTGTACAATAAGTAGTGTAAGAAAAGCATATGATATATATCTTATTATAGAAGATAATTATATGTAATTTCTAGAAAAGCAAATAAATCAGATTCTTGAACTAGTCTGAGGGACCAAAAAGGCTGGTCTAAGGTAATAGCATTTGAGAATATGTAAGGGCCTTGGGGTAAAAGGAAGTAAATTATTGTAAAAGAAATATTGTTTCAAACCCAGTCTGGGGTAAAACCTTATTGCTTTGATATAATTAGTAATCTTTTTCTTTGGATAAATTAGAACTCTGATAATTGCTTAATTATTTATGGGATCGATATCGGTGTTGGGAAGCCAATCATTCATGCATCCACCAGACAGTCAAGAGTCTTCAGACCTTGAAATAAATATTCTTTTTGTCTAATTTATGTAGTCTATAAGTGCCTCTACTAGGGGAGAAACTTTTAAATTGGCCCACTAGAGGTTTTTCTCCACACAGGAAGATTATAATAGGACTCTGACATGTGCTCATAGCTAAATTGTCTAGAAAGTTATTGTCTTAAGAATTACTTCTGAGTCTATAATTAAGTTAATATCATAGAAAACAGAACCAAAATGGGGGCACTGGATGTGGTGAAGAAGAAAATCAAGGGACAAGCAAAATCCAGATCAAGCAAGGAACTGTCCTTCAATTTTTGGATCTTATTCATAAAGACAAGGTATAAAAATATGGGGGGTGATCACATTTACATTTTATGATGATCAGTTTTTCTAGGACCTGCTATCCAATAGGAATATAAATATGTGAGTCACAATTACAAGCAACATATTTAATGTAAATTTTCTAGCAGCCACAGTAAAAAAAGTAAAGAGAATCAGATGAATTAATCATAATACTACAGATAATATAACCCAATTTATTGACAGAGTTTTCATTTTAACATGTAATGAATGTAAGAAATTATTTATTCAGTTTTTCATCAACTTCAACTCAATAGTGTGCTATTCTAGAATATAAGGTTAATTGTTAAAAGTTCTAGTAACAAAGGTTTATTATTATTTTTTACAATTTCATGGAAAACTTGAGAACTTTCATTTTCCTCTAAAAAGATTAGTTCAGAATGTACTATGTTTAATTTCTATGAATATGCTTTCTTACTGATGAATGCCTGCATAAATAAGAGATAATGGGTACTTCATGAGAAGATCCTCCACATCATTATGCAGATCATTTCCACTAAATTAAAAATAATACTGCATTCAGAAATGCAATATTTTATGTTAGTGCCTCCCTCCATCCAAAAAAGCAAAACACAATTTAAGCTTCTTTTAAAACATCTTAACTTATCAAAGACATAGAATCAACATTTTTAAGGTGGCTTATTTCTTACAAAAAAGTAACAGTTTTTTAAATGTGAAAATCCAAAAGGCTGAAACAAAGGCATTTGAATTTCTCCAAATTCAAATATAATTCATGTGATCATTAATTCTATCAGTGTCTGAAAACAATCTTATAAAGAAATACTATAATTATCCCATTTTACAGATGAGGAAACTGGATGAAAGACATACTTTTAGCAAGACTCTAATATTACCTTGAATGTATTTACAAATTGAATCCTGAGAATATTTGTTACATTATTGATATAATTAACTTATTATAAGGACAGTGTTATTACAGCAAATTTATTCAAAGTTTCCTGAGTGCTAGGCATTGTTTTAAATGCTTTACAGATCCAAACCTAACCCCCCAACATCCCTATAGGTAGATACACTTACTATAAGCTCCATGTTTTAAATGAGGGAATTAAAAGATAAATTCTTAAAAAAAATTTAATAAGTTGAAATACTTCATGCATTGTTCTCAAGAATGTTTTAAAATAGTCTAATACATATTTTATAATTATTAGTTTGTAATAATAGTTGTAAAAGCAGCTACATCTCTGGAGGGCCTTGTAAGTGTTGGGCACTGTTCCAGCCATTTGCATGTAGTTAATCTACTTGATCATCATGGTGATCTGTGAGAGCGCGATACTATTACTATCAGTATTTTACAGGTAGGAAAACAGAGGCATCCAGAATATGGGTAAACAGGCCAATGTCACACAGAGAAGAATGACAGTGGGATTCCTATAGTGCACGTGTCAAAATTGTATTCAAGTTTTATTTTAATTCAGTGGTTATCTGGGTAGGATGAAATGTGGACATTTCCTTCATTTCCTAAACTGTGAATGAAGAAACAAATGCATCAATTTTGGATGACTGACCCATTTTAACTAATGCCTCCCCCCCCTCCACAATTGTTCAAATTCAAAAGTTTTCCTGTCTTAAAAATCAAAACCCTACATATATCATCCAAATATATATTCTTATTACTGAGGTTGGAACTCAAGGTATTTTTTTAAAGTCTAATTTTTTAAAAAAATTTCATTTATTTATTTGACAGAGCAAAACACAGCTAGAGAGGGAACACAAGCAGGGGGAGTGAGAGAGGGAGAAGCAGGCTTCCTGCCGAGCAGGGAGCCCAATGTGGGGATTGAACCCAGGACTCCGGGATCATGATCTGAGCCAAAGGCAGCCGCTTAATGACTGAGCCACCCAGGTACCCCTAAAAGTCTAATTTTAAAGGAGGTTTTCCTTCTCTAATCTCCATTAAAAAGTTAAGTATCACCGGGCACCTGGGTAGCTCAGAGGGTTAAGCCTCTGCTTTCAGCTCAGGTCATGATATCGGGGTCCTGAGATCGAGTCCCACATGGGGCTCCCTACTCAGTGGGGAGCCTACTTCTCCCTCTTTCTCTGCCTGCCTCTCTGCCTATTTGTGGTCTCTCTCTCTGTGTCAAATAAATAAATAAAATCTTAAAAAAAAAAAAAGTTAAGCACCACCAAAAACTTATTTGGCTTTAACATAATCTTTCAGAAATAAAATTTTAATAGAAGATTTAGTGAAATATAAGCTAAGCAAAGGAACAATAAATTTATTTAACTAATATCAACATTCTATTTTATATTAACTCATAATCAAGCATTTAGATAGACTAGTGAGAGTTTTCTAAAAATACTCACTGAACAAATTTCATTAAAAAGTGTATCTTAGACCTTCAGTTAATTTAATTTATTTACTAAAAGTGATGTGGTCCTTTCTATAAGATATATAAAGGAAACATTATTGATGAAGCATTAATAGTAGAAGCAATGAAAATTTTGACACTTTTTGGTGCACAATTATTCAGTTTTTCTCCATATATAGACACCACACCTTGTTGTCAATAAATAATTCCACTTTAATGGCAAAGTAATAATTTAGACAGATACAGGGTGCACATTGCAAAAAAATATATGCAAGCTGGTTTACAAGCTAGAGGAACGATAAACCAATAGAAAATACATCATCCAGTTAAGTCCATTGACACCAAGTACTTATTATTGGGGCTTTACAAAGACTACAAAACTTTTCAGATGATTTATTTCACTGTTTCTGCCTATTTACATGATATGTTACATCAAAAATGTACAAAATATAAAATGTATACAGACAAATGTTTCACAAACTAGTTTAAGTTGTAAACTAGGTGAACCTACTGGGATGTATTGCAGGAATTTTGTGTTTATGATCATGTTTGGACTGTGTCTCTCAAAATGGCAGGGAAAGATTAGCAATTTCTTTTAGATCACATATCATACAAGGGCAACTAGTCTCTCATCCAGCTACATTTAGTGATGTTTTATGACAGCTCTGATCCATGTTTGAGGCTTCAAAGTCAGGGTGACGATTCTATGTGCATAAATTCAGTTCAGATTTCCCTTAGGGCAATAGCACCGTGTAGGACCTATAGACTTAGCGACACTCTGAAAATGGCACAGAGGTCTTGTGTTGTTATTGTTCTCTAGCAACTGACCCACAGGTGGTCACAGAGAGTAGCACCAATGGCACATCCTGAAAGCAACCCATCATCACGTGCCTAGAACAAGTCTACACTATGGCCTAGCTCTTCGGTTAGGAAAACTCAACACCCCTTCCTCTGTGCGTGGTGGTAACTTCTCCCATGATTCCAATCAGTTTTCATGCACGTTCTTTAAAGCCTGCCACAACAGATGCACTTTTGGACATGTTTACTTTTCCAAAAACGTATTGGCTTCATGTACAGTTTTGAAGCATGCTCACTCTAGCACTGATAGCTCCTGCATCGTCATAACCACTGTAAATACAGGACAAACACACCAGATAAGAACAGATTTTAGGGTTTGCATTCTGTATTTGTTTGCAATGTACAGGAAATCTCAGCAAGTGAAATACCTCTTAACACCAACAGGATTAAAGTACATTTGTGTGTGTGTGTGTGTTCGTTTCGATTTGTGCAAGATTTTTAAAAATGATTATTTACAATACCTACCCAGTAGACTGTGCAAATCTAACCTTCTTTTACAGTATAAATGCTTCCTCTTCCACAGTGACTTCACTGCTTCAGTGTTCTTTAATGCTGAATTTCTCATGTACAACGATAGCAATCAAAACAACATGCTCAAAACTCAGAGGAATAGGAAGAAGAAAAAGAAGAAAAAAAAGTGGGGGAGGAAAAGCCAAATAGTTGTGCTCATGTTGCAACTACTGCTTCCAGCTCTGCTGGGTAAGAATTCCAAACATCCCTCCTTCTACAACTCTTTTGCCTAGAACTGGATGGAGGTTAGCCATATGTCTTCGCTTTGAAGTGACCGTCAAAGAGGGTTTCTGGGTTAACTCGAACATTTTGGAGGAGAGGCAATCTATTCCCAAGATAAAAATATTGATTATTTTTTTCCTCCTGTCCAATTCTTCCAAACAAAGCAAAATAGAAAAAGAGCCCCCAAACCCAAAAAACCGAAACATATCTAGAGATGAGGCTACCGTGTTAACTGGTGTTACTTGCTTATAAATGAAAAGACAGTGGAGATTACCAATGGTTTAGGATTTAAACCAACTGTTAAACTGTCATAGAAATCTGTTTTAAGGCAGTGAGACAGCACCATAGGAAATGTTCCTTCTTTCACTGAAAAGGCTCCAACGAATAAAGCCCTAAGAAAGCCTTTTGTCAGTGTCACTAATAATTGGTATAAAACTCTTGTTAAGGGAGTGGGCAGGTGGTTTAAAACAACCTTATAAAACCTGTGGTAAAAACAACCTTATAAAACCTGTGACTCATACACGAGAAAGTTGGCGGAGCACATCAGGTGAACGTGGCAGTTAAGAGTGACATTGGCACGTCTCTAGCCTGCTGTGGTGGTGTCTGCCCGGCGGCGGCGCAGTGCCGCTCGTGCGCACGGAGGACTGGCCTCTTGGCTTCGTTTTGCAATGGGGTGAGCACACAACACAAATGCTGCTGGAGCCCTGTGACCAGCACCATGTGGCACGAAGGAGGTTGGACGGAGAAGAAGGGGTCCCGCTCGGGGGAGGACGGGGCCCTCAGAGGAAACGAAAGGAAGGGACAAAAAAAGGGCTGCATTGTAAACTTTTAAAGACGAAGAAACAGAAAGTCCAGTTTGCTATCCCATGTGCAATCTATTCAGTTGCCCTGTCCTTAGGGTCCTTTCCAGTTGAGTTATGGAGCCGGACATCACTCCATGGATATAAAAAAAAAAAAATGCCTAGAAATAAAGTAAAGTTAAGCTTTTGTTTCAATCGAGCATCTTGGCGGTTCAGACTTAGCTCTGCTCCTCCGAGACCACGACTCTGGGTCAAGGCCCCTGACAGGGTGCTCTCATACTGGCAGTGTGGTTTAGTGAAAATACCTTACTTGTTAAACCTTAAGAAAAAGCATCGTCTCTTCCCCTAACTTCTTTGACCCCCTAGAGAGTAGATTCAAGAGATGAATCTAAAATGTCCTCATGGTGGCTGGTGCTATCGCTGTCACAGCTTTGTGTGCCCGAGTAATTGGCTGCTTCTTGGAGTTTCATTAGCATATTCATCTGAAGAAAGAAAAAGAGACATCGATGTAGGCAGTGATGCAGTAAATGAGCCAGCCCCATAAAACACACGGCGCGGAGCCACACGGAGGCAGCGCGCCTCACCCCATCCAAGGGAGACGGGAAACACTTTCAGATTGGTAGTAGTGGCCTCGGGCTCCTATCCTGGTTCTCCTGAGCATGGCTACGAAACCAAACCATAAGGACCAACTAGGGCCTCTACACAGCTCCTTCAATTGGGGCTGTGAATGAATATGGCTCCAGCGGGGAGACTGGGAAAGAAACTGTATCACAGCTGGACATCTGGGCTCGTTGCTGGAGAGCACGCAAAGCTTCTTGGCTTTTTGGCGTGGAAAAGCAGAAAGCTTTGAATGGCAAGTGAAAGTCGTGGATGTTCCTACACACACAGACACGCACTCAGGCGCGCGCACACGCTCCCGCGAGAGAAGGAGGGGAGGGAGTGGAAGGAAGCCAGCAGCTGCACACAAAGGCACCATCTGCTGTTTAGGGGCTGACCTCGAAGGGGTGACTGAATGAAGCCGACCATGAGTGTTTGAAGGGGGAGAGGGAAAGAATCACTGTCAACTTTCTGTAGTTGGTAAATTACTGGCTAAAATATGATTGATCTATCACTGGAAACAAAAGCCACCTTCTGGAACAATAGCAGCTGTCTTGGGTTCCCGTTTGATAGGACAATGGTAATGTTTGTTCCAGGAAAAAGGACACAGGCCAGAAAGCACCTGGGGAGAAAGACAGCTAGCGTTTCCACGTACTACAAAATAAAAGGCAGCCAGCTTGCTTGGCTTTTGATAGATCCGCAGATCCACTGTTAGAGGAAAAAAGAAAGATTGTTTAAAAGCAAATTGTGGGCAAACTGATGATTTTAGAAAGCTCAGGAAAACTGGCACAGGTCTTCATGAAAGGAGTAAGACTTATTTTCTTGTCAAGGGTTTCTAGAAGTTGTCCTAATCTTTATATTTGTTTAATGCATAGTAATTTTATTATTTTATAAAGTAATCCAAGTTGGTTTTTTTTTTTCCCAATCAGAGAACTGGAGAATCTGACCCAATAAAAGAGAAACTTAAAAAGGGGATTCCTTAGGCATGCGTTAGGCTATCGACACTCGTGTGTTCAGTGTAAAATCCGTTTTCAGTAAATGTTTGTAAAATCAATGATAAATTAGTAATCACCAATTTTGGCAAATGTGCCCTTCTGACAAAGAGGCTATAGTGATAACGTACTTTAAAGTCATTTTAATATTCCTCAGGATGTTTTTCAACATAATTGTTAGTCTAACTCTCTAAATTTATTAAATTAGCTACATACAGATATGAAATGAAAGTAGTTAGTGACAACTTCTCAATGCCACTAAGGCAAAAATCCAAATGCCTCCATAAACAGGTACTCTCTCTCTCTTCCTATCCCTCTCTGTCATCCACACACCCCTCCCCTCATGCACATATTGCTTCCCTCCTTTCTGATGTCAGGTCCTCCATCATTAGTCACTGGCTGTATGTTCAACCATTTGGTGAAGATAATTTGTAAAACACAATTGTGTGTTGAGTGTCCTCCTGATTTACTAAGAGTAGAAATTGTAAATGAGGTCTATTTAAAAGATTATGATTCTAACCTCTGTCACAAATGTTTGAAATCACTTGAACACTGAATGTTGTAAAAGTTTTATAGTGTAATACAAGTGTCATTAAAGTCTTAATTTTTGAAAATGCTACCATATAGTAAATACGCTTGATTAGAATAAGTTCCAAGTCTTAGATTCATATTAAATGTGCACACGGGATTTAATTTGCCTTCTCATAGTGTTGCTTTGTGCGTTCAAGTCAAAGAGGATTACAAGAGGGGGCAAGCTTACAAATATGATCCAGTAGTCACTGGGATAGATCATTACTCTCTGCAAAAGAATGTCCGTCCTCTCCTCTCCTCTGCTTGCCCCACATCCATAGTCATAAACATAAAGTCTTTCATTTGTGACAGGGTGCTCAGGTCCTTATCATCCCTGCTCTTACCAACTGGCTGGGCTCCTAGCCTCCATCCTCTCTTCTTTAATCTGTTGTCTGCTCTGTTACCAAAGAGATCTTTATAACCTGCAAATCTAGCTAATTTAAGTCCTCTGACCAAACACCTTTGATAGCTCCTCATTATCTGTGTGATAAAGTTTTAACTTCCTAACAAAGATAAACAAGCCTTGGCACAATATAGCAATTGCAGACTTTTACAGCTTTAATTCTTCTTGCCCTTTTTGTTCTAATCTCATTAATCTACAGATAGCATTTTTATTCATATTCATTTTCTATTATATTGTTCTAAGTTTTAGCTGCTGCATCCTTAATTTTGGATGTCCTCCATCCAACCACACGATGAACTTCTTTCTATTCTCCCTTCCAGATGCAGCTCAAGAATCTCATCTATGAAGCTTTCTCCTAATCACTTCCTCAATGGACTCACAACTTTATCTACCATGTGACTCTACCATTATTTTATTCTAACTTATATGGGTAGATGTCTCTCTCTACTCAGGAACTGTGAGCTTCTTGAGATTTATTTATTTTTTTATTTATCTACCAGGTCTTAGCCCTGAGGATATATTTATTAATACTTGTCGAAAGAATGAATGAGTTTGTTGATGATGAGTTTATTGAGCATGAATAAAATACCATGAGTTGTACCAAAAACTTATATCCTTGTTCATATCCAACATATTTCTGGCATTAAATAGTGGATTTTTCTCCAAGTATTTTTTATTTAGATTGGACTGCAAATATATTTTTACCTGATGCCAGTAGTTATAGAACTATAACAAAATAAAAGCAGATAGAATATTTATTTTCTTATCAGAAGGTGCCTGATTGAAAGATTTATTTTTAGTTGATAAGTCTTTTGCTATTTAATATGCCATAATCCCGTGTTTCTTAAGATGTTTAGTTGAGCAGCTGTTTAAGAGTCAGATTTTTTAGCCCCAGTTTTCACTCAGTACGAGAGACTCTGGATTTCTTTTCCGTACTAGAAGACAAGAGCATTCAGAGTCAGGAAGAGTGCTGGTTGGGTTTAGCTGATCAGGACCATGAGAACTGGGAAGCTGAGGATATCCCTTAAGGGTCCCTTACTCAAGAGTTTAATTTTCAAAACAAACTCTATAAAACCTCTCCTTACCTGGAACAGACACAGTATATAGACACACAAAGACAAGACTAGAGTTTATAAAATTCAGATGTAATAAACCACACATGTGTCCTAAAGTTTATATTTACTCTCAAATATGAACCATTCTATCAGCAATTAATTAGTATTTGCTAACAATTAGGCTGTATTCAAACCAATTCCTCTACTACTGTTGATTTCAAGTTATGCATGAGCTAAAGGATGAACTACGTGCTAGAAAAAGTAAGGTCCAAGCCCTTACAGATTTAATGGTCTAGAGCAAAAGTCCAGTATAGGAAGTCCTATATACAAGTTCTCTGGGCCTTAAGCAGGCCTTTGTATTTACTTCCTTGACTCTACCAAACCCTTTGAAATGGTATGCACAATTTTCTGTGTGTGTATGTGTATGTGTATGTGCCTTTTGCCATGGAAAAGATCCTAAAAATCTATCAGCTTGTTCACATATGACCCCCAAAATATTAAGACAGGTCCGATGAGATGACAATGTATATATGTTGGGTTGTGGGTATAGGAATATTCCGTAAAATGTCAAGTCATTTATGTTCTTAGGTATAGTCATAGGTTATGATTTTGAATAATTTCCTTTTTTGTTTGTTTTAAATAACATAATGACCTTTATTTCAGTATCTTTTCTTTCTGTATTGATTATACAAGTCCAGTGATTCCTTTAGCTATAGAATTGTAAGCTAATAAATGGATTACACCTGACACCAATCTATACAAATTCATCCATAAACATGAAAAAATACATAAAAAATAAATATTTTTCCTAATAATACCACTTACTTAATATTCTCAGAGTATTCATAGTTTGGAGTTTTACTGACCTTTATTAAACCATATAGAACTACAAACTAAGAAAGGGAGAATCAGGGGGAATGACTTCCCTTTGATCTCCAAGTCGGTTTAGTCTTCTCAATTGTAGGTGACAAAAGACTAATTGTAAATCTAGTTAGACTAGTTAATATACATGAAATGTTCTTTAGTTCTCTAAGTGTATTTTAGATTACATTCCTTTTTTTTAAATTGAAGAACAAAATTTAGTTTTAAATACCTAGTGAATTGACTCATGTAAATTGAAGATTTACTAATTTATTTACATAGTTTTCTGCATAATAAGATAAAAATTATGGTGACAGAGTTCATCTAGGTTTCAGTGTTTCTTGATTGTTAAGCATACAAGTTTGGCCTTTCATTTTAAGAATTTCACCCAATGAAAGAAAGCCAAAGGCAAAAGAGTTAAAAACTGAATACGTATAACAGGACAATACCAAATGCCACCAAAGATAACTAGTTTCTTTGATACAAATGACTAAATATTGATGACCACACATGGTAGTTAAGATTCTAGTAGCAGAATCACACATCAGCTTCTTACCAGAGGATCCCCTTCTGTGTCACTTTGTGGAATGTGCTTTGAGGTTGTGGCTTCCTTAGTGGATATGCCGCCTTCATACCCAACATCTTCTGGTCGCAACTGAAGTAATGCTGGACCATCCTGAGGCAGAGAAGCTGAGCTCCATGGGTATGTGTCAAGCACCCATTTTGAGGGGTCTTCCCAAGGTGCCCGTTTTCCATACATCTAAAAAATGATCACATACTTAATACATACCAAATAAATTTCTACTCTAAAACAGGTGGCCACTAATTGCTCTTATGGGACTTTCCATGGGAACTGTGTCCATACACAATTTTCCAGATTGTAAACATAAGTCTGTCTACATAACTCTCTTTAAACTTGAAAAAGAAATAGAGATGGACATCTGGGATAGATGGTCAGCATCTGGGAGAGGGTACGAAGACAGTTTATTTTAAATGCATTTAGAAATCACTGCCTAGGGGCACCTGGGTAGCTCAGTCATTAAGCTTCTGCCTTCGGCTCCCAGATAGAGCCCTACTTCAGGCTTCCTGCTCAGCGGGAAGCCTGCTTCTCCCTCTCTCCCTCCCCCTGCTTGTGTTCCCTCTCTAGCTGTGTTTCTCTCAAATAAATAAATAAAATATTTAAAAATAAAAAAAAGAAATCACTTCCCACATTTATCTTTATTAGTGGTTTTATAAACAAAAAGAAAACTCACAGTTGAGGAAGAAAAGTTCCAGTGATGGAGAATTGAAAAAAGCTATGCTAGACACCAAATAGAGTTCTCTACTAAAGTGCACTTTGCAAAGATGATAAATAAAATGAGAGACTATTTCTTTGTCAATCTCACTCTACTATAATCTCATTGCTTCCTGTAAAACTCTTTTTAGATGTTTATTTATAAGACCAATAGAAAAAGAAGAGGAAAATGGGAAATGGAAACATTAATGTTGTCAAGACCCAAATGGAAGCAAAGGTCAGCAAGAAAGAGATGAAAATGGCTAAAGTACTGATAGTGGAGGAGAGGGGAGAAGATGAATATAAGACATATTAACAGTTGTTAAGCTGGAAGCAGATTGAAACCAAATTAAGAAGGGCACACTGCAGAGACAGAGATGGAATGGACTTTGTAAACAAGTACATGGGTGCAGGGAGACAGAAAGAAAAGCTAAAATGAAGAGAAGAGGATAGTAACATGGGCAAACTAGGTCTTTGATGTACTTCCCTGTGCCTTGACCAGCCCCTCCTCTCCTGCAATCCTGGTCACCAGGTGCGTATTTGTCTCAGCACACTCTGAGGTGTACTGCATGGCTTACTGTGGTTCAGTGAGACAAAAGCAAAATGGTGGATACTGACACCACAAAAGACACATGAATTGCCTTTGAGTTATCTTTTGGGTTTCTCCTGGAGGAACTGTATGAGGTTATGTCAGCCTTGCCTTGAGAAAAGAGAGACAGAGAGAGAAAGCCAGCAAGAAAGCAAGCAAGCAGGCCAAGTCCTGATATCTGAGTATTCCCTAGGGGATGATGGCAGGAGTAGCAATTGTTAGACTTTTTTTTTTTTTTTTTAATGGTTAGCAAACGTTTTGGAGAAAAAGTTTTTCTCAGTTACAAACCCACCTTATAGAGCTAAAGACATAGCTTGCCATACAACTTAAGCTAATTGAAGGAAAATGTATCATTCTCAGAAAGTAAATGTTACACAAATGTTACGTGTGTGGTGCACATGAAGAGAAGCCTTCGGAGTCAGAGATTGTCCCCGAGCGAGCTTGCCAGAGTGTGTGCCCACTGCCGTCCTATGCCCCCAGCTCCCGGCAATGCCAAGTGGGAGCAGAGCGTGTGGAAGTCAAATAAGAAAGTCTAGAATCAACTGATGCCAGCCTTTTATTGTTTTTTTTTTTTTTAAAGATTGTATTAATTTGACAGAGAGAAACACAGCCAGAGGGAGAACACAAGCAGGGGGAGTGAGAGAGGGAGAAGCAGGCTTCCCACCGAGCAGGGAGCCCGATGTGGGACTCGATCTCGGGTCTCCGGGATCATGACCTGAGCTGAAGGCAGTTGCTTAGCCAACTGAGCCACCCAGGTGCCCCTGATGCCAGCCTTTTAAAGAATCATAAAGGGCAGCAAAACTGGTGACCAATAAACGCTAAATAGGTCCAATTCTAAATTTCATGGTAAAATAGATATTGTAGAAAAATAATTGAAAGAAGATTTAAATATTAAAATACTATAAAATTATAAATATTAAATATTTAAATATTTAGAATACTATGAACTGGTTGTTGCCCTTTCAATAAAGGTAGAATCACCAGAATGAAATAAGAGCCCATTGTATCACCAGTGTTTTTTTTCCAGCTAGAACATCTGGCAGAGAGCATTCCTTACATGATTCCTCATCAAAGCATTCATTTGAAAGGAGATTTTTCTATTCCTCTCAACTCACAGTTCCATCTTTGCAATCAGGCTTTGTTTTTTCACCTCTTGCTCTAATTCAAGGTTCTTTGTTACCAGTAGATCCAAGGGAATGGTTCATAAAACATATGATTCCTTTTCTTCTTTTTCTTACAGAAAACATATATGGACCACCCCAGGAATATTATCTGCCAACGGACTTATGGCTGAGCACACCCTTCAGTAGCAATGAGAAAGGTCTACCTCCTTTCTTATCTCTCCCGTCTGCTGGATTTCCCCCGTATACTCCCTACACAAGTATGGCTGTTCAGCATCTACACTAACCTATTCCTAAACATCTAGAACCACAGCAAGAAATGAGACATTTTTTTTCCCTCTTCAAAAATTATTTTGAAATATTTCTCAGTTTTAGTCTGGGAAACTGGTTATTACTCTAATGGTTATACTTTTGCCTAAAGGGAAGCTATATAAAATTATAATTCTCAGGATAGTGTTTTAGAAATAATATTGATTTACATACTTAAAAAAAGAACTGCTGCAGTTTTAAAAAATTAGACTTAAGGAGCTAAATATTGTTAGGTATTACTTTTTTTGACTTTGTAAAATCTTTTTCTTTATCTGTATTAGCAAACACATATGAAATAAAGAGGATTTTGTATGCAAAGGCTTGGATGATAGCTTATTAATACTGAGACTGTATGAAGAGAACTTTTAAATATTAGTTTTAAAAATTCTGACTTCTAGAATATTATAAACTTTCACAGAAATTTCTTTTTTGTATGAAATTATTGAAATTGAGAGACTCAACTCACATCTTAGGATAACAGTTTCAGAGGAACCCAGAAAAGTGAGATGTTATACTTAAAAATAAAAACCTTTGGTGTAGTCTTTTATTTCATTGGAACCAAGCAACTGGGGTTAGATTGGCTCATATCTTTCAAATAAGAAAGTGTATTACTTAAATCTAGAATAAAACCAGTGGACAGCAGGCTCTCGGATCATTTTCTTTGAACATCCTGAGCACATCTTCCTAATATGTATTCATCATGTTCAGCAGAACCATCGTGATGGTTCCAAATACTGCCATTCTCTTCTCTGAGGTGAAGACAGTGTGCTGGTCAAAGGAAGGGAAAGGAAGGAGTATAGATAACCAGAGCCTTTTTAAAGGGTAAAATACCTAATGCAGTATTGTAGATGACAAAATGTGAAAAGCAAGAACTATATCTTAATTCTAGTAGCAGTTGTAATAATCAGAAATAGAGATGCCTAAGCAAAAACTTCCTAAACTTTGGCTGAGTTGTTGAAAAGATTGGATTCTTTTACAATAAGCTGGATGATTATGCAGTAAAAATCTCAAAGATTCAACCTTGAGACTTACAATTCTACAATTTCATGAAATCTCAAATCCAATTTAAGGAGATAGTATATTTTATTGAAGAAACAGAATTTTCTTATTAGTGATATATTTGACTTTTTCCATTAAGAGGACATGGAAGAGACAGCTTAGGGCCTCATGACACAAGGTCGATGAGAGGAACAGCAGAAATGCTGCTAAACCAGCCTGCCATAGATTTTAAAAAGTCAACTGCCTTAGAATGTAGAGCATTCCCTCAAAATAGTAAAAGATCTTGCAAGTGAGGTTAAAGGGTTTCAAACAATGAAACATACTAAAAACAGGGAACCAGTAAGCAAAAACTACTCATTGCAAACTACATGTTAAGAGCATAAATGATCAAGGCCCAGGTTAACATGTCGGTCTTATAAGATACAAAACTGTCCAATTAACTGGTTATCAACTGACTGCTATGGCAAGAAATTTGTTTGGCCTTAAATGGGAAGTTGTTGGAATAAAGGTTTTCTCCTCCTACATATTTATTTTCAGAACAGAAGACACAAATAAATAAGTGTAACATACTAGTTGATCTTTAAAACTTTACCAGTATATTTATACAGTTCATGCCTTCAGTTTTCTGTATAAATACCCAGAGAAAAGAAAATTTTTTGCTTTAAAGGATGACTTTTCTTGTTTTTAAACAGTAAAGAAAATTGAGTACTATACCTGAAGACCTTCTCTCACTGCCTCCAGAATGTAAGGTACCAAAGAATAGTTCCAGAGATCCATGAACCACACTCTAGAACCTTCTACATCCATAGGACAAGGAAGGAAAAGTCGGGGGCCTAAGGAGAAGCAAACCATTTTGAGAACCATTACACATAACAATCTAAACACATCAATATTCAAGACAATATTTTGGGGGAATTAATAATATCTCTTGCAGGATTCTTAAATAATTACAATATTGACTAGCTTGATTATTATCAAGGTATGTTTTACTGAAGACTCAATCTCCTAAACGCTCCTTCTTTTTACCCTAAAATCTTAATCAAGAACATAATAGAGTTAAGAGACACATTAAAGGTCATAATCTAGTCAACCTGCCCCATGTTCTAGATGATGAAACTGTGCTGAAGTAAACTGCCAAATATAAAATATGCAGAGTGGACTCAGCTTTGGTCCTCTGATCTCAATTATAAAATTCTTTTTCATTTACCTTGTATCTTCAGTGAGTACTGATTTATAATCCATCAAAATGGAAAAGAGACTTTTATACACGCAATTTAAGAAGGATTAGAAAGATAAATATTTTTATGCCAAATAAAGAGAATTCCGTTTTGTCTTAATGAAAAATATGAAACACCTCAGTTACCCATAAAACACCTAAATTACCTCTATAATCTTCTCTCATAACTATATTTGATGTGAAGCATTGGTTAAAATTTGTTTCTAGCATAAAAATGGACTTAAAACAGATATAATTTATTTCAAATGGTTATCTGATTTTCTAAATATTTGTCTATATTCAACTCAAGAGATTTCAGTCAAATCTTAGAAAACCATAATTGTCAGGCATAATGAATCTAATCAGACATAAACTTTCAAAAGGAAAAAAAGAAAACTTAAATCTTTGGGAGCCTGAAAAAAATTAGCTTTGCTTGTTATTTTTTACCATCCAATCTGGCCATCTTTACCACGTACTCTTAGTTCCTGGAAAATGGCATATTGCAGTTTTGGAACTCACCAATGGTAACATCAGAAGAACTGTGTGTTTCCAAAAAACTGTTGAGATGATGCCATGTCTTAGGAATCCAATCTATAATTTTGACTAAGTCATTATTGCGTATATTCCTTTCAATCTCTATCTCTATCAGTTTCCTTCGAAGATATCTGCCTAAAAAGCCTTTCACTGGTTCTGTGTGGTTTGTGCATAGCACCCACCTACAAAAAGACACACACACACACAAAATCAGAAATCTTTAAATAAATTAAGTTTTAAGCCCACAGTATTCTCTTTCCAATATAAATGAAGAATGTTCCTATGTCAATTGGTGGCTCATTTTAGTGATCAGAGGGATTAGGATATCTATTAGCACAAGATAACTTTTTCTTTTTAAGCTAAAGCAAAGCTCATGTGCGTCAGAAGTGAGTGGGAGCCTACACACTGAAAACTCTTCTGTAGGAGAAATACAAATCCTGAAATAGGAACGCTCTTCACATTTCTCACTCTTTGAAGAAAAGTGCTCCATTTTAGCTGGTGACATAGTGAGCAGGATAAACATTTCTTTCCCTTCCTTTATTTTTTCTTTTCTGTTTTCTTCCTTTCCTTTATTTCTTTCTTTTTCTCTTTTTAAAGAAATATTTCTGATTACAGGTTGAGGATTACAAAACATCTGCTTGAGAAAGAGTGTCAGAAGAAGTGAGAATTATTTTCACACCACAAGTTACCACTGGCAGGATTTGTCAATGTACAAATGGAAAAACACTAACCAAAAGCAAACAGAAAGAAATAATATAAGCAAAACAAAACAAGACAAAGCATTAAAAAAAAAACACTGAAAAATATTCAATTTATCTTTACCTAAAATTGTGATGAAGCTCTAGATTTGGTGATGAAGAAACTCCCTGATTCATTGTTCCAATAATATATGGACTGGAAAATAAAATAAAATATGTTGATGTGCTGAAGGTAAAAGAGATTAGTCTATTAAAATTGCCTTAAAAAACAATGTAGATAAATATGGATTATTCCATTTTAACATTAGGCTTTATAAGGGCAATTTTGTAATGTTAGGTTGAAAAATGACAAAGATCATTGAGCTGGAAATTTGGATTTGGGGCTCTAATTTCAGCCCTAGCATCCTAGGAGAATCATTTTACCTTTCTGAGCCTCAGTTTACTTGTCTATAAAATAAAAAGGTTAGATGGAATAATCACAGTAATCTCATTTCACTCTAACATCTTATGACTCATATGATTATAATCAAATTCATCAATTTATTTTCACAGATATTTTAAAGTTTCTTAATGACATGAGAAAATTTGTATTCTTGTTTCAATGTTAATTTAAGGATGATCTACTTTTAACATTTAAAAAACCTCTAGCAGAGATTAATTGGGATATTGCATCATTAAAACTAATATTTAGGTTGCTTTGTATGTCCTTCTTTAGGGTCCATCTGAAGCGGGTTTTCAGATTTTTTTATACCTTACTTCAACCTCTACTTTCATTGAAAATAGTTAAAAGTTAGACTCATTAATGGAGATATATCTGAATGCGTTAAATTTTTCTTCATAGGAAGGTTGAATTTAAACTTCTATATGGAGTAAAAGTGAAACCAGAGCTCTAGAGCTTTATTTTAATTCTTAATTTCCTTGATCTAAACATTCTGTCATTGATATTGGTCTCCCAGACCGTCCACATATCTGTAGAAGCTTACACCATCAAGTAAATCATGTTTCCATAAAAGTTGCTGGGAACATAATTGTTGAATGAATAACTAGATGTTTCAAGAAATACACAGGGATTTTTTTTTGGAAATATGTTATAATATTAATGAAGGCTTTGCAGATTAATGGCATCCACCAAAGGTTTTAAAAGGTACAAAGACATAAGAAACAAATCTAATCATTTTTACATATTTTATCACTCAAAATACTTCATAAGCATACCATTTGTTGTATTTACAGTTGAGAAAACCATTGAAGATATCACTCAAAGAGCCCACATGATGAAGATTATCAAGAATTATTACAACGGGGAGTTCTACACCATTATTATCAGCACTGCACTGTTCAGCCAGGTTAGCTAGATACTGTTGCAACTCCTTGAAAAAAATAAAGAGCACAAATACATCAATGATCAATTTATACCAATGGCAAGCAATTAATTTTAGGACTCGCCCACTCTTTCTGTCATCTAGTATCTTCGATTAAAACCCATAGGTCATTGCACTGGTATAAAACAAAGCAAAAAGAATATAATGCTGAGAGGATATGTTTTTTAAAGAAAAGAGAAAAGCCAATACAGAAGAGCTGCAGCAAATATAGAATTTTGAAAACAAAAGCATGTTTCTTAGTTGTTGTGTCCCCTCAAAAAAAAAAAAAAGCAAAAAAAAAAAAAAAAGGCAGGGGGCAGTGAGCTCTGGATATGAGCTCTTATAATAAACCATAAATATTCATTCTTAATTTTGGTATTACACGGGTGCCTGGGTGGCTCAATCATTAGGTGTCTGCCTTTGACTCAGGTCATGATCCAAGAGTTTGAGGACCAAGCACCACTTTGGGCTCCCTGCTTGGTGGGAAGCCTCCTTCTCACTTTCTCACTCCCCCTGCTTGTGTTTCCTCTCTAGCTGTGTTTCTCTCTGTCAAATAAATAAAATCTTAAAAATTTGTTTTTGATATTATAATGATAAAAGTGGATTTTAGCAAACCTTATATTAAGTCCAAAATAGCACACCTAAATTTCCAGTAATAGTGTAAATGTTTATATCTAATTCATTTCAATAGGGTACATGAAACCACAGCCCCAGGATATAGACAGAAGTTCGGTTATGGTTTATAATCTGCATGCAACTTCTGTGATTTTAAACAAAGACAAAATTTGTTATTGTTCCCTGGGTCACTTGACATTAGTATTTAGCATTTCTTGAGCTTCTTGTTTTGTTTTGTTTTGTTTTTCTTACAAAAGGTATTATTCCTTTCTAATAGCTTTTAATCTAAATATGATAACCAGTTCGTTGATTGACTTCTCTCACAGATGGGTAGGCCAGACATATAATTAGGTTTCTTAAAATTATCCTAATCAGTAAGAACATTTCCATAATATTTGCATGTTGACAATGACATTTTCAATTTGTAAATCTTGCTCAGGGTTAAAAAACAATTCCATGATTTCAATTTCTGGCAGCCGGGTGAATTTGGAACCACTCATCCTAGAGGCCACCTCCTCTGTCTGTAAGACCACGTTTAAAACTAAAAGAAGAAAAGGCACAAGAAAACAGTGGCCGGGGTTTTGAGGCATTTAGTAATATGTTTAGGTTCAAATATAAAATTTATTAGAAAACCAATGCACTACATATCTTACATTGAGCCAATTACATTGAACAAATATAGTCTAAATCAGAGAATACAGAAAAATATGTTGAAACTAATGAATAGTCTGCAGAATTTCATTTATCTTAAAAGACAAAAATGGAATTTATATCAATAATTTACCTATGTTAAGTCATCCATTCATTTATAAAACACTGACTGCCTATTTTCTATGTTCTTTGCCCTAGACAATCCCCCAAGGCATACAAAAATAATGGATCATCTTGCAAGTTAGTAAGTTTAACATTACTTATGACTGAACAAGTACTTTTCTGGGCATAGATGTTAAAAAGACTTTCCTTGTAGGCTTTAAGATGGTCACATTAAGTACTAAAATTTAAATATGATATATCATTTGAATACAGTGTCATAGTATATTAGGAGCTATGAGAGGTCAGGGGAGCAGATTTTGCCTAGGTGGTAGGTTTCAAGGAAAACCTTCTAGAGAAGGAAATGCTGGAGCTTGGGAGGGTGATAGGTACATCCATAACTAATAAATGTACAAAATTCAATGCAAAATATCCCATGACAGAGGTTGAAGGAGAGATGTGGTCTGTAGGAGGGAGAAGGATTAATTCCAACTGGGGGATCCTGATGGACTTATAACGAGGTGGAATTTAAGATGAATTCTGAATAAGTAGAATTCCAAATGATAATTATGCAGTTATTTATCCTTTCAAAACACCTTAGCAAGCATTTATTATGCTACAGGTACTCTTGGCATTAAGGATTCAGAGATTATTTCTCCATTCCCGGAATTGAGAATTGATAAGCAGAAAGACAGGTCAACAAGTAAATCACAAAAATAGTGTGGTCAATGAAATGCACAAAACACTACAGGGAAACTTAAGAGAGGCACCTGATCCAGACTCGTTGTTCAGAGAACAGGGTCCTTGGGGACAAACTATTGAAGTACAAATAATAAAGAGTGAAAGTTGAAGGTATGCGTGTGTGATGTGTTTGGGGAACTAAGAAGTGCTCTGTTTTTACAAGAGAAATTGTACATGGTAGTGGTGGTTGCATTGGAAAAGAAAATAGACTGTGAATCCATGCAGAAAAATTTGGATCTTTCTATGTAAACAAATGAGAACCATCAACATGTGTTTTTTTTTGTTTTGTTTTTTGTTTTGTTTTGTTTTTAGTAGGAAAAGAGCAACAAATCAAACAACAAATCAAAGGAAATATAAATAATAAGAAGATAATGATTAATTAGAAATGGGAAAAGCATTCAAGAAGCTTATTGCCCAGAATAATAGGTTATATGTGTGTGTGCGTGAGCATGTATAAAAAAACCAAACTGTAATTTATAGTAAAAGAACAGCATATCTGGGATGCCTGGGTGGTTCAGTGGGTTAAGTACCTGCTTTTGTTTTATCCCAGGGTCCTGGGATCCTGGGACTGCGTCCCGCATCAGGTTCCTTGCTCAGCAGGGAACCTGTTTCTCCTTCTCCCTCTGCCTCTCTTTCTACCAAAGAAATAAAATCTCTAAAAAAATTATGTATCAAAAAAGCATAAACCAAAGATTCTGTTCAGAACATGTGAACCTTATTTGTACTGCTGGGAAAGACTTTCTGGTGGTAGTATTTTTTGTTATTAACCTTTTATTTTTAGGATTAGGTAATGTTTTGATGCTTAAAAATGGAAGAAGAGCTTTCCAAATAGAGGGAAAAGAATAATCAAAGGCAGAAACACAAAAAATATGGTAGGAAAGAAACTAGTAGTATATGTTTTATAAATATAAATAATGTTAAGTAAGTTGGAAAGAAGAGTTTGCAACCTGGAATGATTTGAAAGGTTACTGGACTTTTCCTGTTGGCAGCAAAGAACCACAGAATGTTCTATGTGGGATTCTGACTAATGTGGTCAGAAAATACCACTAAAGTGTGGTAAGTATATTGTAGAGGAGGAAGAGAAACCAGTCAAGAGAAAATATGGGACTCAATAGAGATAATACAGGTGTGGGAAGATTTTGACTTTGTACAGAAAACAATGGAAAAAAGTTGCAGGATTTAATGCAGTCAGACTTTAAGAATAAAAAGATCCTCTATGTTCCATAAGGTGAAGGGATAAATCAGAAAGAGAGGGAAGAAAGATTTAACAGAAGTTGTGAATCAAGCAGTTAGAAAACAGTTGCTGTCATCCAAGTGATAGAGTGCTAATTCTGGTGGGAGGGCGGTGGTAGCGGAGATGGATGGAAGAAGATGGATTTGGTATTTTTTTCAGAGCTGAAACTGGGTTTTCTAAACACAGGTACCCTAAGGAAAAGGCCTACTCTTCAGGAGAGTGGGAATGGCTAACAGTGTCCAATTGGAGTCAATACAAACTGAAATGAGGGAAGTCATCCAGGTGAGAACAGAAGTGGGAGACAACAGAATGTTGAGTCATATTTTCATCAACCAGCAGGTGAAGGAGAAACGGTCAGTGGATGAGTCTGAGAAGGAGCTTGCTGGAGGGTAAGAAGGAAACAGAATGATAATCATAGAAATTAGAGGAATTTCTAGAAAGGGAAGATTACCTATATAATTTATTATACATAAGCAATAAAAAAAGAGAGAGACAGAGACAGAGAAAAGAAACAAAGGGCATTGAACTTGGTAATTAAGACATCACTGAGTGACTTTGGGAAAGTAGGGCCGTTCGATTCTATTAAGATTCTCTCTCATCTGGAGAAGGGTAATAGACCTCTTTGGGAATCTAATGAAAGCTATGGACCCGTTGCAAGTGGACATAGGCATACGCAAATAACTTTTTCATGAGAGTTTTTCTCAGACCCTTATGAAATCACTTTATAATCCCCACTGTCACTAAATTGAGATTAAATCTTAGATTGAAGTGCTGATGCATTACCATTAAAATTTTCATGTCCAAGATCTAATTAGGCAAAAGAAAACAGGTATATCTACCAGATGGACATTGATAACGAGATGAATTCCATACTCTGAAAATATACCCAGAAGAACTCGGCAGTTCTATAAAAGCTGTTGATCATTGCCTTCTCTGGTTTTGACTCTAGACACATCAAAAATGAATCTGCCAAGACCAGTTTTCTGATCATTCCCTACCTAACATTCCAAGTGTTTTCAGCTGGCCACATATTATTTACTAAATCCATCTCTAGCCTTCTGGGCCCGCTATATCAAATGTCACCAAGTGTAATTGCTTATGTGTACCTTCTCGATCAAAATATTCCAGCTGGCAGCTTGAGGGAGGGCTTGAAGAGCAGGAAGAGGGACAGAATGTAAAATGCAGACATACCAAACACATGAAAAGATTTTTTTCATTTGATCGTTTTATTGTTCAATTTTTTTTTGAATCAGTAAGTGCTTTTTTGGCTTTGTCTCTTTGTTGCTTATCTTTGGCTTAACATAATGCATGTCAGCCATTACACGAATTCATTTTTCAGGGACAGGACTTATTATTTCATGCCTCATTCCCACTTTACTTTTGTAAATCTACACTGTGAGCAGTTGTCCCTCAGACAATCTCAACTACTCATCCTATCCCTTTATACCATTCTCACTTACCCCCTGCCTCACATAAAAGCAAAGCAAAGCAAAGCAAACAAAAACCGCTGTGCATTCTCTAACAACCTGGCAAGAATTGGCTAAATTCTCTAGCAACTACTGTACCCAGCATTACTGATGGCTCATTCATATCTTACAAACAGAAAAAGAATAAAGGCTTTTTAGTTGTATTTTGTGCCTTCTTGATGCCAAATGCCACATGATTTGTTCAGGGATTTTTCCTATTACTGCTTCCTAGCACGATTAATTCTGTTCCAACACTCTTGGCTGGCTTTATTTTTCATTATTTTTGTAATAACAAATATTAACCTGACTTGTAAATGACAGAAGTGATTTTATTCAGGAAAAGAAGAAAATAAGAGTGTTGGTGATAATTGATCACAATTTTTTTAAAGATTTGTATAATATTACTGATTAAGGACATCTTCAAACACTAAATAATTTTTTTAACTGAAATAAAAAGAGCCTAACAGTAGATTTGGGGGTGAGGCAAATTTTGTAAGTATAAGTAATTTTATAAATGTAAATTTTATTAGTGTAAATTAACCAAATGTTTTATTATACCATGTTAAACTACATCCTACAAAGCCCAAATCATTCCACTTGATTCAAAACTTGATGTTAAGTGATCCCCAACTTTGTCGAAATGACATGGTTTCCTCCTTTACCAACCACTTGTTTTCCTCATAAGGAAGTAACTTCTAAAGTCATACCAATATTGGAGGAAATCCAAAAAACACTGAGGATGACTAAGGGACATAATCCTTTCATCATTCTGACTGAGAAGAAAAAGAATGGTGGTAAAAATGCTTTTTAAATAACATTCTGAGGAGACCCAGAATTCGCGGGAGGCATTAAACAGGTAAGCTGAAGCAAACAAAGGGCTCTTGGTTTTTTTTGGTCAGATAATATTCCATTGTGTGTGTACAGATACACCAACTTCTTTTTCCAGAGATACTTAAGTGGTTTCTGTGTTAGCTATTGTAAATAATGCTTCTATGAACATGGGGGGAGGGGTGCAAAAAGTTTTTTATGAGTTCGTTTTTTTATATTCTTTGAATACATTCCCAGAAGTGGAACTGCTGGATCGTATGGCAGTACTATTTTTCATTTTTGAGGATCCTTCACACTGTTTTCCATAGTGACTATATCAATTAGCTATCCCACCAACAGTGTACAAGGGTCCTCTTTTCCCTACATCCATACCAGCATTTGTTATCTCCTGTCTCTTTGATGATGGCCATTCTAACAGGCATGAGGTGATACCTCATTGTCGTTTTAATTTGCATTTGCCTAATGACTAGTGATGTTGAGCATCTTTTCAAGTTTCTGTTGACCTTTTGTATATCTTCTTTGGAGAATGTCTGTCTATTCAGGTTAATTTTGTTTATTTGTTAATTGGGCCATATGTTTTCTTGCTATTGAGTGGCAGGAGCTTTTTCCATATTTTGGATATTAACCCCTTCACAGATATTTATGGTTTGTAAATATTTTCTCCAATTCTGTAGGCTGTCTTTTCACTTTGGTGGGTTTCTTTTGCTGTGTAGAAGTTTTTAGTTTGATATATTCCCATTTGTTTATTTTTTATTTTATTGCTTGTACTTTAGGTGTCATATCCAAAAAATCATTACCAAGACCCATGTCAAGGAGCTTTATTTCTGTTTTCTTCTAGGAGCTTCATGGTTTCAGGTCTTACATTTAAATCTTTAATCCACTGCAAGTTAATTTTTGTGAGTAGTGTAAATATGTGTACAGTTTTATTCTTTTGCATGTGAACATCTAATTATCCACCATCATTTATTGAAGAGACTCAATTGAGTATTCTTGGCTCCTTTGTCCAATATTAGTTGATGATATAGGCTTGGGTTTATTTCCAGGCTTTTGATTCTGTTCCATTGTGCCTGCCAATTCTATGTGTCTGTTGTTATGCCAATACCATACTATTTTGATGACTATACTTTTATAGTATAGTTGAAATTAGGAAGTGCAATGTCTCCCACTTTGTTTTTCTTTCTTAGGATTTCTTTGGCTATTTAGAGTCTTTCGTGGTTCCATATATATGTTATGAGTGTTTTTTTGTTGTTATTTTGTTTTTGTTTTTGTTTTACTTCTATAAGAAATGCCACTGGAATTTTGATAAGGATTGCATTGAATCTATAGATAGCTTTTGGTAGTATTGACATTTTAATATTAATTCTTCTAATATTAGAATTCTTCTAACCCATGAACATGAGATGCTTATCCATTTATTTGTATCTTCTTCAATTTCTTTTTCAATGTATTGTAGTTCTCAGTGTAGATCTTTTTATCTCTTTAGTTAAATTTATAAGTATTTTATTGTTTTTGATGTTATAAATGAGATCAACTTCTTTATTTCTTTTTCGGGAAATCTACTGTTAGTGTGTAGAAACACAACTGATTTCTGTTTGTTAATTTTATATCCTGCAACTTTACTAAATTCAAATTAAAACTAACAGTTTTGGGTTTTTTTGTGGAGCCTTTAGGATTTTCTATATATAAAATCATGTCATCTACATATAGAGCCAATTTTACTTCTTCCTTTCCAATTCTGATACCTTTTCTTCACCCCCTCCCACTTCCCCTTTTTCTGCTCCTTCTCCTCCTCCTTCTTTTTTGCCTGATTGTTCTAGCAGGACTTTTAGTACTATGTTGAATAGAAATGATGAGAGTTGGCATCTTTGTCTTGTTCCTGATCTTAAAGGAAAAGCTGCTAACCTTTTACTACGGACTATGATGCTAGCTGTGGGTTTGTCATATGGCCCTTGTTAAGATGTGTTCCTTCTATACAATTGTTAAGATAATACAATTTATCATAAATGATGTACTTCGTCAAATGCTGTCTCTGCATCTATTGAGATCACCACATGATTTGTTTTCATTCTATGTGCCATATCACATTGATTAATTTCTGTATGTTGAACTGTCTTTGTGCCCTAGGGATACATCCCACTTGATCATGGGTTGATCTGTTCTGCTGAATTTGAATTTGATTTGTTGTATTTTTATTGAAAACATTTACATTTATACTCACCAACGATATTGCCTATAGTTTTCTTTTCTAGCAGTATCATTTTCTAGTTTTGTTATCAGGATGATGCTGGCCTCATGAGTTTTGAATTGTCTCCTCATCTTCAAATTTTTGGAAGCGTTTGAGAAGGATTGGTTTTAATTTTTCTTTAAATGTTTGACAAAATTCACCAGTGAAGCTATCTGCTCCAGAGTTTTTCTTCTTTGGGAGATTTTTGGCTACTAATTCAATCTCCTTGCAAGTAATTGGTCTGTTCAGATCTTGTATTTCTTCCCAATTCAGTCATGGTAATTTGTATATTTCTAAAAGCTTTTCCATTTCTCTTAGGTTGTCCAGTTTTTTGGCATATGGTTCATAACATTAAGAAATGTTTTGCTCACTAAACTATATGTTTGGTTTATTTCAAGAATCCAATCCAAATTTTATGACTTGCACTTATTTCTGAAAAGTTGCAGGCTTGAAGCTTCTGAGAGACTGGGTCAGTTTAGATCATCTAACCAGGTTATCTTTAGAAAAATAACATGACCCAGTGTCATGTGGATTCCATCAAGGTATTGCCCATAAGAGACAAAACTTCTTAAGAGAAGCTTAGGTTGAACTGATTAAGAATGTAATGAGTACTTACAGGCAAAAATATGTCAGCATTAAGAATATGTTAGGCATTAACTATTTTCTTTTTAGGATTCTTTGTTTTACTCATAATATATGAAAGTACTAGCTAGGTTTTATAGCCCCCTCATGCCTATTTAGTAGCTGAGAGTGCTCAAGCTGATTATTATGGTACATTAGACCTCAGCTGATGGCAAAATGAAATATGGTTCAATTTCCTAAGGTTTCTAAGCAGAAATCCTATAAATAATAAAATTTAAGCAAATTGCCACTCCCAGAATTTCTGCCTAGACTATTCTAATCATACCCACATCCTCATTGCTGCAACAATGTAACTTATATATATTTATTAAGACCCAGGTCAAGTATTGACTTTTTATAAAGCTCTGATTCTTCCAGGAAGAATTATATTTTCCCCTCTTGTTTCTACAGAACTCTGCATGGATCTCTTTCTACTCTAAGACTTGCCAAAGGGATGTCTGAGAGAAATCAGACAATAGAGGCTTGTCATTTTCTTCTGTGTATTCCCAATGCTTGCAAAGTACCTGTTGACTGAATGTTACTGAATAGCAGTCTTGTTTAAATTCACGAAACAGCATTAAGGCATCCACCAGATTTTAGTTTTAGTCCAAGAGATGGTATGCTTCCATGTTCAAAATGGGTTTCACATTATCTTATAGCTTAATTGCTTAAAAGACTTACAGATAGAGTGGCACAGTGGGCCTCTGCCTTCAGCTCAGGTCATGATCTCAGAGTTCTGGGATCGAGCCCCACATCGGGCTCTCTGCTCAGCAGGGAGCCTGCTTCCCCCTCTCTTTCTGCCTGCCTCTCTGCCTACCTGTGATCTATCTCTCTGTTGAATAAATAAATAAAATATTTTTTAAAAGACACTTACAGATAAATAGCAACAATTCTCTTAGGAATTTAGGAATTTGTGACTTACCTTACTTGACTTGTGGTCCACATTAAAAGTGGCAATTGCATCCTCTGTTTTTTTCCTCCCACATTTGGTTATTACATATTCAGCAAGTTTATTTGCTAAATAGGTCTTTCCAGTGCCACTAGGTCCTGAGAGTATAATTCTGTGATGCTCCATCAACAAGTTAAAGTACCTTTGGGTAATTGGTTTAGGAATCAGTGTATCAAAAACAAAACTGTCCAAACTGTTTTCTTCTACCCCTGAAGGAAGAAACAAAGGGAATAGCATGCCTTATTGTTCTACAGAACCTGGAATTTAAAATATAGTGTTAACTGAAACAGAGTTTTATTAGTCATAAGAATGCAGGCCTTGTAAAACGCTTTCCTTGATATTTCTATCTCACAACCATGTGTTGCCATTTTAAGACAAAAAAGCATTACTGATCAGGGAGAGTGAACATCCAAATGTAAGTCAGCTCATTCCTTTTGTTCAGGCTTCCTTCCGCTGTCTACTTCGGGTTTCCCAGTTATGTTTCCAGAGAGAAGTGGAATAATTACTTTAAATTCTATTATAATATCTTCCTTTCCTTTGAAGGTGGTAGTTTTATTAAAAGTAAAATAAATATTAAAATATATGTATGTGTTCTTCCCTTTTTCTTCCTATCTTCTCCTCTTCATTCTCTTCATTACAAACCAATTGTACAACCACTTAAGGTTTTGAAGCACATGAATTGTGATATTTGGCAAGGAATTAAGAAGCAAAGCAACAGTATCCCTTTTTACTAACCTAAGCACCTTAATCACAAAATCAAATGTTGGAAAATTACTCTATTAATCCAGTTTATAAAGATGGGCTCTGGCTCTTTAACATATATGAGCAAAGAATTATGGAGAAAAGTGTACTTTAGATATTCCATTTACCTATAATTAATCACATTATCCAAAGCAAACATATTTTTTAGCCCCAATTCTTAACAGCTGTTCTCTATCCCCCGTGGATATTTATTGGGCACATATATTTTAAAATCAAAGTACAGTGATGAATATATTACTTTGGGATAGACAAGGAATTCTTTGTGTCCTCCCAAAATGAAAGATGATAATGAGGAAAACCTAGAAATTTGAAATTCCCTAAATTACATTCCTTTTCTGAGTCTTGGAAAATCTTCAAAATTACATTCTAAGTTTCACATCCAAGAAGTCAAAGAATAACATTCACTTGAATTTTAGTGTTTTTAGTAAGATTTTAGTGTTTTAAAAATAAATATTTTTTTTATTTCAAACTAAAACTATCAATGTAGTTAACATAGTTTTCAAATATGAAAATTTGAAGTGAAACTAAAAAGAGGAAGGGAAGAAGGAAGGTGGGAAGGAAAGAAGGGAGGGAGAGAAGGAGGGAGGGAGAAAGGAAGGAAGGGGGGAAGGGGAAAGAAAAAAAAAGAAGGGAGGAAGAAAAAAATGAATGTTGGTTAAAAAATACAGTTTTGGTTTCTTTTTCTTTTTGTTTTTACCTTTCAGGTTCACAGTAATGATGTTATTATCTCCAACAAGGTATCCACAAGGCAGCAGCTCAGGCACTTCTAGGCTATGGGATCTAATTAAATCTCCTATACAATAGCTAGCAATGCAGTCAGAGCTCAGACCAAGGCTAGTGGATGTATCAATTCGGAACACATATTCCTAAAATGATACATACAAAAAGGAAGTCAAAACAGAGATTCAACTGATCTACAACAAATACAAAACTCATGGGGATATGAAGCTAGCAGTCAAGAATTTTGGAATGGGTAATAATAAAAGAATTATTACTATCACACAGCACAAAGAAAGCTTTCCTTACTACTTGAAATGGAGATGAGGAAAAGCAGATATGTCTACATTATTAAAGCTACGTAAAGCCCCTAAAATAAAGCATATTCAAAAATGAATATCAAGATATCTTGCACAACTTACCTTAAAGAGTCGTCTAATTACACCATCTAAGACATCCCACTTGGTTTTTCCACTAACACCAATGGATCCTATCAAATATGCCTGAGACTTCTGATCCTAAATAAGAATAAAATAAAATATGATAAAACCCAGTTATATGTCTTGTTTTATTCCTACATTTTCTACTAAAACATATTAATGTACTAATAATTAAGACTAAAATGTTTATTAAGCCTTTGGGTTTTATTGTAACAGACATGTATTGTACATTATATAAAATAAAACATATCCCAAAAAAACTAAAAAAGTAAATGAAGTAACATCAATAGCAACAACAATAAGAAAGAGATAAGATGAAGTGGAATGGTATGGAAAAACTGGTTCATGACCTGTTTGGTAGCAGGAAAAATAGTCTTTTGCTTTAATGCAGTGGGTGCATTCTGGAAAAGAAGCAGCTTGGTAGAAGGGACATGGTGATTGGGATGGAAGAGACTATTTCATATGAGCCTTAGGACTTCATCTTACTCATTTGTGATCCTATCTTTGCTAAGTCTAAAAATCAATTATTCATGTTAATTTCGATTATATCTAAAATCTAGTCTGTCTTTTTTTAAGATTTAGTTTATCCATTTTAGAGAGAAGAGAGACAGAGAGCACTCCAGGGGGAGGGGCAAAGGGAGAGGGAGAATCTCTAGCAGATTCCCCACTGAGCACAGAGCCTGATGCGGGGCTCAATCTCACCACCCTGAGATCACAAAGTGAACCGAAATCAAGAGGGATACTTAACCACTTGTGACACCCAGACACCCCTAATCTCTAATCCATCTTTTAAGAAATGTGTTATCCACAGTAGCATGGAATTCACATATTTACGAAACAGTTCCCATTTTGAATTTATCAGAAAATTCCCTAAAAGAACATGTCAGGGAATCCAACGGGACTCACTTTATCAAGCAAAGAATGCCTTTTCAATACAAAGAATGGTCCCAAATTTATTACTGTCTTTTTGTAGGATGGGATTTTGAGGACTTTCTACATTCATTGGACAAATAAACAATTCAAGATTTATAGTAAAAGTAGAGCCTCTTTTACAATGACTGGAAATGGTCATGTAAAATAGTGAGCATGAGGCCAGTAGATATAATTAGCTAGTTGATACATTACAATACTGATTCTGGTCACCACTGCGTTCATCCTTAAGAGATGTTAGAGTAATACCTGAGTCAGATATTAGGAGATATGGATTCCACAACATAGAATTACCTACGTAATTCTTCCACCTAATTAAAAAAATGTGACATCAGTTAAGTCACTTAGCCACCTCAGAGCCTTGATTGTTTTCATCTGTAACTTTTACCTCTATAAAGGTAAATGATTATTATCATTATTTAGATATAATGCAAGTTAGAAGCCAATACCTTTTCCAGAACGAGTTAAGAAATTCACAACAAACCATTGTGATTTTTTTTTAGTACTCTTATGGACTGAATATTTCTAGCTCCCCCAAATCCATATGTTAGAGCCATAACTCCAATGTGATGATTTTTGGAAATGGAGACTTTAGGAGGAAATCGGAGTAGGATAGTAGAAGGGGGCGCTCATGATGGCATTAGTGACTTATAAACAGGGGAGGAGAGCTCTTTCTCTCTCTCTCTCTCTCTCTCTCTCTCTCTCTCTCTCTCTCTCCAAGTGCACAACACACTTTGGAAAGGACCTGTGAAGACATATCAGGAAGGTGGCTATCTGTAATGCAATGAGAGATTCCTCATTAGGAATCAAATCAGCCAATACCTTGGTCTTGGTCTTCCCAATGGTGATAACATACATTTTTGATATTCGAGCCACCCAATCTATGGTATTTTGTTGTGGCAGCTCAAGAAGACTAAGACAACTACTTTTAATGTTCAAAAAATTGCTTTTTAGAATTATTTAGAATTATTTATTTAGAATTAATAGATCAATTTTGCTTTAAGATTAAATTGCTCTTTAGATTATTTATTATAAAAAGAAAACTTATTTCCCAGTATTATCATAACCCAGTCAAAATGAATGCTCATATGATACTTTGTAAGTAGCTGCTTTTAAATTAGAAATAGTTTAAGCTTCACTGAGACCATTACAGTCTTTTGCGTGAGGACCCTCTTGGGAAAATCCGGCATAAATCTGCAGCTCAAGCAGAAAGTTTATGGCACTGGAATTCTTTGAGTATTTGCTCAGCATAAAAATTCACAAGTGCTATTTTACTTTTCAAACTTCAATACTTCAATTATTTTAAAATTGTAAAGGAGCTTTTATTTTTCTGTTTGATAGGAAAAAATTCAGAGACTTACAAATTTGTATTCTTGGCTGCTCAACTACAAATTCGGCTTCAAATAATATTTTTAGTTTTAAAAAAGGACTTGGGTCACGATTTGGTAACAAAATTTGATTCCAGAAAAGTTAAAATATTTTCCTTATAAGCTTAGACTGTGCTTAAAAATTATACATACAAGTAGCATTGTCATACTAAGTAGCATTGTCATACTAAGTCGCATTGTCATACTAAGTTCAGTGAATATATCTTCCCAGGGTCTAGAATATTCATCTAGTTTATAGTCTCCTCTTTGTACAACGACTATGTTGATAGCTCTGGTAACATGTTACTACATATCATAAATATCACCTGTATTTTATAGGTGGCACCAACAGAATGTTAGACAGATGTTAATGTCAAAGAAAGCAATGTGACTTTTTTGAAGTTCTAGAAATGAGAATGGCTGACAACTGATATTGTCACCAGTGAAAGAATGTGATGTACTGAGACACGTTTCTATATATGATGGTGTCATTTGTTTTGAGTCCCTAAGTTTCATGCTTTCACAACATATTAAGTCAATGCCAAGACAGGACAAATATTCAAATATAGAATACAATAGATTCATGGTCACGCTCGTGCTTTAGTAATAAAGAAGTTAAGATTAAGAACATACGTTTGCTCGGCCATAGCCCTTGCTTATGGAGACGATGATCTTCACACTGCGGCCATCTTTGTGTCCAGCTGCATCACCAGCATCATCTAGCAAGATATCTACCAGAGTTTCACACCACAGAGAGTCACATTAGCTTGGAATTGTTTATTTTCATTGTTTTCTCCCTCAGAGTTTTATATCTTTCAGTGGGAATGTTTGGTCTTTTAGTTTCCCATTCTAGCCTAACTGCTTTGAAAAATCTCAGCTTTCAAGAAGATGAATTAATGTGTTTGGACTGAAGGTTCAGTCTTAGAATTTATTTCTGCCTCCAAAGATCTTCACCCACATGCTGGGTCATCGCCTTCAGATGAGGAAATAAAGGGTTTCTTTTTGCATTATACCCAGGTCTGAGGAATACCTGAGTAATATTCAGTTACCATTGCAACTGTGACAAACTGGAAAGCGATTTGATTTTGCTATCCAACCTAAAATATCCCAAGCTCAATACCCATGTAATTTATGAATGCTAAGGTGCTGAGATTGGCTGTCAACTGAGATGATTTTCAAGCACTTGGCACATATCCAGCTGTATTACTGCTTACCTTATATCTATAATTATTAGGTAGTTATTGAATTTCAATCATAGCATTATACTTCCCTATGGAAGTAGATTAATTATCACTCTCCTGTACCCTTCACGCTTATAGTACTAAAACTAAATAGTATTTCTAGTAATCAGATAAAACTTACAGAAGCATGATAAAGCTAGCTAGCCTTCAAAGCATCAGCCTTTGAAAGGAATTAAAGATTAATTTTCAAAATATACTATATGAGATTAATGTCCATTTGGATAATTATTAACATCAACTATCTCACATATATGTTTTCCTTTGACAATAATGTTATTAGAGGTCATGGTTAATATGAACTCAGTTACATGCCAAAGAGTACCTGTGCCTGGTGACATGGGGCCTCAGTTACTCTGACTATAAATTTATAGCGATAAGCGCTGTGAATGTATATCAGAGAAATGATGATTTAATCAAATAGCTTCTGAAAAATGGAATGGTCCTATTATCTTAATAATTAAGAATATGTAATTTCACAAAGGAAGGAATAAAAAAAATGCCCTAAGACTATAATAATCACTCTGTTTCTCCACCTATTCCCAGTATATTGATAAGATGATCACCTGAGGAACAACTCCAAGAAAAAAATAAAAACAGCAAATTTGAGGTAAAGGTAAAGGTTTTAAAAGGGGTAGGTTTTGGTTTGTTTGTTTGTTTGTTTTACAGAAAATAAGTTATGGTCTTTTGTCAATATTTTCAAGGAAGAATAAAGAGATCTGCCATTATGGTTACAAAAAAGTGAACTTCTGATCCAAAAAAGAAGGCTTTTCCAACTTCTGTCTTTACTGGATATATGAAATAGGCATTTATAGTTCAGGAACCAAACAATGTGTCAATTATCCATTCTCCTACCTACTCTTCATCTTTTTTAAAAAAAATTAATCATGAACCTTAAAAAGTTTTTTTTCTTTTACTAAAAGCCCTAAGCTAAAGTCACTTCTGATTTCTAATTTTGAACCCAGTAAACAAGAGTAAAGGCAACGAAAACAGTATCCTAGTCATGTGATTTAATATTTTGTTAGTTCAGATTCAGTTATCACTAATGAAAAATAATTAGGGAAATAAAATAATAATAACTACAAACAAATAATAAGATAAGTAATAAAAAGCATAATTTTGAACCCCCCAAAAAAGTTTGCCCCAAGTTCTGAATCATGGACATCAGTATTTTCAGTCTGATGAATACAGAAACTATATTGTATTTATTTATTCATATTTATCTTTAAGAATTTTAGTCTTTCCCTGACATGAATTTTAGTTTTAGTTTTATTTGGCTTCTATTTCTAAGCTATCTTTAGTATTAACTATGCCTCCTTTAAACCTTATCATACTTCAATGAGATAAAACAAAATCATGTAACAGGCAGGGAAATCCTGCCATGACACTATCCTGTAAGGTCCACACCGCTGTCTTTCCTCAGGAGTCAAGCCAGGACGAGAGTCACCAACTGCCTTTGCCTTTGCCTTTGCCCCTGCTTCTCTTCTCTGTGAGGTTCATCACCAACAAGTCAACAGATACGATACTGCTCAGTTAAAGTTTCTGTTTTTTCTTTTTTTAGCATCTTTTGAAGAGCTTGGGTGATAACCCCTTACGGACAATTTGCACATCCAAGTTACTGTCACAGTTCCATAGTTCCAGTTTACCATAGGATTTATAAATACATTTAATTATGACATCTCTCTGTTTCTTCTTGGCTACTAATATTTATTTGACTTGATGCTTATTCTCAGAATTTATTTCCCTTCCCCCAAACCTTCCAAATGTTTTCATTAATTTCAAGGAGTTCCTGCTTGCCTTTTTAGTCCTCACCTGTCTTTTCTAAAAAGAAATACATTTGAGCCATTCATTTTACATTATGAAGGGCAGATATAAGTAGAATTCCTAAAATTCTGACTTTGTAGAAGAAATGTGATTTATTAACACTTTCATCAATATCAGCATGCTGCGCCTCTATTTCTCTTCCTCATTCTCTCCTATATTTTAGTGTAACTTAAGGCAAGCCTGGAAGAACTACAGTTGCATAATGAAATGTACACCCAGGAACATGTATATCATTGGTTTCCCAGCGTCATCTGGTGGCTATGCTTTGCAATTACCGCAGATCTTCACGTAAATCTCTCCTAAACTCAATCTTCTATGTACAAAATGACTCAGGGCCATAGAAGCAGTTAGTTACACTTTGTAACTCAAGAGTCTGTCACATACTAAGACAAAATTATGTCGGATGATTCTATTTGCAATGAAATAAAATGGCACCCTTGTCCCATCATTAGTACCCTGAACACAGTAACAGAATTCAGGGAGTTCTTTTCATTTGTTTGTTGAAAATTTAATAGAACCGTGCCCTGGGTGATGTAGTAGCATTATGTTCTCTCTGGGCGACATCACGCAAGATCATCTGGTCAAATTTATAGAGGTCCTGATACACTCGTAAATGGGCTTCATACCCTTAAAACACCATAAAATTGCATGGGATTACTAGTATTATATTCATAAGTACTAATGGTCACGACTGAGAACATTATTTCTTTATTGTGTTTGTAATCATTAAGGAGGTACTTCTCAAGCACAAGTAAGCTTTTTTTTTTTTTTTTTTAAGATTTTATTTATTTATTTGACGGAGAGAGAGAGATCACAGGCAGGCAGAGAGAGAGGAGGAAGCGGGCTCCCTGCCAAGCAGAGAGCCCTATATGGGCCTCGATCCCAGGACCCTGAGATCATGACCTGAGCCAAAGGCAGAGGTTTAACCCACTGAGACACTCAGGCGCCCCACAAGTAAGCTTTTTAAATGACAGGAAAACCATTGTCTCTTGGGTCTTTCACTCTTTCACAGAAAATGTTCTTTTAAAGTTATAACAAAGTAGAAGATATGGGGGGATTTCCAAGAATTAGGAGGGCTAACACTTTTACGAGGGTAAGGTGAGAAGAGTGGTGGGTGAGATTCCCCAAATTCCAGCCCTCTCCCCCCTCACTTAGTTCTAGGCATGATTTGATTCAGGCAGGGGTGTGTACAAAATTACCTGAGGTAACAGACTCTGTGATGTTCAGATTGTTCAGGGAAAGGCCCAACGACTGCCGTGAAGATGAGGAGGATGTGCTACCTGAGGACTCTGATGGCGGGCGGGCGGGCTTAGCCGTGTTACCACTTTCTGCCTTCAACCGGTCATTTTCAGCTTTCAGTATTTCAATTTCATTCTGTTGTGGGGATGGGTAACATGAAAAAAGAAAATTTAAAAATCCAGCTAGTGTGAGTGAGAGAATGGTACTCATGCTTTTATCAGAGTCAGTTACTTGGTTTATTAAATAAAGCATGTGGTGGTATGTCAAGTAAACAAATACAAATGATGAAAACAGGATTTCCTCCACAGAAGGAAAGTTAACCTACTCTCACTCTTATGTATGGATAATTGTGTATTCACAAATATAGATGCACTAACCATTAGAATTTGTTCAAGTATTTTTTTAATATACCATATATTTGAGGAGTCTTCCAGGACTTGGTCCTATTTAGAATCAAGAACAATAATATTTAAAATGTTCATAAAATTTCTCATTCTTAAGAATTTAGGTATTTATTTGACAGAGAGCAGAGTCAAACAGAAACAATATAAATAAGGGCTTTAAAATTACTTCAAAACCCAGCTAACATTTGAAAAAGTTTCTTTTCCTTCAAAATGGGGGCACTAGGCTCATAAAAACCACAAAAACCTTTTGGTGAATATATCTGGCAGATAAATCCGCTCAGCAATGAGTTTTCTTATTTCAGTCCTCACGATACCCAGCGATTACTGGTCTACAGTAATAAAATGAAAACCTAGTCTGAGCACAGACTGGCTCTGAAATTAGCCTTCAGATGCTTCTCCAAATACAAAAGCTTTATTTCTACAGATAACATTCTACATCACTTTTATTTTTATATTTAGAAAGCTTGTGTTAAATTTCTGTAGTTTCCTCATTACTTTTTTTTTTCTCAATAGAAAATAGGTAAAGGAAATTGAAAGTCAGATTTCAAAAGAAGGGAAAAAAGCCAACACAAAGGTAAGTCATAGGAAAGGGAAGACGTGAGGCTTGTAGTAGTTTCTCGACAAACTCAGCTCTCAAGTGAATCCAATCACTGGTACAAGCGTCTTGAACGGCCCTTGTGTGGAACTGGCCAGTCGGCACTCTCACTTCCCATCTTGGCTTTGACAAAATGCTCCATTCAGTGTTAGGAGATGAGGTGCAAAGTTTGAATAAACAGAGTGTGTTTCCACAGTGGGTTTCAAAGGGCGATTTGTTTTTAGAATAACCAAGACTGGCAACGAGATAGTATTTTTCATCTCTCCTCTTTGTCCTGAAAGGCGGTCAGCACTGACCTGCATCCGGTTCATGGCTTCCCGGATCTGGTCAAGGTGATGAGCAGAGCTGAGGGCCTCCAGTCGAATATCTGTTAATTTTAACTCCTTTTCTCTGAGCTCGCTCTTCAGCTGCAGAATTATCTCTGCCTCAGCCTCCGTGCATTCACAGATCCTGAAGAAGGAAACAAACACAAAGTCAGCCTTGGGAGGAAAGCCAGATCAGGGAGAGCAATGCTGCTTTTATGGCTGAACTGCTGTATTACCCAGCAGGTACAGAGGTTCTGTGCTGCTGGCAAAACCTGCAGAAGGAGAAAGACTTTTACAAACAGTAGTACATTCACAGGTTCAGAACTGGGAACAAGAGCTTTCGTTCCTTTAATGCTTTCTTTCTTTCTATTTTTCTGAAGTTTAAAAACAATCCATTATTTTTGAATACCAAGTAATCTTCAAAATATACTTGTGGTTGATATTCATGGGTCTGCATAGCAGTACACCACCTCATTCTGCATTTTTTTTTTAAAGATTTTATTTATTTATTTGACAGAGAGAGACACAGAGAGGTAGGGAACACAAGCAGGGGGAGTGAGAGAGGGAGAAGCAGGCTTCCTGCCAAGCAGGGAGCCCGATGCAGGCCTTGATCCCAGGACCCTGGGATCATGACCTGAGCCGAAGGCAGATGCTTAATGACTGAGCCACCCAGGCACCCCCCCATTCTGCCATTTTCCAAGCTACTTAAATCTCTATTCACAACTTACGAAATATTCCTTTTTTTAAAAGCAGTTATGTTCTTAAAACACTGATTTCTTTTTCTTTTTGTTTTTTTTTTGCGAAACTGTGCAAAGTATAACATTATTTGCCACAACACTGTCTTCAAGTTGCCATGAAAATCCAATATAAATATTGTAGAAGATAATCAGGGAGATTAGTTTTGGACATTTAAATAATGGATGAGTGTTACATAATCCTCCTGGTCAGCTGAGCTGATTTAGGAGATCAAAGCTAATGAAGCAAAATCACAGGTTTCAACCCATGCAAGCATGCTGGTGGAAGGCTGCTTGAAGGTCATATACATTACTTCCTTATTATTTTGTTGTCATTGCTGTTTTGTGGGTAGTTTTGCAGGAAAGAAGGTGCAAGATTTGTTTGTTTGGGTTTTTTTAATTAGTATCTTTCCCATTTAAAATATGAGGACTATGTTATTGATTACAAAATGATAGTGCTAGGTTCCTCCTTCCTATACAAGTGATGAAATTATCTGGGATACACAAGTATCTTAAATGGTCCTGTTAGGGGCACTGTCCTACATGACAGTTCTATGCTAGTCATTGTTGTGGGCATCTGAGGAAATTTGATTTAAATACTATACAAAACAGAGAATCACCTCATCAGAGCACATGTTCTAGGTTCTTAAGGTTTCATTCATTCTTGTAACATCGAATGGTGAGCTACTATAAAAATGCTATGCTAGGTTATCTAATAGAATTAAAGGCAAATGGATTATAGCTTGGTTTTAGGAAAATAAGCTGGACTTCAAAACCAGAAAGAGGAGATGTTTATTGTTGAAATGCATGCGAGAGATTTTAGAAAGAGCAAAGGCAAACGCTGCTGAGGTTAGAACCAGAATCTTGGCAAGTTGCATGCATCACATGCCATTTTACCGAGATCTGTGCTTGTAGGTCACAGGGCCATTTTGCCGTTTCTTTGGTGGCCAGACAAGGGGTGACCTGTATGGAATGCACAGTGAGACAGGGACATGGACAAAGGCCAGTGAAAAGAAGTGAGACTGATGACTCAGAAGAGTGAAGCGTGAGATTGCAAAGCACTCAGATTCTCAGATGTGAAAAAGGAAGGAGAAGCCAGGGCTGCCCACAGTTCTAAGGGAGATCGGAAAACCACCGGCACAAATGGCGCTGCCAGACTGCATTTCCAACACAAACGGGGGGCTGGCCTGCAGTTGTTTTTTAAAGAGATTTCAGCATCCTGTGGAGGCAATGACTTACGCTGAGGCTGACTGTGAGGGCTTCATGGATGTGGACCCGCAGTCCCCCGCATTATGGGGCACCTTCGGTGATGCTGGGACGGATGAGTCAGTAAGCTCTTCAATGTCCGAATGTGAGGAAGGCGGCTTGGTGGACTTTTTCTTCCCAAAGGCTTGTTTGAATGAGCTTCTCAGCTGAAAAGAGGATAGGAATTACCTTTCTTGTCTACTTGCACATGGAGAATTTGGCTTTGGGACGTTAGTTTGCAGGTGCCATCCTAGCCACTGCCTGGGGTCAGTATGTACAAGCAGAGTATTAACAGGTGCAGCATGGTATCTCTAGAAAAAAATGATACCGCGTTTTGTGTTTCGTTTTATTTTTATATTAATCCAGCACAGCGCAAACACGGAAGGCTTTGAAATAGTGCGGGGTCAAGGGCATGGCCGTCACAGCACTCATTTAAAACTAAGTACCTTGAAGGGATCTCCACTCCCAATGCCTCTCTCTTCAAGGCAATTTGTTTTAAATGGCCACTTTAGCGCTACAATCAAGTCATGTCCTGCTGACAGTATAAACTTAAAAAAGCAAAATGAAATCAAATTCACCTAACACTTCATTAGTTGTGATTTTCTATTCAAATTTTCAATTCCCATACTATTCAAAACCAGAATTGGTGTCCCCTACAGCTCTATTCAGAAAGTGGTTTTTACCTCTTCTCTTTAAAATTTGAGATTAAAATGAAAAGACACAAAGAAAGACGTACAAGGTAATCTGTTCTTAAAAGGTATAAAAAGCCTACTGCCAAAATGAATAGCATTCATGCCAAGGTAGGGTATTTTTTATAGATGCATGCCAAATTGTCCACGGTTTATATTCACCTCACTTCCTCTAGAGTTCACCTTGCAGAAACATGAAAGAGTGTGGAATTACAAATCAAGGGAATGAAGGCTGATCAGTATTTTAAAATATTACCTGCATAAACATTTTTTTAAAACAAAAAAGATATTTCTTTCATTATTTACAGTAGGCACTCCAGCAAAATCCTCTGAGAGTTAGGTTTTGGATTTCTTCAACAGTTGTACTTATTTAAGAAACTACCTTTGTTTCATGGTATTAAAAGAAATCCTTTCCTGCATGTTTTTTAAACATTTTGCTGTGATAGCATCTTCCTCTCTGGATTTTTTTAGCAATTGCTTAATATCATCCTAAATTCTATCTCTAGCACACGTGTAAAGCATTGTTCTGGGAAACTGCATTTCGGTATTTCTACTACAGTCTCTTGTAAAAAAAAATAGAAAGCAGACACTAATGTAGTTGATTTCTGAGGAGGTGAAGCTTTATTCACACTATGCCCAGTTGAGAGGTGGGGAGGCTTTCAAAGTTTCTTCTTTCCCTTTCTTTACAATTCATTTGTCCTCCTCTTCCTCCATCCCCGCCATCAGTGTCACCACCACACCACCATCTTTTCTTCTCCCTCATCGCCACGGCAAACCCCTGCCCTGTCATTTACTAACAGATGTCATCTCAGTTTTCCTTAAAACAACTTTATAACGTCGGTATTAATTATCTTATAAAGTCGGTATTAATTATCTTATTTTTGTTGACGAGAAAACGTAGGCCCCCTCAAGTTGCCCGCCTATGGTCCAAGCAGTAAGTGGCAGAACTGGGATTCAAACCCAAGACTAGGCCTGACTAACACTTCTGCTCCTCAGCACCATGCCACCCTAATTCAGGTGATGAGTACTGCCTTCGGGGGGGGAGGGGCAATCACTTCAAGGAGGCCCTTTGTAACCTGCTACAGATTTCTAAAGTTCAAAAGAAAATAAACCTGACTCACTGTGCACTGATAAGCTTTCAAATGAGACAGATGGTCAGGGCTTACCCAGTTTTTCTTTTTCTTTTTCTTGGAGTCAGCATCATTACCACTACCAATGCTGGAATGGCTGGTGGCACTGTTGATACTAGAAACACTTTCAGAGGAATGCTGTCTTCTGATGCGGAGATCTAGCAACAGACAGAAAGCATCACATTAGCTCCTAAAGACTTTCACTGTGAACAAATAAGACTTTTAGGCTTTCTGAGATGAAGTCTGCTAATAAAAGTCAACATGGCTTTGTACAGATCATTTCCATGCAGTTTGGTTATCTAAGTTTAATAAAATATCACCTTATTTGCTTTAATTAACTGGGTTATCAGCATAAAGATTCATTGGGTATCTCATAGAAGTCTGTAGTTCTGGTGGTTTAATGACTTCTGAGTTTTATCCCAAAATGAAATGCTATGCTAGCAATTTCTACTGAATACCTGGATCAAGCAGATCTTCCAGAGTGATTTATTCCAACTGATTACTTCCATGGAGTAAATGGAAACTCATAATAGCACGAGAATTAATTGTGTCTTTTTAATATTAGTGCTTTGAGTAAAGCTACCGAAGACAAATATGTTCATTTTCCATTTCACAGAATCATCCCATGATAGAGCCAAAACAAACCTTTAAAGTCATTTAAGCAATTTAATTCACAGATGACAAAACTGAAGTGCAAAGAAGTAACTTAACTAAGGTCAAAGTGCCAGCGACAGAAAGGTGCTCAAGAGAGAAACTGCGTAGTCTGCATGTGTAAAATAAACAGAAAACACTTTAAGACAGTGCAGTTCTTCCATCAAAATACCGCCTATGACTTGGAATAGTAATGACAGTATAATAATAACAGTGTGCAATCATAAAGCTACCTTTTACTATGTGTTTACTCTGCCATGGAATTATCTAATTTCATTCTTTTTTTCTTTTAAAGACTTTTTTTTACTTATTTGAGGGAGAAAGAGAGCGCAAGCAGGGGGAGTAGCAGAGGGAGAGGGAGAAGCAGACTCCCCACTGAGCAGGGAGCCCAACTCAGGGTTTAATTCCAGGACCCTGAGGTCATGACTTGAACCAAAGGCAGATGCTTAACCAACTGAGTCACCGAGGCGCCCCTTATCTAATTTCATTCTTAAAGCAAAGTGTTAAAGTAAGTTTAATTACTAAAAATAATTTCATCAGAGTCACAAAGCTGAAACACACAAGAGCCATCTGACACCTAGGCAGATTCTAACACCTATTGTGCTAACTGCCATGTGATACGGGCTTGTCATACTTCTCAAAAGCATGTAGCGCTTCTTTGGTCATACAAGATAAATTGAAAAAAAATAACATTTGATATTTAATCACGTTTTGAAGATACCCACTTATTCCATACAATCAGTTTATATGATTTCTTTATAGTGGTTGAAGCTGAAATTTTATCTACTTACAGCGAACTGACACTAAGTGTTAGTGGAGACACTAAGAAATTATAAAATTGCTTTTAAGGTCAAATATGCTTTAAGGCCAAACCTATTACTATATTTAATTGGCATCAATTAATATTTGCCAAGCAAGAAATCTCAGTGGAACTTTAAGATGTCAGAAATTACTACACAGCTTTCAAAAAATTTCTATAGAAACAATAGTATAAAAGCAAAGCCTTCCAGTGGACTGCTTTATTTAACATTACAACACCCCATGACAATGAAACTATAACCATTACTTTCAAATACAATAAGTGAGTATATGTGTAGGTACGTAATACATGTATACATATCTCTAACCTTATAGTCATATACATACATATCAGGAAGTACCTTAATTTTTCCATTAAGGAAATACATATGCTGACAAATTTTATAGAAGGGAAAAAATAAAACTACTTTTCAGAATCCATAGATTTTGGCCTCTTAAAAGTACTTTAAAAAATAATGATGAGGCTATTTACTATAGTTACATGCCCAAAATATTATCAATGTCAAAGCCTAAATCAAGGCATTTATTTTTGATTTTTGATTGATCAATAAAGCAGCACAGTATCCCTTAATCAACAAATATGGAAATTATATGAATAGAGAAAAGAAGAAGATTTGTGTTTTGAATTTCTGCTGCAGCTGTCTATAAGCTTTTGTGACCAAGATAAATTATTGGTTAGGTTTTTCCCTAGTAACAGACTTTCACAAATAAAGCAATTGTACTAGGTGTGAAAGTACTCCAGAGTTTTTATTATATCAGAATTAATAAATTGTATTTGGCTTTGATTAACCCTCAAAATTTAAGAAGACGGGTAAATTCTTATAATCGTTAAGTCAAAAGTAGCTCCTAAAGGTGTTACTTACCTTCAATTATGATGGCATTAACCAAGAAAGATTGTCAAAGCAATGATTCCAATGATACCATGGAATGAAAGGAATGCACTTTGCTCATCTCTAACAATTCCTTTCCAGCACTTATAAGGATCTGATTCAGTACATGTGGTTATCATAGAGCTTAGTAAAGTATGGTTGACCAAAGGGATATCAACAATATGAGTGAATGGAGAAGCTTATTTTAGAAGTCTGTATGTCAGCTTACCCTTCATACCAGCACTGCCCTAGATCCAGCGATCACGAGCAATTACCTGCTTGCTGTCAAGGCAAGGATGGCTGTCCCACTTACTTACCTTCAAACCATTCAATAGACGGTAACTAGAGAATTCTCTTTAAAAGGAAAACATCCTCACTCCCTTACTTAAGACTCTTCAACAAATTCCATTTTAATAAGAAAGAAAACATTTCAACTCTTAAAAAGGGCCTAAAAGTCCCTCAGTAATCTGGTCAATACTCTCTCTTAACTGGTTCTACATGTTGTATCTTAGTTCACTGTATCAGTTCCATAAGGGCACTAGTCCATTTCTATCTCAAGGCTCTTCTGGAATATTCTTCCCTCAATATTTACGAGATGAGTTGATCATTATTACTTGGAGCTTCCCTTAAATGCTGCCATCTGGGGAAGGCCTTTCCTGACGATGAACCTCTAGAAAGTTCCTTGGTACCCTTGCTTTCTATGGGCACCTATTCCTGTCCATTTATAATATAACTATTTTGGCATACATAGTCAGTTATGCCAACTATCACAATAATTGTTTATTTCCTGCTCTCCCACAAGACTAAAAGCTGAATGGACACAAAAATTATATCTGTTTTGTTTACCATTGTATACCCAGGACCCTGTACAGACTACAGCAAGTGGTAATCAATAAGCACTTGTGAGTAATATTATTCTTATTATTCACTCAATATAACTATGTTTATCTAACATTCCTAAAACTGTATTCACTATTGATAGCAATTTATTACATGTTTTGTTGAACTGTATTTGGCACATCTCAAGGAAAAATTTTATTCCATGTTTATACATAGAGGTAATGACCTAAAAAAATAGTACAATTTGAAAAATAAAAGTAAACATTTCCATTACTTTACTTTTCATATACAGCTATGTACATGTGTCTCTATATAGTTAAAGTTATACAGAGGTACAGTCACATCTCTGTGGCAGTGGGCAGTGAGCCCTTGAGTACTGAGGACTTTTTTTATATCTTTGTATTTCAAGATCTAATAGAGTGGCTAGGATACATCAGGTGTTCAAATAACATTTGTGCATGAATAAATAAATTTACTATGTTATAGACTGCTATTATTTATTGGGCTTGGTTAATAAATGTGATGCACAAATAGAAAACAGGAAGTTACATTCATTATGTGATTTTGTCATATTTTGACCTGTCTATACGGGTTGCCTCACTCCAAATATATATTGTAAGATTATGTTATAACTTAACCTAAGATAAATACATAAAAGTCTCAAACACCAAATCTCAATATGATTTCAGACTATAAGTTTATAGCTTGTACAATCACCTTTAATAACCCATGGAGAGCAGCACAATTAGTCCAACAGACTATTTTCTCCATGTACGTCAATGGTCAATATAGTAAGAATCGGTTTGTGTTCACTGAATTTAATATGAAGTTTTAATATTACAGAAACCTAAATATCCTATACACACTTATAATTATTCTTTATCCATTTTAAATCTTGTAAAATTATTTTTTAATCTTTTTGACCAATTTTGATATTAACTGTTATCATTTTGCTCATTTTATGTATTCCTCCCACATAGAGAAAGGAGTTCCTTTTTTTCTGTTCCAGTAGGTACATGAGGCTATCTGCTACCTACGATAAAAGGAATCTTTCCAGAAAGTTTTACTTCAGTGACTTGCTCTGTGTTAAAGAAAGGATTAAGCCTTTTAAAATCCCTTCTGGACCTATTTACGACATGAAGACTTAGACCATAAGCTGCTTTATTATAGCTCTAAGATAAGCTTTAAATATGCAGTAATTTTCCATGTGGCATATAAATCAACTCCCTACATGGGAAGTTGCTAAATTCTTAACAGAAGTAGCTCCTAGTAAACTAGTTTTTCCTTCAATTTAAGTATATTTCGCTTTACATAATTTTTCCTAAAATTTAACTTCAAGTTAAACTCCTTAAATTCAAGTTAAATTCAGTTAAATTCCTTAAAAAATGTAGTTTTTTAAATCAAAATTTAAATAAGCCCCTTTTGTGTGATAAGGCATCATCATAGCCACCTGGCTTAAAAAAACAAACCACCCTACCATTCATCAGAAAAGACTGATCTTAAATAAATTAAGACACCAAAGTATACTACAAATTTGGACAGAAGTGCAGTTATTTCTAGAAAGATGCCTCATCCAGCTTAAGGGTCAAGGAGGCATGTTTAGGCCAACTCTTACAAAGTCTCCAAAAGTTTTTATGCTGAACAAACAAGACATAAAATTTTAAGTAGATATAACCAGAACACATAAAGAAGTTTTAGAGAATTGGAAGAAGTTCAAGGTAGCTGAAATATACAACGTGATAAAAAGCAGAGAATAAGGTCTAGGACAGTGTCTAGCTAACAAGTGGCAGTCAATAAATATTTGCTGAATGAACAAAGCTGGTGAAGAAAGATTATGTCATGTTAAGAAGTTTGTATTTCATCCTAAAGGCAATAGGATATCTGTAAATATATGTTGTTGACAACTGTTTTGGTTTCAGTGTGAAGAAAGATATAAAGTGGTATAACATGAAAGGCAAAAAGAATTTAGGAGTTTGTGGTCATAGTTCAGGGGAGAGATGAGAGATGTTGATAGTAGGATGAGAGAAAAGGGAACAAATCCAAGAGATATTTAACAGGAGAAATCAACAGAACTTGGTGATTTAATGAATGGGAGAGGAGGATTTATGAATGACATCTAGATTTATGGGTACATGGAAGGACAGTGGTGCCCTTACTGAGGCAAGAAATACTTGGCAAAGCAGGCTAAGAGGGAAAATGACAAGTTCAAATTTGGAGATACTGAATTTTGCGTGATAAACAGACATCTAAAGATAACCAAATGGAGCTCTCTCTGGGACAGCTAGATTTATAGATCTGTAACTCAAAAGATGAGCCAGGCCTGGACAGATAAATTTGACAATTATCAACACATAAACGATAATTATAGCTAGAGGATTAGATGAGTTTGCATAGACTTTTAGATAGGATGAAGAGAGTCACAATGAACCAAATCATAAAGGAAGCCAGTTGAGGACTTTGTTCTAAGAAATACCAACATTTAACAAATGGATACAAATGAATGAACCTGCAAAAGAAACTTTGAAAGAGATTTCAAAGGAGCAGGAGAAAAACTAAGAGTGTGAATGTAGGATGGAAGGACATCAGTATAAAATGCTATTTACACATCAAATACAGTAAGAATTTTAAAATGTTGTACTGGATTTCATGTCCTGGAAGTCATTATGGATCCTGGAAAGAACAGTTTGTTTTGATAGTAAGAGAAGCCACACTCCAGAGGTCCAAAGTGTAGTCTGCTGGAGACATTGAAATATTTCCATAAAATGGTCCCAAGATTCACCTGGAAATGGGAAAGTACATGATAGGGCATTCATGACTTAGAAAAGCTTTTTTTTTTTTTTTTTAAGATTTTATTTATTTATTTGACAGAGAGAAGCACAGCTAGAGAGGGAACACAGCAGAGGGACTGAGAGAGGGAGAAGCAGGGCTCGATCCTGGCTCTCCAGGATCACGACCTAAGCTGAAAGCAGTTGCTTAACAACTGAGCCACCCAGACGCCCACCCCCCCTCCTTTTTTAAGCTGGTGAAGAGTTAAGTATATTGAATGAAAAGAGTTGTGACATGAATAAGTAGAAGCTATGCAAAGAAAAAAAAATGACAGGACATGAATACAAAGCATTTCTTCAGTGGGAAACTAAGGAGGGTGTGGTGGTAAATAAGATAATTTTGTTTTTAGGATTTTATCTATACATTTGAGAGACAGAGACAGAGAGCACATGAGCAGGGAGGAGAGGTAGGGGGAAAGGAGAAATAGACTCTCCACTGAGCCAGCCAAGAGCCAGATGTAGAGCTCGATCCCAGGACCCGGAGATCATGACCTAAGCCAAAGGCAGACACTTAACAATCTGAGCCACCCAGGTATTCCTACTATTGTTTAGAACTAATGAAGCACAGTAATAATGAAAAGTAGACTTTTAGTCCTTTTTCTTACTGCTTTTAACATTTCTGTAAGAAGTACATCTTTTTATTGCCTCCACCCAGAATGAGCTTTTCCCCATACCTATTACTTGATATTTCACCATATCAATTATTTTATTTTTGTTTACAGATCTAGATTTTCATACTCCTTACAGGGTATATTTTGCTTGAAGTCAGATATGAATGTATTAAGCAACATCCCCATCCCCACTTTCACCAAACCAAATGGCAAAAAAGGTGTGTACCACTATAGAAGCAAATTTCTTAAGGTTAATTTAAAAATTATTGACAAGGAAAGCTACTGTTCTTAAATTCTCAAATTCTGACTGCATTAAGGCCAACTTATTCATTATCAAAGGCAGTGCCACTGAGTAAAAGCAGCTTCACTCTAAGAAATAAAATAAAATAGGTACTTATTATATTGGATGAAAATGGCAATATTTCTAAATATACCTTTGGGAGGGTGGTCTGGACCATTCAGCGCTCCCTGAATAGCGGCCTGGGCAGCAGAGTTCTGGGCCTTCAGCATCTCAATGGTTTCTCTTAGTTCTATAAGTTCAGACTCCTGTGAAACAAATAGAATTTAGAAGTTTTAACCTAGAGAGAAAAGTAAGATATCCTTGTTCATAATTCACCATCACACAGGTTTCATTTTATGCAGTGCTAATGTTCTGGGAGATTTGGATGCCAGACTGACCTTGTCAAGTCTTACCTAACAACTTCTTATTTATCTAAATGTAAAGGAGAATTTTAGAAAAAATGTCTTGGTTATTCTTTTACATATGTGATCTGAATAGTCTTTATTCCTTTCAAAAGGAAGCACCTGAAGCTGACCAGTGTAATATAAAGCAAGATATCACATTGCACACTTTATACCACACATATTAATACCACCATGATTAGATCACAGAGTTAGCTAGAAGAATTGTACAGGTGCCTCACATTGCATTTACTGTGAGCTGGAAACCCTGAATTCTTGTTGAATGAATGACTTCAGATTTTGTCTTCTTTAGCTTGCACTTGGGGAAATGACTTTTTATATTCAAGTATAAAAGCAAGAACTCATCCCTACCTCACTCCTACTACATGTCATCTTATTTAATTCTGCTGGGCAAATCAAGATCATCTTAGATTCTAATGCCTTTCATCCAATAGGATTTCTAATAAGGAGACGCAGTTTTATCAAGCCAAAACAACAAAGAAAATTTTTTTTTCAAGATTTTTTATTTATTTGGCAGAGAGAAACACAGCGAGAGAGGGAACACAAACAGGGAGAGTGAGAGAGGAAGAAGCAGGCTTCCCGCAGAGCAGGGAGCCCGATGTGGGATCGATCCTGGGTCTCCCGGATCACGACCTGAGCCAAAGGCAGTTGCTTAACCAACTGAGCCATCCAGGCGCCCCATCACAGAAATTTTTTTAAGTGAATAGAAATACATGCAATCTACAGCCCTTAAATAATACTAATTTATATATATAAAAAAAAGGTAGCTTACACATCAAATTGTATGAAACACCTATTTTCTTATTGAACTCAAGGTAACTTTAAGATGTGTTCCAATGAACATACAGATGATTTTTCACAGTTATCTAAGTGAATTGTTTTATCAGAAATGACTACAAGGAAGAATGAAGAGGATAGGACATGTGCCTCTCCAAAAAAGGAAGTAGAAAATTGTTTTAGCATGGGTAGTATTTCCCTCAGGAGCTCAAAAACAAGGGGCATCAGAATTCTTGGCAATGATAACAACTCTAAAAATTAGAATTCTTGTCATCCTCCTAGAGGGAGAATTCCTAGGGAATGTAATTGTCATTCATCATTTTCTTTAATACCTTTGGCAGAAATCCAACCAATCAAGCTCAAGTTCTTCACTCTATAACAAATAGTTTATTCCTACTCTCCATCTCTCAGAATATATTAAAAAGGTAAGATCATGACAATTGCCTTTGGAGGAAACTGCTTTAGATATAAGAATGTCCAGGGACTAGTCTAACCTTAGACACTTAAAAAAAAAAATGCCAAAAACCCCCAAAACAAAAAATGGACAATGTTAATGATAGCCAAGTTTGGAATAGATACCTGGCATGTCCTATAACTATATTCATTGGCTATCTGACACATTTCTAATAGACAACAGATGTTTAAAAAAATAATAAACACTCTTACAGACCTCTAATGGTTTACAAGTCAAAGAATTTCATAATGAATAATTGGTAGCAGCCTCCTGGATTCATACCTGGATCTTCAAATATTTGACTGTAATATAACTAGCATATATTTATCATAAAGGAAAAATAGCATGTTTGTGGAAAATTTCCACTGCCATAATACAAAATTCAGGCCTAATTCATCATAATTTCTTACTCTCTCCAAGTTCTAGCTAGAATTTTGGCCTTTTCTCAATTAGTAATAGATAAGTTTTCTAAAATTTAAAGTATTTTCCATTTAAAATAAACCTCCCATAGATAAAATGCTTTATTGAAATTCATTCTATCTTTACCAGAAAACTTCCCAAAAGGAGCTCTATAGTGCATACTTAAGGAATCACATAATTTAAAAGGTAACTTTACAATATATAGATTAAAATACATGTTAAATTTTAATTAAAATCAGATTTTCATCCTTGAATTTAAAATCAATAGTGCTTGTACTGTGGATTAAAAAATCTGCTGAGATACATGGCCTTAGGTTGAAAGAAGACGAACGGAAATGAGATCTCATACAAAGGTCTAAAAAATATAGCTTAGGGAGCCTGGCTGGCTCAGTGGGTTAAGCCTCTGCCTTCGGCTCAGGTCTAGATCTCAGGATCCTGGAATCCAGGCCTGCGTTGGGCTTTCTGCTCAGCAGGGAACCTGCTTCCTCCTCTCTCTCTGCCTGCCTCTCTGCCTACTTGTGATCTCTCTCTGTCAATTAATAAATAAAATCTTTTAAAAAATACAGCTTAATTTTATGAGTAAGCTGACTTGTTTCAATTTCTAAACTTCAATCTTTTCTAGAGAAATCTCTTCTCAAAACTTCTTAGGAAGATTAGAAGTGGAATGCTCAAGAAATATTGCTTTTTAGAAAACTGCATTTAACATGAGATAGAAGAATGATCACTTTTAAAATTAAGTATCTTTTTTAAAGATTATTTATTTATTTGAGGGGGAGCACAAGTGGTGGGGGGAGGGACAAAGGCAGAGAGAGAAGCAGACTCCCCACTGAACAGGGAGCCCAATGTAGGACTTGATCCCTGACCCTGAGGATCATGACCTGAGCCAAAGGCAGACACTCAATCAACTGAGCCACCCAGGTGCCCCTAAAATTAAAATATCTTCCAAAAAAACCCCAGCAACTATTAAGAGTTTAGTTGTTATTTAGCATGGCACAACAGACCCAAAGGAAAAATAACTAGGTAACAGATACATTCATTATGTAAGTTGGGAAAATCACATTTATGAAAAAATTAATTTAGCCAAATTCATATTAGTAGTTCTTCAGGGGAACTTTATAAGTGTAAGCAAGGGCTTATGAGATATTTTAGTGTGTTTCATTAAAAAAAGATAGTTAAATTTGACACTTATTATTTGTCCAAACCTGAACTAGGTATCTCTTCATTTCTGCAAAAATCCCTTCCTTCTTTCTTATTTCAGTTAATGAGATCCACCTTCCACATCACTCAAACTATCACTCTATCGCTTTCACTCTGTCTTCCCATATGATCTCTCCCTTTGCTTTAAGTATTTTTCTTACCATTAAAGGCCTGGTGAAATGTCTCCATATGTTTGAAACCTCTTGGCTTTCTTTTCAGATAAAAAAGTCCCTTCTCTGAACTTCCAAACCATTTAATGCATTCAGCTTACTTAGTTGTTGTAGACTTTGTCTTTTCACCGAGATTTATGATTTCAGTAAATTTTGGGATGATTTTGTTCAAATGTTCTGGTCTATGTTAAACAGGTGCCTCTCCCCTTCAAAGAATAAGGTAAAGCTTCAATTCTATTTTAACAATAGGGTGTTTGACACCCAGAGTGCCATATAAAAACCTCAGTGCCTTTACTATTCATTATAAACAGAAAGTTTATATGGCTAAATCTGTGAAATTATTTCCTTCAGATGACAACAAAGTCAGGTTTCCCTTTCTCTCTTTTCCAATAGTAAGTATATAAAGATTAATATAAGCACTTTAAAATGAAAACTTGGCCGAGATATAGGAATTGTTTTATAATAGTTTGTTTCTAGTCTTCCCTTTCTTTCTCCTTCAACATTAAAGTTGATGGTTCACATTTATTTTTAAGCTATATAATTTTTTTTTCAAAAAGAAGATTGATTGATTTATTTTAGAGAGAGAGCCCAAACAGGAGGGGCAGAGAAAGAGGAAGAGAGAATCCCAAACTGACTCTGAGCTGAGCAGAGACTGAGGCAGTGCTTGATCTCATAACCGTAAGATCGCAATCTTGAGATCATGACCGGAGTCAAAACTAAGAGTCAGACCTTCACCTGACTGTGCCACCCAGGCATCCCTTAAGTCATATTTTTCTAAGGTGACTATAATCCTTAGAAATTGCAATGCTGCTTCCAAGTACAGCTATGAAATTCCTTTTTTTTTTTTTTTTTTTTTTGGCCATGGTGGGGAGGGGATCAGAGATATAACTAGAAGTGAGTTCTAGAAAGAGCCAAATATAAAATCATTTGACACTCTAAAATATTTTCATTTAGTGTCTTTATTTTGAAGGTGACCAAATAAAAGCTACTTCAGTTTTGAGAATCTCTATTCAACTTTCAGAAAAAAAACCTAGAAAATATATATGTCCAAAAAGAACATATATAATCCAAGATATGGATTTAAAGCCCCTTTTAATTCAATAGTTTCCAGTTCCCACTCTCTTCACTATATACCAAAGAGAAGATGGGAGCTAGGATGATGTACAGGATCTTGGGAATAGATGATCAGATTATATTTTGTTGGTATTTTTCCACTTTTCAAAAGTGGGAACGAAACTGAAACTTCATTCAACTACAGTAAGCCCTTCAAGATAACAATGCCCCAAACACCTGCTTTTTCCATGAGAGTTTCTCGTGTAAAACAAGCTGGATGGAGTCAATTCAATATCTTTTCTAACTGCTTTGTACTTTGCTCTGAAGCCAAACAAGTTATCCAGGTCAGACTTGGAATGCTTCAAAATGAGGTGATCAAATACTTTGTCATAATATTAGCCTTACTTGGTGTCCCTTCCAACCTAATTTCCTAATTACTGATATCTCTTTCCAAATTTCTCCTGGACACAGGTCTTGCTGAGAATCATACAAGCTTGGCAATAAATCTTATCAATCAACTTAATCTTCTAGGCAAGATTCTTAAAAATCTGCACTGCTTTTGCTTTCTTCCACTGACGCTCAGTTAATCTTACACTATCTAGCTGTAGTTTCTTTGAAAATTTCCTACTATCCATGCCTATGTGTGTGCCTTGAAAGTTTGTAAAATTTTCTATTGAAGAACCCAACCAGTCCTGAATCTAACAAAATGCTCTAAGTTCCCCAAATCCCAGTAGTGCAAGTAACTTGATTCCATGAATAACATGGATTCAATTTATCCTATACTCTAAAAGGGCTAATGAACATGTTTTCTGACTCTAGTGATAAAAAAATTTTTTTAAAGATTTTATTTATTTGACAGAGAGAAACACAGCTAGAGAGGGAACACAAGCAAGGGGAGTGAGGGGGGGAGAAGCAGGCTTCCCACTGAGCAGGGAGCCCATGTGGGGCTTGATCCTGGGTCTCTGGGATCATGACCTGAGCCGAAGGCAGTCGCTTAATCAACTGAGCCACCCAGGCGCCACGTCTAGTGATAAAATTTTTAAAAACACTTCTACATGACAAATATTTTAACCTGAAATGGGGAGAGGTAATGTAAAAACACAAGTCAATGAACATTTTAGCTACTTCCACATTATCTATTTCAGATAATTGGCTTTGAGTTTTCTCATTTTTAAAGTCTAAGCTTCTATTCATCTGGTCACCAAAAAAGTAGCTTCACGGAAGTAAGAATGAGCAAACCCCAGACTTTACAGTTGGTATGAGAATCAATATCTGAGTTCTAGCACTTACACAAAAAGATATTCCTCTGCTGTCTCTGACATTCCTGTTAATTAATTGATTTTTTGAGGGAGAGAGAGAGAAAGGGGGGGAGGGAGAGGCAGAGAGAATCTTAAGACTCTTAAGCAGGCTCCATGCGCAGCAGGGAGCTTGATGTGGGGCTTGATATCACAACTCTGAGATCATGACCTGAGTTGAAACCAAGAGTCACTTAACCGACTGAGTTACCCAGGTGCCCCTGTGCTCTGACATTCTAACAAGACTAACCTAGTACACTTTAGTATATGGTCTAATGGCCTCTGGCATGACTATAGGGAACTAATTTGAAAGTCTTCTAATTATCAGGGAGTATAGACTTAATAAGTTTGCTGGAATTTAGTAGTAGTTCTGAAAAGATTTCATTCATAAAAATTGTGTAAGACTGATGATTCACAAAACTGTACCCCTGAAGCAAATAATACTTTATATGTTAATAAAAAAAAATACATATATAGACTTGTAAAATTCTTGCCATTTGATGACTTGCATTATAGCATTCCTCATCTGGTATTCTATAAAAAAATAAAGTGCTGAATAATAATTTAAATGGCTTTTTTTTTTCAATTCTGATAAGGATGATACAAAGTTGTTCCACTCCAGATGCAGAGAAAAAGTTATTTTTGTCACATAGAATAGATATCTCAGGCCATTAGTTTTTTTGTTTGTTTGTTTGTTTGTTTTTAGGCCACTAAGTCTCAAATCTCTCAAAGAATCTTGATGGAGAAGTGCTAATAAAGGGACAAGGACCATAAATCCAGGCAAAATTCTTTTTTTTTTTTTTTTTTTAAGATTTTATTTATTTGACAGAGAGAAACACAGCCAGAGAGGGAACACAGGCAGGGGGAGTGAGAGAGGGAGAAGCAGGCTTCCTGCTGAGCAGGGAGCCAGATGTGGGACTCAATCTGGGTCTCTGGGATCATGACCTGAGCCGAAGGCAGTCGCTTAACCAACTGAGCTACCCAGGCGCCCCTCCAGGCAAAATTCTTGATCAGACTCTGTCAGTGTCAACATCTGTTGAATCTTAGGTTAGGTATAAGGCAATACTTAGAGACAATTTCACTCTTTAGCCAACAAGCATTCATGACAATTATCTTAATTTTTCCTACTTATAAACTTACTATTATGTAATGTGTAGGCTTTCAGTGGCTACTGAGGATGCTGTTAAACTACTGGGAAATGCTGATGAATTGATCTTCATTAACTAACTTTTATCATGTTAGTCTAGAGTCAAAAGCCTTGGAATGGCTCCTTGTTTTCAAGGATCAGATTCCTTAGTCATCTTTCTAGCTTTAGTTGCGCATTCTCCCTTTCACATCCCTGTATGTCTCCCTTAATTTCCCTACTTGGGGTTCCTCTTCTTCTATGACACGTAGTCTCCCATTTTCCTGGAATTAATCTTCTTCATCCTCCTAGAGCCCAAAGGGGCCCCTCCATGCCATCCCTACTCTGGAACCAAAGTGAAGATGTAGTGGTCCCCTGTGAGCATGCTCAGGAAACTATACTATTATATTTCCAATGGCACCCCATATTTTCTGCCTTCTGAGTAATTCATACATGTCTTTTCTTTCTCACCAGGCTATACATGTATAAAAGGAGTGTTCTGGCAAGAAAACCAGGATTCCAGATATGGCATCCGGGAATAAGGACAATTTTAAAACACTATTCAAGGGAGTGACTTCTAGAAATCAAACTAAAATTTTGATACAGTTTTCAGACTATTAATGCTATGTGATTGTTGAAAATCATACTTTGAAGCCAGAAGAAGACCAAAGGCTTGGATTTGAGTCCTAGTTTCACTTTTTTTTTTTTTTTAAGATTTTATTTATTTATTTGACAGAGAGAAACACAGCCAGAGAGGGAACACAAGCAGGGGGAGTGAGAGAGTCAGAAGCGGGCTTCCCGCTGAGCAGGGAACCCGATGTGGGGCTTGATCCCGGGTCTCCGGGATCATGACCTGAGCTGAAGGCAGTTGTTTAACCAACTGAGCCACCCAGGCGCCCCCCTAGTTTTATTTCTATTTCTTAAGTATGTAGCCAAGGACATGGACTAACCTTGGCTTTTGTTGCTACATGTATTAACATCCTACCTTGCTTCCCAACATCCTCACTTTCAACATTTTCAGTAGTGCTTATCTTCACCAGAAGTTCTGTATCTTTTTAAAAGATTTTGTTTATTTATTTGACAGAGAGAGACATAGTGAGAGAGGGAACACAAACAGGGGGAGTGCGAGTGGGAGAAGCAGGCTTTCCATTGAGCAGGGACCCCATTGAGCGGGGCTCAATCCCAGGACTCTGGGATCATGACCTGAGCCAAAGGCAGATGCTTAATGCCTGAGCCATCTAGGTGCCCCTAAAATCCTGTATTTTTAATCATAATCTGTCACCTACTGGAATATGAACTGTATTTTATATTATAACAGGTTATAACTAGGATATAAATAGTGTGTGTATATCTATATCTATATACAAAATGCACACACATATATATATGTATATTATACATATAATGTGTAAAATGTACACATACATATATATGTATATGTGTTATGTGTACACATATGTATATTATATATGTGAATTTCACTGCTGACTTCTCAGTAGCTAGGGCAGTCTCTCATACACAGTGAGAATTCAATATAACTTTGGTGAACAATTAAATGGACAAATGAGCATTGGAACTCCAAGAACAGAGTTTCAAAACCTCTGCTCTATATGCACTAATCTTTTCCCCAGGATTGTTGGATCACCAGAGAGCAATATACCCTTTTATCTTAGCTCCCTGAAGAAATGACTTTACTGAAATATGATTAAATGTTATGCTCTTAGCTTTTAGAGAAATGTCTATTAGAACAGCGATTCTGTCTTTTGTTATTCCATGACCCCAATTTAAGAAACTTTACAATAAATGTGTCCTTGAATTCAATGCCAAAAAGTTTGTCTCTTCGATCTAAATTACGCTTTTCTGATGAGAAAATGAGAACGAGACATGCCAAGTAAACTCTCTTTGTGCTTTAGCTTCCTTGACCTTCAATTCCATTCAGTACTTTGTGGTAGTGATTACCTAGGCTCAGGCATCTTGTTATATACATTCCTCTGCTTGTTTACACTAGATTCTATTATAGAATTGTGCCATACCATATTGCAATTAATGTTATGATTCCCAAATTCACCTAGAAAATATGCAAGTTATAAATCTCAGATTAATAAACTATTTACTAACATTGTTGTGTGCACATGGCTTGCGGTGAGACATATGATCACTTTATTTTCAGTTTAAAAAAATGACAAGGCAATTTCAGACATCATAATATCTTCTAAGAAAAATTTATAGTTTTGGCAATGTTCCTTTGCAGTTAATATGCACACAATTATAAAATTCCATGTATTATGCAGATGTATTTAAAAACATTTAGGCATTATTCATAGGCATTATAAATTAACAAATACATAATTTTCTAATATCTATGAGAAGTTTTACTTATAAATACGAGATCTGAAGGAAATATAGGATGGTAAAAAACATTAATTTTGATTTCTTAAAGATATTGAGACTTAAATACTAACTATGATTTCTAGCACTATGCCTAGCATATGGCCAATGATGAATTTGGTTTATCTTGTTTTTTTTTAAGGGAAAAAAGGAGAGAAATGTAAAGAAAGGTAACTTTTTTTTGACTATCAACTGTACATGGCCTTATATAGTATTTTGCTTATTCCTCAGAGTGATTCTACAAGGTAGTTATTATAAACCTGACTTTTAAAATGGTGAATGAGAGGGCCAGCAAAAGAAGATTCCACAGCTCTTACGAGCTTCCCCGAAATTCATACTCAGGCTTTCCTGGGCTCCAACATTCATATTCTTTCCCACTTGGCTGCCCTAAAAGACCTCGTCATCCTGTTTGCTGAGCTCTTAGGTTACATAGTGAAGTGGTAAACTGGACTGCCTCTCTCCCCTTCAAAAAAAGATGAAGATAAAATTCCTGTGCTCAAATGGCATTTGTCATCTTCCCTTACAGAACACGTTTGACAGGGATGGATAATATCCTCTTGCATGGGCAGGGGGAAATCTCTGAATAGGAGAATGAAAGATAAGGGCGAATAAAATGGAGTTTGCTAATTATACCAGGCTATTATGGGAACATTTGTTTTTCTCTTAAGTTTAACTGCTCTGTTTAGTCAGGCTTTTGTTTTTGTTGTTTTTTTTTTTTTAACTTAAAAATTGGTAAGCTACTGAAATGGTAACATCCTATTTCTCTAAAGCTAATGACATACTTTATAGAACTGAAGACAAAACTGCTGCCATCTCTAAGGTTAGATATAGGTACTGATTCTGAAAATATCCAAAACTTTTTAGATTTTGGATCTCTTCGGAAATCAGATGAAAACTTGGACATCTGCTCTTATTATGCACACATGCAGTTTTTACAAATGTTTCCATACAGTTTTGGAGACTTCATCTGTCTCTAATACTGATTCGAGGTTTCAAGTTAGGGTCACCAAAATAATGGTAGATAAATTACTGGTCATTTCATGGGAAGTGTCCAGATTCTTTCCTGGGCAACATGAACCTTTTTGATATGCTTACCTCATGAACTAAATTTTCTGTTTCTTTCTTTTTAGAATTCCTTCTCCCCTTCCATAAAACTCTTTGGGTTTATTTTAAAATGTTTGATATGAGTTAACTTCACTTTTCAAAGACAGCAACCCCAGAGGCCAACTAATCCCCATTACTCTAAAAGGACACAGATTTTCATTTAGCATTCTGCACTTCTAAACTTCAGCTCAGGATCAGTGTTTCAGTCTCTTGTCCCACAGATGCTATAATGTGAGCCCCTTACTTTATAGAGTCCTCACATCTCTTCCAGACTTTGTCCTCGGTTCTCTACTTACAGCCATTGTCTATATCTGGGCTTACAGACCATGCATTTGTGAAAATTCTTGTCAGAGTGCAGTTCCTGTCGACTGCATAACAAGCTGTTCCTAGAATATTCTAACTCTTCTCCTATACAACTGTTTCTCTTCCTTAACATTTGGTATTCTTTTCATAGGTCCAACCAGGAATAAAATAATAGACTGCCTGGAAAAAAGGCAGTGTGTGTGTGTGTGTGTGTGTGTGTGTGTGTGTGTGTGCGCGCGCGGGCGCGCGCACATGTGTATGTGTGTGTTACTATGGATTAAACTGAACCATATGTCTTTAAAAATTAAAATCTTAAAAGAAAAAGTATTATCTTGCCATTTTCCAATTTAGTATGGAATGGATATTCTGCCGAATTGTATTTAAGAAGCTGCAACTCATGCACTGTTTAAACAGGCCATGCAGCTCGCTGTCTTACTCCAAGCCCCCGCGGCAATTCCTGCACCTACCTTCTGCTCTGCTGTCATGGTTAGACTCTGCAGGCGGCCCGTCATATTCCCTAAACTCTTTTCAAAAGCTGCTACGAGGTGAGCCTGTGAACAAAAATGAAAGGAACACATTTTAAGTGTCAGAACCTTATGCGGATGGACGAAAACTCTTGATTTTATAAAATGCTTAATTTCAGGTATTCTAACTCTTCAAATACTATGACCATCATGGTTAGCTTTCAATGATGACGCTCCTTCAATGTAAATCTTCATTTATGTCACTTCTAAACTTCAGTTTAAATTCAGCGCTTCCCTTTCTTGACATTTAATGTGAGTTCAACTTCTGAAAAGGGATGGTATTTTGCAAATAACAACACCTTCTGACTTGCATATCACAGAGGATTTGACACCCAAAATACCGAATTAAGTTCCAAGTTGCCAAGTTTTTAGACCTAAAGCTCAATGGGAGGTCACTGCCAGAGTCAATGGACAGATGTGTCTCATTTTTATACCTGCACGACGACCTGTGCAGATATCGTCAGGTCCTTCATTGAAACGAAACTCTCCTCTGTCCTTCCGGTGTCAGACAACTGCTGACAGCCAACACACTCTCTTTCCTCTCTTTGTGTGTAAAACGAATAGAAGCGGAAAGAGTTGTCTTCACTTTCCCAACCCCTTTCAATAATAGGGCTTTTGTTTCTACTTTATTCCTTTCAGCTAAGGAAGTGCAGGGAGACCAGCTGGAGATAATATTCAGTCACATTTTATTTAAGTTTTTATGGCTTTTGGGTTTTTTGTTAAATCTCAGGGAATTATACATATTGAGGTAGAAAACATTAACTCTTATGATTAAGAAGTATTTGACGATCTTACAGCTCTGGAATAGAGGAGTTTCTGTCCAGAAACTGGAATAAGCCAGTTTCTGTTGGCCTGCCATCATCCAACAGCTTCACCTACAGAATAAGAACTACAGGGACGCTACCTTAAACTGATCAAAATGTATTATGCCCTTCCAAAGATACAGTGATAGACATCTTACAACCTTTATTACATCTGTAATAAACTATATATGTTGGGGGTGAGGAAATTCAGCAATCTTTGGCAAAAGATTAATTTTGTGAGAAAAGGGAGTAAAAGAACTTATTATAATATATCACCTTGTAACTCTAGCAGAGCTGAAAGGCTGAGGTAACTATTATCAGACAGATGGCAGGAGTCCAGAGAATGAGGGCACTAGACATTAATTCCATTATTTGTAATAGCTAGAAGTTTATTCCACTATTGATAACAGCAAGAAGTTTATTCCATCATTGGTAACAGAATGTACAAGTCCCTTCCATTAGTATCACAATATAAAGGTGCCTTTGTTCCTAGCTCTGAGCTTATCTTGTGCTCCCTTTCTTTTCCTGACACAATATTATAAAAATTCATGGAGAATACTTCCATTGATCAAATCTTTATTCTTTTCCTATTCTCTCTTCTCCATCTCCCACTCCACCAACTCTCTCTCTCTTCCTCAATCTCTCTCTCTCTCTCTCTCTCTCTCTCTCTCTCTCACACACACACACACACACACACACACACACACACACACAATCTTGAGAATTAAACTCCAGGGTCTGTTAGCAGATTTAATAGGATAAATAACACTCTTTTAAAAAAGAATTATCTTGTAGTTTAAAATGTTCCCAACAATAAGGAATATCCTTACATCAGACTTAATATATCAGAAATTAACACAAGGTTACATTCCATTTTCTCCTATGCATAAACATTTTTGTTGTAAAAAATTTTAAGTGAACAAAACGATATTAAACCATATTAACCATATTAAAAGTGAACAAAATGAAAATGCACAGCTCACATAGTGAATGTTCATACACTCACCAGCCAAGTCAAGAAATAGGACAAACGAAGATCCTAGAAGTTCTCCTTTACCTTTCTCCTATTACTGACCTCTCCCTTCCCCCCAAATAACCACTATTATTGTAACACTTATGATCATTATTTTCTCACTTCTCTTTATAGTTATACTACTAAGCTAGCATCACTAAACACCATGTTTTAGCTTTGTTTATTTTTAAAAGTACCAGAGTAGAATCATATGCCACAATTTTTTTGTGACTACTTTCTTTCTCTTAACATTATGTTTTTGAGATTCAAACATGTGGCATGTCACAGGAATTATATTTTGCTGGAATGCATTGCTTTATGTGATTTACAATATATTTGCCCATGACTGACCATTTGTGCTGATTTCCCTTTAGGTTATTAACAATAATCCTGCTGTGACTATATAATGGGTTACTAAATCCTAAAATAAAATCACTCATTTTCTTTTAGAATAGTGAAAATTCTGGCTGGAAACCACTGCTAATATGTACTAAAAGAAATGCAAGATTCTATTTGATATTGCAATTTTAATTCTCCCAAACGACTGTAGCACTTAATTATCAGGTATATAAACTTGAATGTATAAACTTGGAAGAAAAATTTACTTTTACCTTCTATGCATATTTTCTCAGTTAAACAGGAGTTAAAATATGACAAAGAAAGTAGGAATGTGAATATGCTAAATAAATATACTGCCTATATTTTGTAGCTAGTAGTTAATACAAAATGTTCACTACGAGAATGTCAGTTTTCAATCTTTGGAACATTGCCATTCATTAATTATGCATAAGAAAATGCATAAATGGTTACCAAAGAACATTGTTCTTCATGAAAAATATGTTCAAAGTATGTTAGTGAAATACTACTTTAAATTTATGTGGCCTTGGTTACTTTGAAAGTAATACAAGGTTAAATTTCTCACCAATTGGATTAATGGAAAGGGGGTCCAAGAAATGAATAACAGAAACAACTCCTACCAGTGATGATCTTTGTCACCACAATGGAGAGAAAATGGAAAGTAAAACCAATTGAGGATAGGACAGTAGACCTTGTCTGAAAAACTTAATAAAATGATGACTTTTTTTAAATTGTGGATTTTTAGGAGGACTATTGATCATGGTTTACTTGGTTCTGACTTTTCTCTTATCAGCTGCATAATTTTCAAGCCAGAGTAAAATTATATCAATATGATAATGAATAGTTCCTGACTTGTGTTAGGTAAAGTTTTTCAAGGGAATAAAATGGACATGGCTGGATATTAGTTAAGGGAAGGTATTTCTAATGCATACTGTCTTTACTTTTAGAACCCTATAATATAGTCTGAATACAATCTGATTCTTTATACAAAGAAAATTACTGTGTTGCTAAACAGTAAGATGAAAGATTATGAAAAATGCCTGTATTGTACTCATTCACCCAGAATTTATGGTCCGTCAACCAAAATCTATGTAAATATACATAGATTTATATGGAAATGCATATGTGACTTTACATTTAAAAATCAATAGATGAACTGAAAATGATTCTGAAATTATCATAAATAAGGTTTCACATTTCCTTTACACATTATAAAATTGTTCCTTCAGTGTTTGTCATTGTTAATGCTTGCAAAATTGTTTTCTGTAAAAGGAGATACAGAAAAGCAAGAGAAACTCCCAGAATACATAAAAATATTAAATAGAGCAAAAAAATAGGACACAATCCTAAACAAAATAACACCCAAGAGATTTCTGGCTAAAAGACAAATGTGCTGAAAGGCAAAAAAATAAATAAATAAATAAATAAATGGCACCTTTGAAAAATGGAAACAATAACTAGTCTTAGTACCCATTTATAAATATGTAAGAGCTGAGATTCATAAACAGAATATATTAGAACACAAACAAATGCTCCCCACCTGACTTGGCTGTAGCAAGGGGTAGGTGAGAGGCCAGAACGCACCTGGCTGACTGCATGATATGACCATATTCACAGATGCTTGTTTGGAGGGCTCCTCTTTTCTTCCTGATGGTGGGTGGGGTACCTATTCAGGGAGGCTGGACAGCAGTATCTGCCAACATACCCTCTCTCTTTTCTTAAGACATCCTGGTAGAAAGGCCTTTACAAAGAGTCCTCCTGAGACTTTCTGCAGCTCTGATCAGAGAACTTCACAAGTGGATGAGAAGACTCAGGGCACATTCTACTGAATGAAGATTTATTTCGCCAGTCAAAGGAGGAGTGATTTGATTGGACACCTTTCTAATTTACCACTGCCCCCCCCCTTTTTTTACGATCTATTTATTTACTAGAGACAGAGAAAGCAGGGGGAGGGGCAGAGAGAGAGGGAGAGAGAGAATCCTCAAGCAGACTTCACCCTGAGTGTGGAGCCCAACATGGGGCTTGATCTCACTACCCTGAGATCATGACCTGAGCCAAAACTGAGAGTCAGATGCTTAAGCAACTGCCCTACCCAGGCGCACCTACTACTGCTCCTTTTAACAAAGTGTGAAAAAAGGATTTTAGTAGAGAAGCAGGTAGGTTTCAAATTTAAAAATTAAAACATGGATTATTGTGTGGACTCGATATCAATATAATTATGCCAGGCCCAAACACAGATCAATTGACAGATCAATTATAAAAACAAAAAAACAAAAAACAAAAAAAAAATAAATTAAGAAAAATCTTTTTAGTCCTGATAGAGTGATTAAAATATTGAGTAAAAAAATGAACATCTAGATACTTAAATAATCATTAAATAAAAAAATAAAATTAATGATATTTTCTACAAAACCAAACCTATTGTAATTTATCCTTATAAAAAAAAAAATCAGAGCTCAGGGCACCGGGGTGGCTCAGTTGGTTAAGCGTCTGCCTTCGACTCAGGTCATGATCCTAGAGTCTGAGACCAAGACCCACATCAGGCTTCCTGCTCAGTGGGGAGGCAGCTCCTCCCTCTGCCTGCCACTTCCCTTGCTTGTGCCTGCTTGCAAGAAGAAAAAAATCATGGCTCTTTTACCACTTCACTTCTATACAATAATGCTCACTGCAGTGATCTTATTTAACCAAAAAGTAAATAGACTCTTGGTCTAAATAAACTAAAAAACTACAAAGTTTATCTCTACTTCCAAATAGGATGGATTACAAGGTTAAAAATAAATGTTGGCTTATAGTAAAGAGTTCTATACAGATATAATTTTAGTTAGTCTTATGATTAATTTAATTTCTATACATGTATATTATATGTATATATTACACATATCAATGGATATTAACCAATATCTGAATTTGTTAATTTGAATATCTGAACATATTTTCTGAATGAAATTTAAATGCAGTATTTTTTAGAACTAAGAAAAAATAAAATATTCACTAAAAATTCTTTGATGACTCATATGCTCTACGGGTTCTAAAGTGACACTATAAACCAAATGCTAAAGAAAGTAAGTTCAAGGGGCGCCTGGGTGGCTCAGTTGGTTAAGCAACTGCTTTTGACTCAGGTCATGATCCCAGAGACCCGGGATTGAGCCCCATGTCAGGCTCCCTGCTTGGCCGGAAGCCTGCTTCTCCCTCTCTCACTCCCCCTGCTTGTGTTCCCTCTCTGGCTGTGTTTCTCTCTGTCAAATAAATAAATAAAATCTTAAAAAAAAAAAAAAGAAAGTAGGTTCAAGATGATTTGACGTTAATAGCTAACTTATGAGTAATCCAAATTTCTAAATGTATAAAGATTACATGTTTAAAAATACAAGTTGGCATAGATATACAAAACTGCTGAGTAGCAAACCATGATAGAGATATATCATAGTTTGTTTTATCCAATGACCTATGAAGGGATATTTTGGTTGTTTGCAAAATGCTTTTAAAAATAAAGTTGCTATGTTTAGTTTTTTGTGTGACTCTTCAGTGATTTCAGAAGATTTATAAAATGCATTATGAAGTACAAAAAAGCCTGCAAAATAGGATATAATTTAGGCTCCCATCCTTGTGCAAAAAGCACTATTAAGGGTAACATAGATTTGGCTAGGGGAAGCTGGAGACATTGGGCATTTTCTTTAAGACTGACACTTTTTAGACAAAATCATCTATTTGACAGTATTTCCTCCAATTCTGTATTCATTCCTTTTTCCATTATTGTTCCTTGAGGAGACATTACAGATGCTTTTTTCCTAATAGCCCCCTTTCTCCATGATATTTTAATACCATAGATACACAGGATACCCGTTTATGTACTCTGTGCATAATTGTGCTTTATGCATCAAAAGAGTATGTTTGTTCACCACAAAAACCAATTTTCACCCTCTGGTGGTCATACCAATACTCTGCTGAGAATACAGGAGCCAAGTCATGAAAACACATCAGTGAAAATCAGTGTGGCATGCATGAATGGAGCAGAAAATGTAGGTAGCCAAGGCTCACCCCTTTAAAAAATTTTTGCTCCCTTTTCAAACAATGGCACAGTCAAATTTTGGGACTGCTCCCTTATGTTAAAATTGGGTTGCTCCTGTGTACACACACGCACATGTGTATGTGTGTGTGCAAGCCCCTGCATGTGTGCATTGCATATATGTATTTATGGCTATAAAACAGATCAATGTTGAAAGGAAATATAAGAAACCAACAGTCGAACATTACACAGCCATAAAAAAGGGATGAGATTGTGCCTTTTGACACAAAATAAATGGACTTTGAGTTATTATGCCAAGTGAAATACAAATGAATAGAAAAGAGAACTACAAATGGCATACAGTTCCACTCATAAATAAAACCTGAAAAAAATTACTAAGCAAAATGCAGAACCAGAACTATAAATACTGAGAATGAACTGATGGGGGCCAGAGGGGAAGGAGGTGGGCAAAGAGGTGAAGGAGGAGAGGGAGACAGAGGCCTCAGATTATGGAATGAGTAAATCACAGGAATAAAAAAGCAGAGTGTAAGGAATAGAGTCAAGGATATTATAGTGGTGATGTAATGGAACAGATGGTTGCCATCCCCTGCAGTGAACGTACATAATGTACGAATTGTCGAATCACTAAGCTGCACACCTGAAGCTAATGTCACATCATGTGTCTACTATGCTCCCTCCCTCAACCCAACAACAATATTTAGGAAGGGGGTTTGAACAAAAAACAAATATACATTTTTTATTACATACTTTTTTTAGTTTCAGTTTTCCTTTTTTTTTGCAATTTTTAAAATTAACATATAATGTATGATTTGCTTCAGGGGTACAGTTCTGTGAATCCTCGGTCTTACACAGTTCACAACACTCACCATAGCACATACCCTCCCCAGTGTCCACCCCCAGCCACCTTATCCCTCCCCCCCCCCACCCCCAGCAATCCTCAGTTTGTTCCCTGAGGTTAAGAGTCTTTTATGGTCTGTCTCCCTCCCAGGTCCCATCTTGTTTCATTTTTTTTCCTTAATACAGTATGCATGTAATTCTTTTTAAATGGCAATAGTTTAAAAAATAGTGTGTAAAAGCCCCAATTCCATAATGCATAGCAGATGTTTATGACCTTAATATCTGCATATATAAATGCATGCCAGAGACACTGACACAATCAAGTAAAATCCTGATGAATCATTAAAGACATCTGCGAATGTCTTGATTATCCAATGCATAGGGTCTGTCACTGAGCCTTCCTCATAGCAGATAAACACAACCCAGTGTTTTTCTGGCATTTACATTGTCATATGTCCTCTTGGTAAAGGCTCAGGAACCCAGTCAGAGTGTTTTATACTTTTATTCATTTAGCCTACAGTATAAAATTTATAGCTCCTTCTGAACTATTTAAGACTTATTCTTAGACACAAACTATAGCTTAAATAATTCTGTTCTCTTCCAGTATCATCCCCAAATTCTCTAAAACCTATTAGTTTTAACAATCCCCCTCAACACATCTATAAAAATAAATACACACCATCCCAAATGAATCTGATTCTCCCATAGTTGAGAAGATAAAACCCATTCAAATATGGTGCCAAAATGAATCCATGGTGAGTGAAATGACTTACTTACATGCTGTGAAAGTTATATTACACACTAATTTTTATCCTTAAAATCTCTCTTAATCAAGTCCTACCCCAGGGGCCTACATCTGCTCTCTCTTGCTATGTCATGCTTTGCCCAGGACATAGAAAAACTCAGTGGAGAGTAGGGATTGGTGAGGCAGAGGAGGGGCCCAAAGCTACACAGTCCAACCAAGCTGATTAACACTGATGGAGACGGCAGGACATATGGTAAAACAGTGGGAGCTTCCTCACCCTCACTAGCGCCCCTGACACTACGCTTGCTTCGGACCAGGCACAATGGCACGTGTTCCCTGTACTATTCTGCATCTATTTTTAGTGCTCCCTGGCACACTGAAAGATAACCAGTAAGTGTTAATATTATTGGCGGTCTTCATCGGCACCCTTTTTGCCATTCTCAGCTGGTCAAAATGCTGTGGGAAGACTGCCAAGGTTTTTAAGAGAACCATCTCTCACTTGCAATATAGCTCAGATACCCAAATTTAGACCCAAGTTATTTATTTATATTTTTTCGAGAATTAATTGGATGCTTAACTAATTGCCCAGTAAGTTGTTCTGAAGGAGGCAGGGCACATAGAATTTTTTATCTTCCGAAGTTAATCACTATCAACCCCCAACTGTATCACGGCTTGAAAAAAAAAAATCTATGGAGAGTAATAAAATAAGACCTAAGAAAAGAAATAACCCTTGAAATTGGTATTAATGTTTCCAACACTAGAAGAAACAAAAAGCCCTTTTAACCACATCAATTAGGGTTTACATATTATTACTCAGTGCGCAGGAAAGTTTACCTTTATATGAGTGACTGAAGATTGTTTTTGGACTTTTAAAGTTTGCAAGATTATCCCATTTACTGCATACAAATCTGTTTTGATATATCAAAAAAATAATCAGAAGTGACTTACATTGGCTGAAAGTTGAGAGGTGAGGGTAGCAACCTTTTCTTGTGATGCAACCAGCTCTCGCCGCAGTTTGTGGATTTGCTGAGTGTAATTTAAGAAGATCAATTCAATACGCTAGATTTTTACTTAAAACTAAGAATTCAATCCAAGAAAGCAAATACTGTATTTTGTTCAGGTAACCCCTTAATTAGTATATCAGCACCAATCCCTGAAAAACCAAAGAAATGTGAACATGGGCTGTATAGTAACAGGCAAATGCCATGTGTCAGGAGAGGTGAGTGACTATGTTCAAGGTTAGGACTCAAACGTGCAAACTTAAAGGATGCTTGCTTGCTCCATGGTCCTCTCTGCCTGACTCAAGAATCAGTTGACTTTCTCTATTGATTGTTCTAGCTCAGGGAATTGGCAGTAATAAAACTGAGGCAGTAAAATATTTTCCTTTTAAAAATTAAATATACATGTACACAATTTGTCTAGGTCTTTTTTAGCAAAAAGTACTGAATATTCTAGCATGGTGTTTAGCATGGAATTTTAGCAAAAAATGCTCAATTTTTTTGGTGTGTGCTATTTTAATTTTCTGTAGTTTGGCAACTTCTCAGAAGCTGTAGACTATCCTGGAGTCACTGAAAGTTGGCTTAATTCCAGATATACTGAATCCATATTTGGAAAATAATTTTATTAGCTAGAATTTCAATGGCTAACACTCAGAGAAGCCTTCCCAAATCTTTATTCTAATGCCTTTTATTCATTGAGTTACTATTAATTCAGAGAAGAAATGCTTTATAGATTACCTATAGTTTAAAAGTAGAGGGGGAAATCAGTAATACTGTTCAAATAATTAGATAAACCAACAAAAATAAATGTGCTAGTTGTCTTCCTCTTTAACTAAGTTCACAGTGTAACAAAATTAAACCAGATAAAGGGAATATTTCATACCACATTTAAACTGTTAATATAAGCACTTCCTGCAGTTTAATCGGCAGGTGTCATGTTGCTGAGACATGTAAACACCAACTAGTAAGGGTAAAACATTGACTACTGTCTGAGGCTAAGTCTACAAATAGACTGCTGGTCTCAAGGGATCTTCATTACTTAGATGCCAAACATTGTACTCTAATTCTCATTCCTGCAAAAAGAAGTCTTCTTTGTTGTGTTTGGATTTTTGGAATACTGTCTCACTTGGAAACAGCATTCTTGACACAGTTCATTGGTTGTCTTTCTTTCCTCCCTCTTTTGTGGAAAAGAAATGGTTGTCAACACTGAGAAATGCAAAAAACATTGTGAACTTTAAGCTGGAAGCTGAGACAGTGGACACTTAATATAATTTCAGCAAATGTGATTCCATTTTATTCCTGATTTTTTAAAAAAAGAGATACACTAGCCCCAAATAAGACTTGACTTGCATTTGAATGATGACCACAGATAGTCCCATAAAACAGACCATCTATTTTATCTTAAATCAATACAAATACAAAGAGCCTTTTTCAAATTAATAGTATCTATTACATGATCCTTTACAATGTAATCTAGGAAACTTTAAAATAATGTAAATTATTTTTTAAAAACCATGACCCATTAAGGGGAGGAGTGATACAAAGGGAAGTCAGAGAAGTACTAATCAGGCAAATAGACTGCATTCGTATACATCAGTAGCCATATTATGACCAAATTAGAAGTGTTGTCCTGTCCATGTTGTATAAATAAAATAGTCTATATTTTTTAAACATATTCACTTTTTGGTATAGCAATTATAAAGATCAAATTCCTATAATCAATACTATTCTGATATTTTTAAACATAGCACAAATTTTACTTAAAAGCTAAGTAAGGCAAGGAATTCCTTTGCAAAGGCTACTGCCAAGACGTTGATTTTCTCTGTGGTCTGATAGCCTCCATGTAAACCAATCAAATAGTCCTTACCACACCTTGAATAAAAGCCTAATTAAAGTCCTCCTCTCCTTGGGTAGGACAATTCTTTTACTGAGGGAAATAAAAAGAATATTCTCTCCAGGTTGCAATCTGATTCGTACGTGATTGCAACAAAGTGTGTATTTGTGAAATGTGTGTGATTAGAACAATATACCACACTAGACATAAGGTGGTGATTAGAGCCTCAAAATCCTGGCATGAAACAGATAGGCTGGGATGCTGGTAACTTCTGTGGTGGAAGGCTGGTGCCTTAGATTCAAAAGTTTTATTAATCCTATGCAGTTACTCTCATCCACACGGGAAGAGAGACTACAATACATGTGAAAGACCACACACTCATTCATTCAGCAGCGTGCTTACTATTACAGTTTGTTAGTTGTTGATTTCAAACTCCATTCTAGAATGAGAGAGGAGAGCTTACTTTCGTTTTCTTTATGAGGAAATACCCCAAACCATTTATCAACTAGAGTATTGCTCCCATCAGCAGCGGGAGAGAGCTATGCTACTGTATCACAGAGCCCTCTAGTGGTAGAAACATTTATTTCCTCACAAATGTAAACAGCATCAAATAGGAACATGCTATGAATTTTACCTCTGAATGAGCTTTTTCTTCAGCCTGTAAGAGAGAAAAGGTAAAAAATGATCGATAAATAACTAATGTCATTTTGCTCCACAAGTATAAATGAATCATCCCATTGTATAATTGTACTGTATTTTTAAAAATATTATGATCCAACATAAGACTAGTAAAATAATTATTATTACAATAAAATACATGTTATTTTATAGTATCATTATAAATGATGGATATTTATATTGTATTTATATGCTATAATTATGATGATATTATTATATTATTATAACAAGAACCTTTAAGATTATGAATGAATACTTTCTTATATATAAATAATACATTAAAAATGTAGGTTATTTGATTCATGGATATATATTTTGCTTTAAAAACAATGCTGGAATTAAAAGACGATGTTACTCTAAGATTCAGACTATAAGCAACAAAAACAAAAGTAGTTATAAAATTATACTCTAAAAAGGATAGGTACAGGTAAATCAGATTTTTTTTCATACATACAGAAAATGTACTGGTAAATCAGATTTGTTTTCATACATACAGAAAATGTACTCCATGATATTAGAGAGATCTTCAGCCGAGACTTGGGAGTCAGAATTTTACTCTGTGATTTACAGATCATTAAAAAAAAAAATGCCAAATAAAGCTGGAGGGAACGTATTGACCTCTATTGGTAACCACAGAAAATCAGTTCATTAGTTTCTATCTTCTTTCACTGTCCCCAATGATGACTCATTAAGCTTACTGAGCCGCAAGCCAGCAAAACAGTAGAATGCTCTGCGTCAAGGTGGTGATCAGAGTGGCTGGCTAACATCTGGGGTCATACACATTATAGCGATGAGGACTGCTGCAGGAACCTGCAGGCTGTTTTGGACTCAGTTGCAGAAAATTCCTAGCTCTGTTTTTCATCTTTATGCTGGGCTGCAAAATGCCAGAAAATGAATTCTGTGCACCATTACACTTGGGAAGCTCCCTTATTCTGGAAAAAGCTGGAGAATGAATAATATCTTTGAACAGTACAAATCTGCCTCTTATCTTGAGCCATTTCAAAAACAAACAAACAAAAAAATCTTTTATTTCCTATCTCTACTTTGGGGATATTTCATGTTTAACTGATGCAGAAGTACCTGAATTACTTTTAATGGCCCCCCTTTTTCTCACCAGGAAACATAAAATAAAACAAAGTAAAATAAACATAAAGATATTTTTATGCATAAGCATTTTTGAGTGTTCTCTTTCCTATATTTACTCTTAAAAATAATGTATAATATTGTGTTTAAATAATAGAGTGGCTAAATAGTAGAATCCTAATAGCCTTTATAAGAAAACTGTGGATTTTTTTTCTGTTTGTTTTATTTTTTTTTTATTTTTTATTTTTTATTTTTTTTTTTATTGTTACTAAATTTTTTTTCCCAGTGTTTCAAGATTCATTCCCCATTCCCCACACCCAGTGCTCCCCGCTTTATGTTTGTTTGTTTTAATTTAATTTTTCAGTGTTCCAAGATTCAGTGTTTATACCCCACACCCATCAATGCTAACATAAAACTTGAATATTTTACATCTCAACTTTAATTTTTAAGGGAAGATTTTATTTCTTAATTCTAATAATTTTAAGGTTTTAGATAGATTGTTTTTGAATCAGAACTAGGGAACTAATTTTAAGATAGAAATTTCATCTTAAAGCAAAAGAAAGCTGGAAGTTGTTTGCCAGAAGACATATGGTACAATTAACTATGACTATTTGTTTTCCCTAGAACTTCGCATGTTTATTGCCACCATTTTCTGCCCAAATCCTGCTCCAAGTCCTACTAGGATTATATAAAACTGATAATAAATAATTTGTATGTTTTTAAAAAAGCAATGTGTTCTATCTTTTAAAAAAGTGAAAAAATCCATCATATTTTCTCATTAAAATAGCCTTGAATAAGTCTCATATATACCATTCATAAGCATAACCATTACATAGTAATTCTATAGGTATTGTATAGAATGACTTATCTCATCACTGTTTTTTCAGAACTATCTTTTTCTTTAATCTTTGCCTTCGTTCATACCCCATGGCTATTAATATTAGGTAAGATGTTATCAAGTTGAAGCAGTGAGGCAGAATATTAATATTATATTTCAGCAATTTAGGCTTGGGATTAATAATGATGGAATGTGATTACTTGCCATTTTGAAGTCCTAAAGGATGGTAGGCAGTATAAAAGATTTTGCCTAAATAAAAATATAACAGATGATTCTTTATTCCATAAACCATTAACTGGCCATTCATTTACCAATTCAAACTTATTAAAAAAATTTTTCCTTCAGTATTAGCTGTGTATTAATATGCTAATTAATCAAAATGGCCCCTGCTCTTATTAATTTAATATAAATTAGATTCCAAGTACAAAACAGATTCAATAAAGTTTTAAATATACAATCAGCAAGAAAGAAACTATTTATTGCAAGGATCAAAGGGCTAGGTATATAAAGAATTAAAAAAAAGCTCTAGAATTAAAAAGAAAAATGACACAGCCTTCCTCAGCCATCGTCTACTTTCCCCACTTTTCATAGAGATATGGGTAATAAGGGGTAGGTTCTTCCTATGAAAAAAGCAACAGCACGAGAATAACTAAGAACCCAAACTGAGGAAGAAAAGAAGAGGTGGCGGAGGCAGGAACCAGGCAGAGAACACAGGCCAGCATCTAACGGGGTTGATGTCAAGCGACAGTAAACCTGAAGGAATTTAATCTCAATGTTGTTAGACATTCCAATTACATTAAAAAGAATTTAGCAATTTGCATTTTTCGATGAAAAACTCCAGATTTCACAGTGTTGGCTTGGATTTAAACACAAGAACACAAACTTTGAAGTTTGCCAAAGGTAACAACTTGGCAGATGAAATTAGGTCTGTGATTTCCAACCAATATATAAATTCCTGGAATCTTCCTGCTCAGAAATTCTAGTAGGTGATATATTCAACTTTATAACAAGATGCTTCAAAAAATTTACTGAACTGTCAACGTTAGGAGTTTTAAAAGATGTATAGGGGAAGAATCCTTCCGATGAGATTTGTTAGATTGGTGATTTTATAGGTAAATGTTCTTTGCAACAAGCCACATTTACTAGTTTTAATATCTTTAAGTGAAATACATACAGCAAAATATGTAATTCTATAAGCTGTATATATGATAATGTTAAAGTTACAAGGTTTATACTCATGGTTCATAAAAACAGTATTTCACCTAATAAGAGCAGATAGAGCCTAACATTCTTTTTATTTTTAATTCAGAGTGTTGTTAAGTTCAGAATTTTTTTAAAGATTTTATTTATTTGTTAGAATGAGAGAGAGAGAGAGAGAGAGTGCACAAGCAGGGGGAGGGGCAGGCAGGGGAGAAGCAAGCTCTCCACCAAGAAAGGAGCCTGATGTCTAACTCAATCCCAAGATTCTGGGATCATGACCTAAGCCAAAGGCAGGTGCTTAGCCAACTGAACCACTAAAGCATCCTGAGCCTAATATTCTTTAAAAAAAAAGAAGAAAGAAAGAAAAAGAACTTTTTCTCCCCATAGACACTTACTGTTTTATGAAGGAATGCCAGGCAGAGCTGTGTTAGCTGTATACTGCATAATTTTAAAAGATGCCATTCACACAGACTGTGATATAAACAGTGCTATTGGAACATGTAGTGCACTGTAATTTTTGTAATTTATGGTATACAACATTCTTGCTCTTCTCTGATAATTACACAAAACCCATGGGACAGATGGGATAGACCTGGCTGTTGTTTTCCAGTTTTATTTTATGAGTATAGTCCAAAGAAACTTAGCCAATTGCCTGATGTCACACAATCGCTCCTGATAGTTAGGCAAGAATGCAATTCAACTGAATCTTGATCCACAATCCTTAAAGGCATGAAAAATAATGATAAATGCCTTTTTACTTAATGGTTTGAAAAGCACATTCAGATATTTTCTTATTGCCAGTAGAATCTCAGTGCATGATAATGGGGGACAGAAGACAAAATGACTCCTCATCATCTCTGATTTTTCTCCTTATCGGTCCTCCAACTATGCATTTATTTGAATTGTTTAACTCTAGATTATTTATAAATTCAAGGAAATAATTTCCTTCATTTTCTGTACAACTATTTGAATTCCCTAATATCCTAATATCACCTTCTCACATGTCCTGACCACCTAATCCATTCTTTTCACACATAACACAAGGGTATACTTCATCTCTAAATTTTGGCATATACATATTGTGTATATAGTCATTTTATTTTAATCTCTGTTCCCATTTTGTACCATAGTGCTACTACAATATTCCTCATTTATGCTTTCTGATTGACATCTGCTCTTATTTATTTACATATATTTATTTATTTATTTGGGGGAGTCAAAGCAGAAGAGAAAGAATCCTTTTTTTTTTTTTTAAGATTTTATTTATTTGACAGAGAGAAACACAGCTAGAGAGGGAGCACAAGCAGAGGGAGTGAAGGGGGAGAAGCAGGCTTCCTGCAGAGCAGGGAGCCCGATACGGGGCTCGATCCCGGGTCTCCAAGATCATGACCTGAGCTGAAGGCAGTCGCTCAACCAACTGAGCCACCCAGGTGCCACCAAGAATCCTTTTTTTAAAAGAACTTTATTTATTTAATTGCCAGAGAGAGACACAGCAAGAGAGGGAACACAAATAAGAGGAGAGAGAGAGAAGAAGGAGGCTTTCCGCTGAGCAGAGAACCAGATGCAGGGCTTGCTCCCAGGATGCTGGGATCATGACCCAAGCCAAAGGCAGACACTTAATGACTGAGCCACTTGGGTGCCCCAAGGGAGAGAGAGAATCTTAAGGAGGCTCCATTCCCAGCACAGAGCCCAATGTGGGGCTCCATATCCCAATCCTGAGATGAGCTGAAATAAAGATTCAGACACTTAATTAACTGAGCCAATCTATAATTTTTAAAAAGCACTTCCTCTGCTCCCTGTAAACCTATAATACCCAATATAGTAGCTATTAGGCATATGTGCCAATTTAAATTTAAATTAATGAAACTTAAAACTTCAGTTCCTGTGTCACGCCATGCACTGTAAATACTCACTAGCCATATGTGGCCAGAGGTTACTGCATTAGACAGTGTAGCAAAAGAGCATTTTTATTATCACAAAAAGTTCTACTGGACTCTGGTTACATACCACATACATTTGTCTTCCCTTAACCCATGCTCCTTTTCTTCTTGAGTCTTTCCCAAGCTGAATGAAGGTAGTTTTATCCAAATACTGTTTTGGCATGCATTTAAAATATTATAATCATGCTGCATCTTTTTTTTTCTTTTTAAGATTTTATTTATTTATTTGACAGAGAGAGACACAGATCGAGAGGCAACACAAGCAGGAGGAGTGAGAGAGGGAGAAGCAGGCTTCTCTCTGAGCAGGGAGCCCAATGCCCGGATTGATCCTGGAACTCTGGGATCATGACCTAAGCCGAAGGCAGACACTTAACAACTGAGCCACCCAGGTGCCCCCATGCTACATCTTTTTTAAAAAAAGAATTATTTATTCATTTGAGAGAGAGAGAGAGAGCACAAGTAGGGGGGAGAGGTAGAGGGAGAAGCAGATTCCCCAAAGAGCAGGGAGCCTGAGATGGGGCTTGATCCCAGGACCCTGAGATCATGACCTGAGTCAAAAGCAGATGCTGCACCATCTGAACCACCCAGGCGCCCCTCATACTGCATCTTTTGATGCTAAACAGAGACTTCAACCACAAAGACAAGTCAGCGCACATCCCCCTAACAAGCAGTGGCATTGGGCCAATGAAGAGGGACACTAAGTGTTAACACATTTCTTTTATATGTTTTTTCCAAAACATTTCACCTTTCTCACTTCTTATCCATTTGCCAAAAGCAGTAAATTTAAATAATAATAGTGATTTCTTCATTTACAGAGTGTAACTGGTAAATTAAAAAGAGAAATAGTGAGAAAAATATTGTCTTTCCCAATAGTAGTCTGATCTTGAGTAACTATCCAAAGCAATAACTATGTAAGATGAGCTTATAAAAGGAGGGCCCTAACATTGAACCTAATGAAATGAGTAAAACAATTAATATTGCCTGTCATGCTTAAGTGCTTAGTGACAGCCAAGACTGAACTTTTTATGAACCTTTCAGTACTGGACTAAGGATTATTCACAGCACTCAAGTCCCAGTGAAATTCAGTAAACTAAATGGATCTCACTCTTGGGAAGCCTGGGTGGCTTAGAAGGTTAAGCATCTACCTTCAGCCTAGGTCATGATCCCAGGATCCTGGGATGGAGTCCTGAGATCAGGTCAGACTCCCTGCTCAGTGGGGAACCTGCCTATGCCTCCACTTGCTGCTCCCCCTGCTTGTACATGCGCTCTCTGTCTCTCTCTGACAAATAAATAAAATCTTTAAAATAAATAAATGGATGTCACTCTTACCTAGGCCCCTTATTAAATACAACTTCCTATAGATCGTTTTTTGGTTTTACACATAGGGAAAGTAAGTTGAAACCCTGCCATTTTTCTCTTTTAAGAAACAGTTTTAAAAATCACACTCTATTCCAGGAGATATGTTTTTAAGAAGTCTCTAGGCCTTTTAGGCCCTTACCCTTTGGCATAATTTTCTCAAAAACTGAACTTGAAAAATTAAAATGATAAAATGGAGAAACTACCATAGGGCGATCACCAGTTATGGCTCAGAGATTCAAACAAGGAAAAAAGTAGTCAATATTATAAATTTATGGTACAGCCCAGTACATGGGTTTAGGGATTCCTACTCATACCACAATAGGTTTTACGAAATGCAGTTTTTCAAGCACTCACTGATTTTTGTACACAAAAGTCAAGTGAAGGCACACGTACATGGGCCACAGAGGGCTGGCCCAGAGGCACCTGGCAGCTGATGGCGTAGGAGTTAGCTCACTGCAGACCCTTATCTCACCGAACAGCTTCCAGGTCAGTATCTATTGAATCACCTTTGTGCTTGGCAAAGGCGGAAGCTTTCTCTTTACAGCTGATACTTACTGTTGAGTAAAGAGACGACGTGCTGGAGACCAATGATAATGAAGAGCCGTGAACTGGAAAAAGCAAAAAAGAACAAGAGGTTAGGACTAGTGGGTCTTTGTTGGAGAGTGGAGACGTGCGAAGCAGGGAAGTAAAACAATAACAGCTAGATATAAGAATCGGAGGACAAGTCTGCTGTTTTTTTTTTTTTTTTTTGAGGTCAAAATGTTGAGACGTGGGAGGTCCCACTCCTGTCCCCCTAAAATACTTCCCTCCTCATGTCAGAGAGGATTGGACGAATACAAGCCCAATTGAGAGGGCTGTGGGCTTATTTAAAGTTATAGTAAACTTCCACAGAATAAATTACCAGAAGATCATGGAAACCTAAAATAAAGTTGCCATATACTTTTAAACTTAGAAAAAATTAAATTTAGATTAAAAATTAAAAATTAAAATTATTTATTTAATTTAATTTTTATACAACAAAGATCCATTTTCACTGTTTTTCACCATATACTTTTAGGGGAATAAGCATTTTATTGAACTTGCTATTTCAACATTTTCTGTGGTAAGTTGATTATGCTCTTTTAAATGGAGACTTATTGTTTCTTTTGTAGTTCTAGTCATAGAAAAAATGTTTATTTCGAGGCAAGGTCTCATTGAAAATAAGAATGGAAATTGCATACTGTCTTTTATCAAGGTATTACCAAAATGCCATCTTAAACAACTGAGAGACTCTTTTATATTTCTGCACATCTAGTGTGTTAAGCCCCAAAGATGGTAAAATTGTGCTTGATTATATTTGTAGTAAAGTCCTTCCTCTTTTCACTGTGGGCTAATATAAAGTTATTTCTGCATATTCTTCCATTCAACAAACATTAGTTGAGCCCATCCAACATGACAGGCCCTTCCTAGAGTCTGGGACTATAAAAATGATGACACAATCCTAGAAGCTAAAAAAAAAAAAAAGTAGAAGATAATTTCAACAGAGTAAAAAATACTCTTTAGAGCAATGCAAGGGTGGTCTGGAGAGGATTGGGAAAGCTCTGTAGGATTGTGTCAGTGTGGCTCAAAAGAAAGGGATGAATTCAAGGGGCACCAGGAGGAACCTCTTTAAAACTGACTTAATATAACAATGTGGGTCAAAAGAGGAATGAAGGACAGCTCTCAGATTTCCAGCTTAAGCAACTGCCACCACTCTGTGAGATGAGCAAAGTGTTAGTCATCTCAAGAATATAAAACAAACAAAATTCCACATTCTTTCAATCTCTAATAATAGGATGCACTAAGTATGCACCAGGATGCACTAAGATTTTCAGCACGGTGTACAGAAGGCAGGTGGACAATGAACCGGGAGATCTTATATCTAGTCTGTTGCCAGTACCTGATATTTATAGGTCTAGGGCCTTCTCATGTGTGGCTCTTTGTTTATCTTCACAGTGATCATTAAGCAGAGAGGGCATCAATAAGGCCCCTTCCATCTCACTTGTTTCATAATCCCTTGATTGTGGACCACAATGTGAGAATTATGATAGTTGAGTGTTCAGTGTATGGGCATCAGAAAGCCATCTTGCCCACTCAGGCTGGTGTTCAGTAATTGAGATTATTTAAACCTCCTACACAGAAGGCCAGACTTTCCAAGCATATGAAGAACATTCTATCTGTAAATGAGGCACTCTAGAAGAGCCATCAGTATGCAGAGCAAATTATTTTTACAGTATTATAAGATGCCAGTCTGTGAAGATAGTGATGGAACCGGCTCAAAAACGCAACGACTTTACATTTTCAATTAGTTCAATTTTGTCTCTCTACTCTGCCACAATGAGCAGACTCTTGGGGTGTAATCTACTACCTGTCCCAATGAACTCAGTAGTTCAGTTAGTATCCCCAAAGGTAGTGGCAATGATGATCAATTGATTTAGTGTCAGCAGATTAAATGTACAGCAGTGGCTTGAAAACATGAAATCAATGTTCATAGCTACCTAAACTTTTAGTCAGAAGAGCCTTTAAGAAAGTAGGAAGGAGAAAGAGAAAGGAACAGAACTACTCCCTAATATCATTCTCACAACAAACCTGTGAAATTACAGATGCAGGAATTAGCACTGACATAAAGTTAAGAAATTGGCTCAAGTTCATACCACAAATAAATGGATGACCTGAGGCTTCAAACTTGATATGTTTCCAGATCTGGAGGCTTTTCTTTTATTCATCATCATTATAGACTAGGATAGTTAGCTGATTTCATATCTGGTTTTATTCTTTTTTAAAATTTAACTTAATTTTATTTAAATTTAATTAACATCCAGTGTATTACTAGTTTCAGAGGTAGAGTTCAGGGACTCATCAGTTGTATATAATACCCAGTGTTCATTACATAATGTACCCTCCTTAATGCCCATCACCCTGTTTGTTTCCTATGGTTGAAAGTTTCTTATGGTTGGTCTTCCTCTCTGATTTCATCTTGTTTTATTTTTCCCTCCCTTCTCCTATGCTCCTCTGGTTTGTTTCTAAAATTCCACATGTGAGTGAGATCATAGGATAATTGTCTTCCTCTGATTGACTTATTTTTCTTAGCTTAGTACCCTCTACTTACATCCACGTCATTGCAGATGGCAAGGAATAGTACTACTAGGTATTTACCCCAAGGATAAAAATGTCTGATTTTATTCTGATCAGTTTAAACTTTTTTTTTTACCTTTATTTTACCCTTAGCTGGTATGTTTAATAATATGTGTGCCACAATTTTTCTTTATGGATACTTTGAAAAAACTATTCATTAAATCAAAGAGGAAAAGCTCTCAAATATTATCAAATTTCACATCTGCAATTATATAGTTTTAACTATTATAAAGTATTCACACAGAACCATATTGCACTGGATAAAGAAATGCAACTTATAAGGCAAAAAGTAGGCATGATATGATTTCTAATATGATATGATAACAGGAACCAATACCAGAGGGAGTTTCTGAGAATACAAATAATTTTTTTCTGGTTTCTGTAGCTTTACGATTCTTTAACTGAGATGTCAAACAAAACATTGGCTCTGATATTGGATACACCAGGGCAAACAGTCTCTAAAATAATGAGGATTTCTATATGAGAACACTGGATTTGTTGTGAACTGTTCTATAACCGAGTATTAATCTACACAATTTCTGGTGTATGTCCAAATGCATAAAGAAACAGAAGGTATTGCAGACTAAAACTTCTTCAAGCTTCAGGGCTCCCTAAATGAGAGTTATACTTACTCATTTATTTACTCTACAGGAATCCTTGTGATGGCGACTGATGTGACAGTTTTCATCTCTGAGGTAAATAAAGTAACTCCATCTTTATTTCCCCCTACACCTACCTTCTTCCATGCTGTCTCGGAATGAGCCTGAGTGACTGATGGCACGTGGCCTTTCTTCCAGAGACGTTGCACTCCCACAAAGCTGGGAGTCATCGTAGAGATCAAAGGAAGAGTCTTGGGCGGGAATGCTATTTGAGCGCATCATGCTGGGCCCAGGAAGGTTAAATTGAGATAGATTGGTTGGGCTCACTGAAAAACAAAGCACACATAGACTCATTATTCTGGAGCTTGGATGATGAAAATAGTAGGCTGCTGGAGAGTGAGAATGTGATCCTAATTCTATGGAAACGTGAATTTAATGGGTGTCTCTATTGAAGGTATGCTGACGGTCTGCCCCTGAAATGTTCAATAATAGTTTCAGTGGAGTCCCTCTTTTCTCTAACACTTTCATGGTCAGCAGTATGTCAATTTCCAAAGCAATACTAAACAAAGCCGCCAGGCAACCTCTATTGTTCATGCTAGAAATACAACAGCATGGTATATTCTGCTGCCGATTATGATGAAAAGACTGCCTGCATGGGGTCTGTAGGTTTCTTTTTGAGAAGAATACATCCCTTTAATGGAAAAAACAAAACTGAAAAGAAAAACACAAGAAATCTAAATGTCCCATGAAGACCCTTTTGAAGCTTCTAGGCAAAGATTTTCACCGTTTTGAGTTATGAATTTATGTAAGTCCATGGTCAGTATCATTATTATTGGTTAATTATAAAAGAAGAAAATGAAATTTTTCTTTAAATGAAATGTAATACATGCGGTTTCTATAGCTCATCACCAGGTTAATCACATTGAACTTTTCCACTGTGTCTAAGACCAGAGTTCCATAGTGAAGACTGTTAAATGTCACAAACCTGTTGTGTTTCCCAAGCAGCACCTCATGTTCATAATTTGAAATAAGAATTTATTTACTTAGTGTTTATTGCCAAAGAGTTCTAATAACACTCAACTTTTTAGGCCAACTGATAATCATGAATTTAAAGAGAAATGTGGTTGACTGAATGTACAAGTGCCTCAGAAACAATGCCACCTTAAAATGTGGAATAAAAGAAAAGCATAAAATTAAGAAATGCATTTATGACAAATGCTCACATTTAAGAGAAGTAAGTTGTTACAGACATGAGGAAGCGGGCAGGAACTTCCTACGCTATCACAAAAGCTGTGGGTACTTTCAAAACCTTAGGGAATGTACGCCACTGGTTTAGAAAGAATCTGATTATCATTTCAAAATTTGCTATTTTTTTCTTTGACACAGGCACTATATTTCTTTTAATATAATGCCTGGCTTTCAAAACAATGTAAAATAGGAGACATATATACTGTGAGGCAAATGGAAGAGAATATCTCTTATTTTCCAGGCACTATGCTGGATGTTTTATAGATATCAATGAATTAATACACAAAACAACAACTGACTGTGGATTGAAATTTAAAAAAGGACAAGAAAAAGAAAAGAAATACAAGATTTAGAATTATATCTGTGTGTGCATACATGAAATACAATAAAAAGTGAAAGAAGCTACGGATGTGTAAAGTGTGCAATATGTTGGAAGGAAGAAAATCCTGAAAGAAGGAAAGAAAGAAGAAGGGAGGGCGAGGAAAGGGCGAGAGAGAGATTGAGGAGAGAGAGAGGGTGAGGAGGGCAGAGAAGGAGAGAGGGAGAGTGAGGGGAGAGAGGGATAGCAAAGGGAGACAGAGAGAGGGAGAGAGAGAGCTTTTAGGCACATTCCTTTAGCCAGCAGTGACTAATTCAATTTGATTGCTAAACAACTGCCAACATTGAAGGACATTCTAGACTTGAATGTTTATGTTTAGAGCACTTGGATTGGAGTAAATCATCCCATTCTGTCTATAGTATGGATTATCTCTTTGCAAAATGAATGAAAAATTCAACACATTTGTAAATGTATTATGTTAATATGTATCTAGAAGGTCATTTCACTCACTATTTGGCTTTGCATAATGGTGCAGAGCTATCCGAGTAAATTGTCCTTTTATATTTTCAAAACATGTGACTTAAATCTTCCAAGAATAATGAATTTTAAAGTGAAGAGTTTGCATTTACAAACATTTTTGATAGCTTCTCCACTGAAACTATACCCATACTATTTAAGACTGCTCAGTTATGTTACTGTCTGACAGGTCTGCTTTTAGCGGGCAGTAGAAAGTGGTTTTATTGTGGTTCAATAGAAAGATATATATGGCAGGGCCCTAACTTCAACAATGACTACTAGTAGAGGTGATTGAAAGGAAGAAAAGTTAGTATATAAATAAACCAAGAAAAATTATATAATAGAGGACAGAAATATGACAAAGAGAATTTCTGCAATGGTACACAAATTAAGACAGGGCTTCTATACTACTTTGCTTTCCATTTGCTTCAGGCAAATACCCCAATCTCCACCCTTCAGTTTTGTCATGAATTATAATTTTTAAAAATGGCAGCATAAATGGCCTCTGGACTCATTCAAAGCTCAGAGACACAGCCACATTTCTAAAAAGGAGACATATAGACATGACCATTTATTAGGGAAAGGGGGTCTGCTTTGTCTTAAATTATATTTCAGAGCAAAGCCCCTGTTTTTATTAAATTAAATGTTGATTTTGCGGATTTGAGGAAAATGGAACTGATGGAAATATGGAGTGGGTTTTTAAATACCTCAAGGTCTCTCTTTGACTCTGCTACTATATCTAGGACATGTTAGCTAGTGAGTTTATGACATTGTTTTAAAATAAGAATATTCATGTGGAAGCTTATTTTAACTTATTTTGTGGAATCTGGGACTATCACTAGAAACTTGGTAGCGATTCCAGAAAATTTGATTTGATTTTTTAAAAGAAGAACTTCAAAAGTGTGATATATCTAGATTCAGGTAGTTTCTGTCATGAATGGGTTTCGAGAAGAAGCTAGAGATACCACAAGTATTTAATAGTCAAATAATTGAACCAGAGGTAGGTGTCTCCCATCTCTGAGAGTCTATACTTTCATGAATAAAGAAGTTAATTCTCAAAAGCTTGAAAGGTGAATATGGAGAGAAGGGTAGGAGGACATTCAAGGTGGAGGAACTTGTGGATGCAAAAGCATAGAAATCTCCCCTATAAAGCTGTTTAAATAATACTCTTATGCAAGAGGATCCATCGAATACATTGAACACATAGGTGAGAGGCTGACAGGAATACTTCTACATATTAACCCTTGCAGCTAGGAGGGTTGTTATGAGATGCCTCCCAAGGACTATGACCAATAGTAAACAAAGTTTCAAACAAAGCCGTATTCTGTTCACATAAGTTATGTCCTGATTCACTTTCTTGAGTGGAATAGTTTCTATTACAGGGATACATAGGATTACATATCCACCAAGAACTACACACAAACCACAGCTTACTCATGCTACTCTACCGATAATGATGTAACTGAAGTGATCTTAAATTTCTGTTCGTTATATAGGACTTTTTACAGTAATACTTCTTAAAAATTTTATGCATTAAATATTTTAATAAGGAGAAAGGATAAAAAAACACAGATATTACAATTGCTGAATGTTAGTAATAATCACTCGTTCATCATTCAGAAGAGATAATGATCAAATTGAAGACAAATGATGACCAAAGTGAACTACAGGACAATGGTATCCATACTCAAGTTAAAAAATTCCATTTGATATATTTTGTTTTGTTTTGTTTTTAAGATCTATTTGAGAGAGAGAGAGAGAGAGAGAGAGAGAGAGAGAACGTGATCAGGGGGTGGGTGGGGGCACAGGGAAAGGGAGAGAGAATCCCAAGCAAACTCTGTGCGGAGTATGGAGCCCCATGCAGGTCTTGATTTCATGACCTTGATGTCATGAACTGAGCTGAAACCAAGAGTCTGATGCCCAACCAACAGAGTCACCCAGGTTTCCCACAATAAAAAGTTCTAAAAAAATAATTTTCATGTTTTTAAAATGGGTCATTTTTTCTTTAAAATAACACAGCATAGAGACCTCAGAACACCTGATTTTAAGTCATGCATTCTTATAAAATTTGGGTGGGCACATGAGAATGTGTTGACATATATGGGAAGGTCTTCCTTTATAAGTCCCAGTGGGTGAAAATGTTGATAATGTTGGTAAAGGCAGCAAGATCAATTTGAATTACCCTGCTATTGTCTGATAATATAAGGCACAGTTTCCAATAAAAATGATGAGGTAGCAAAGTTTTTTAAGTCTTATAGTCTCTTGAGTCTTGGTACACATAAATCAGTCCCTCATAATAAAACCTAGTTACTTTGGATCCATTTCACAGATAAGGAATTTGACTTTGCCAAGGCCAGACATAGTAAGTGGTGAGCATTTTTTTTTAAATAATAATGAAACAGATGGATTTAATCAGAACAACATAAATGAGAAAATAGTGGGGTAAGGGTTCAATTAGTCAAATTAATGTCAGGTATTGGAAAGATTGATAGGAGACAAAGGGTATCTAGAAAACTCAGAATTCCAGGTGGTTTGGGTTTGTTTCAGATGTTGCATAAAATTGGAGTTTATTTCATCTTCTTATGACTCTATAAAAAACATTTTCAATTTATTTTTTGAAGTTAAAATTTTAAGCTTCTTGCTATGTTTTATAATCATAATTATAAGCAAAAGCTATACCATCTGTTTCCATTATGAGGCAAAGATGTCTCTTACTATGAAGGTGTAGCAGCAAAACCTTGGTATTTGGAAGGGATTCATTAGCTCACACAGAACCATGACCAAAATAATTGTTTTCCATTGCCAAAGCTCGGTTCTGTAAAGCAGGAAGAATTGCAAGAGAAGAGAAAGAGGTAGGAGTGTCCTATAGAACTGAGTAAGCTGAAAAGTCCAAACTACTGAAGAATTTGGACAATTGGTGGGTCCATCACTAGAAAAAATTTTGAAGCAAAAAAAAGTAATAATGAGACTACTTTATATGTGATTTTATAGAACAGAAACCTATTTTTAAAAGCACTGGATTTATTAAATTAGAAATGGCATGTTTAGACTTCTTTCATTACTTCATCACTCCTCCCTATGTTTTCTGTGACATTTATACAAATGATTTTACATTTCATACAAATGATGCTAAGCACAATGTAATGCGATGACTATAAGTTTGTCATTTTTTTTAATTGAACTTACCCAAAAATGGTCACAGGGAATACTCATATTTATTTTAAGGAGAGTTTTGAAATGGTACTCATTTTGATTACCTGTAAAGAAGTGATCTTAGAGTCATGGAATTACTTTTCCTTTCTTCTTATTTATATTTTGTTTTTCTACAAAAGTATGATCAGTTTTGTTAAGAATTAAAAAAAAAATTTTTTTAAGAAAAAACAAAGAGATGTTTTATTGTTTTTGTTTTTTTTTTAAGAGGTCTCTGAGAAAACCCCCTAGGCTTGAAATCAGGTGTTCTGGGATCAATTAGTGCCTCTGGCCCTTACTAATGGTGAGACCTTTTTGTGAATGAAATGACTTCTCTGTGCCTCCGGATCCTAGATTGTAAAATCACAGCAGTAGTACCCATGTCAAGTTGTCATGAGCAATAAACTGTTTATTGTTTGGAAAGTATTTTGTGACTAGCCAGCCATCAAACAAATAAAAGATCATTAAGATGTCTATTTCTTTTCCTTAAGTGAACATGTTTTATGGAGAGATCCCAGCACTCCTGTGAGGAGAGGTGGTCAAAGGAACAGATGAAATTGTGTTTAGAATATTTTACCCAAGTTGGAGAAGTGGTATTTTCCTGTGGCAGAAGATGACATGGCGGAAGGGGAGAGCAGAGGGGACTGGTTGCCAGCATCCTGCAGCCCTCCGGTGGAATGGGAGCGCAGCCACTCCTTGCCCTCTTCTTGGTTGGCCTGCCGAGATGATGGGGCGTATCTGCAAAACAGCACAGCTAAGACACCGAAGCACATCTACCAGGGCAAGGCAATACCAGGACAAGGAAACAATTGAGAGGAGCTTACTATGCAGACTGAACAACATTCTCAAACAGATTGAACCTAATTATAATTGCTTAGTTCTTCCAGATGATCTGACACCATCTGTGTGAATCTCACAGGGGGAAAAAAAGGATTTTGAAAGGAAAATTATGCTTCTGTGAGATATGTAGTTGAAAATCATAAGCAATGAGCAGACAGCCAAGTTAATTGAGAAGAACTCAAAAGCACAGTGCTTGGAAGGATGTGAAGAGGGTGAAAGCACAGACTAAATATGGTAGACAGTGCTAAGGCCAGAAGCCAAGGGAACGGGAGGGATGGCCAAAGAAAGGCATAAGAAATGAACACAAATTGAAAAATCTTAAAAAAAAAAAAAAAAAAAAAGGAAAGCATAAAAAAACCCCACATTTATTTGGTTAAAATGGCACTTGACATCATGTCTAGATTTTTTTTAATGGAAAAAAATGGGCTCACTTTAGTGGAAAATAAATTTCTGAAACAAAACCTTAAAATGGAATAGTTCTGAGCTGTTTGCTATTACTAAGGAATTGGCAAGAAAAAGAATAACAGGGAAAGACCTATTTGGCCAGTGCTCATTTTCACCAGAGTAAGTAAACTCTTAACATCAAAGAAGAGTTAACTCATTAAGTTCATATGTGTTATATCTCTATTAGTAGTTCATTCTATATCCTCTCTTCACATAAAAGTGTTTGTAAGGGAAGGTCGTGGATTAAATTTTTGTTTTAGTTTTTATGATGAACTGAATGGTGATTTTGAGATTATTATGTTATACTAGACTAATTCATTTTCTAAATTGACTAGCACTCCTGAAAAACTGAAATGAAAACTCTTGAGTTTTTACCAAAAGGATTCTTTAAAAATTCATACCTTAATTATAGTATTTATTCTCTGATGATGAAAATATATTTTCTTTGATTCAAATTAGAGCATCCTTCAACCTTTCAGTGTTAACTGGCCACATCTATAGACTATATGGGTTGAAGTTTTGCAAGCTTATGCCTCCAAGATGCAAAAGTTAGGGAAGTTAATTTTATTTTAATTTATAGAAGTGAGTTCTGAAATCTATCAAAAATTGCTGCTCCCCAAATAATATTAGACTAGATTTAATTTACTTAGTCTTGACTTCTATCGGTATCTCTAACTGAAGGTTTATCTTACCAACTCCTCAGGCCAGAGAAAACATCAAGCTTAAAACTGATGCCATCCTCAATGGCAGATACTTCATCACAAACAAAAAAAGAAAGAGGGAGAGAGACAGCACACAAAGTTTACGGAACAACAGAGAAAGGCAGCAATTGTGCTGAGAGAAATATATACCTCAGTCCCTTTTTGGGTAGTGTATTTCTGTCAAGCTGCATGCTGTTAAAACAAAGAAAATCCCTAAGGACATAATGCAAACAAAACCCCCAAATTACACATCCAACAAAAATGGTTCTCTAAACTTCACAAAATAAAATTTTCATCACACATACTTAATGCTTAACTTACTGGAAAAGGCCAACCAAAACTGACCAGAGATCTACTGTTGTAACACATTCGGTGATAATTTAGTGACAGGATTATGAGCAGGTAGATTACTTCACTTGTTGACATAATGCCCCTAAAGGTTCTATTTACCTACCGCTATGGTAGTTTTTGCTTCCCTGTGCAACTAACTAGACTTTCTCTCTGATTTCAAATGTAGGAGAGTCATAGGTGGAAATCAGATAGATCTTCTCTCCCTAAGTTAAACTGACAACTTCTAATGGACAGAGGAGATACAAAACACCTTTTCATACTTAATTTTTGTATTCATATTATTTTTAATAAAAGCAAAGGTGGATATATTCCATTTGCATAGAAGAGAAGAAAAATATAATAAATATCTGCTTGAAACATAATGTTTTTGGTACCATTTATTTAAATACTTGATAGAATTAAACTATGGCATCTTTTGGAAATTTGAAGGTAGGTATTTAAAAGACTGTAAGTTTTATCAATCTCTCTTTTAAAGACTTCTCAACTGGTCATAGAAAGGGATGAAAGGATGTGTCTGGAGAAAATGAGAAATGGCCTCTCTAAAATTAGAAGACAGTGTCAGCAGCTAAATGGGTCAAGTCTAGGGATTTCTGTTATAATTTCTAGCATGTGAATAACCAAAGAATAAAATTAATTTGAATTTGAAGAATGATAGCTCTCCTCCAGTAGAATCTCCAATGATCGAAATTAAATACACAGGATATGCAAAATGGGAATGATATAACACAAATGCAAACACAGAGATTTGAAAATTAATCACTCCAAATCAAAGCTAAAATGTTTTCTTCTATGCATACTCCATTACTTAGCACTGCAGTAGACTTTATTTATTGGGAATGTTCACATAAGGTAATTACCTTGTTATGTAGATACCAGTTCTAGTATACATTTGACTATGTAAGGTTTTTTATTAGTGTGCATAAGCAAACAAAAAGGAATCAGATTGAACAAATATGAAAAACCTATAAATATGAACTACAGCTGTGCTGAAGCATTACTATGGTCACAAGCCATTTTAAAGATTATCTTTTTCATCTCTGCATATTTATTAAAGCTTGACATCGTAGAGGCTACTGAAAATAGGCACTGTTTGTCAAAATTATCAATTGTCTAAAGTGCATATATTTGTATCACACAGAGAATTTAATGAAATAAAAATCAGAAAGATACATTTAAGTTTGAGAATATAAGTTAAAACTTTAGAAATATCTGTTTGAATCTGGATACTGATGGTTTTATAATGTAGACATTTCCCACACACCCTGAAAGGTCACAAACTCCTATGCCTGCAAAGGCCCGACGGGCAGAAGCAAGGAGGGAAAGGGGGGATTTTAGCTAACAGTCTGAGGAGGTCAGGCCCAGTTTGTTTAAAGACAACAGATGCTCTGCAGGGTTGCTTGATCTGATATTTCCAAACAAGCCAGCAATTTGTAATGTTTGTTACTACTTTAGATGATTTTTAAAGTTTGGTTAGGTTACAAAAAACAAAACAAATCTAAGAAAATAACTGGGAACTGGTTATGGCTCAGGGGCCACCAGTGATTTGGAGCAGCTAGAGGGAAAATTATTGAAGAACTTTTTGTGATTATTTATTATTTTATGACATTTTAATGAAAAAGGAATTTGAAGTTAAAATCTTTATGAAGAACTATTGATTCGATTCTATTAAGATATGAATGTATCAGTAAAATATTTTGAAACTGTAGACAAACAGGTAAATCACAAACTTATTCACATCTCTATCATTCTCACTCTAATTACTTTGTTTGCAATATTTACACGTTAGCAACTTTCTGTCAGGTATGGCTCTTCGGTTTCCTTAGCATTCCCAACATTCTGCTGACTGCTTAATTCTAATTAAATCTGGATCTCTGATAGGATCTTATTTTCTCTTCAACAGACCCTAAGCTTTGTTGAATGTACTTTAAAGGATTAGACTAAATTGCTATTACCTGCAGTTTTGTTTCCAAGAAAAAGAAAGTACAACCTCTCATATCAAAAACTATTTCAATCCAGTAATTTCCTGGGAGGAATTAATTAATATTTATATCATATATTATACCTATGAAAGCATTTTATTTTTCACATTTTTATTCACCAATATATTTCACTAAGAATCAAGGACAATATATGCATTTACCTTAAATTAGCCTAAGGTTTATTTTTAAAAAATTATTTATCTGGTTATTTTTAATACTGGGACACTCTCATTTGTAAAGCTAGTCTATTTCAAAAACTGATAAACAAGAAGAATTTTTGCTTAAAGAAAATAAGTGACTACGTATTTGCCAGTGTATTTGTAAGTGAAAATGTATGTTGACCTCTGCTAAAATATAGATAAAGTAAAACATTAACGCTGCATTTGTATCTATAAAACTCAATTTTATCCTCTGGTTTGATTTGAAGCTTACTTGGTTACAAATAGTTACTTGTCCACTTTTCTGATTTTTTAATATCTGGCAGGCAAGAATTCTACCACTGAACCACTGATGCCTGATTTTTTAATATCTGAAGTCCAGAAAAATAGGTTGATGACTAAATTGCATCCATATTGGTGATTAAAAAATCAGTAATTTGGAGGGTGACTTGGGTCAATAAATAATGACCTGTTTTGCATTGTGCTTATGAAATTGTTACTTGGCTTCCTTGCCTATCAGTATTCAAACAAAGATGCATTCGTTAAAACTATAGATTGCTAACAGACTTTCCATCTAATTTGATTTACTTGCTACAAGTCTTAAAAATGACATATGAGGGTGCCCATTTACCTTAAAGTGTGGAAACTCAAAATCCACGATGCTGTAGGAAGCCTAACTTCTGAGAGAAAAACTTAAATGAAACAGTACTTGTTTTCATGTATGTGGTTGATCATACATATGCTATCTACAATGACAAAACTAGAAGGGACATAGACACAAATGCCTACAGTTCAGTCTCTATCCCCCAGGTGCTTGTCTTGTGTCTCTTGGCCGTTTTTTGTTTACGGAGAAAAACATTATTTTGTAATTAGTAGCCCACCACAGGAACTATCAACATAAATATTTCAGTTCTAAAATTCTCTTATCCGGGGGACGTCTCTTGGGCATGGCTGTGTCCATGAGGACGCTAAGAGGTACAGCGGGAGGGAAGCCATGTTTCACATTTCACAAAGGCAAGAGAAATGGAAGCACAGCGGGAAATTTTAGGTTGAGGGACAACTAGTGTCATGTGGTGAGAGTGTAGGTAAGAGCTTTAGTCAATCTCTTAAATAATGCATCTGGGATTAAGGCTAGAAGTCTGGAAAAGAGGTGATAGGTCATCCTAAGTAACAGACTGGACAGAAGCTTAGGGAACGATATCGGGCATTTTCAGCGGCTGGAAGTGCTTTCACAAACAACAGACCTAACACATGTGGCCAAGAGCATTTTTAAAAGCTTTTGGTGTGTCAAGAAACAACATTAAGTTTATCTGGGAAAAGAGGCAAGTCAGGACATTTTCCAGGGGCAAAGAGTACCAAAATACCTGAGAAAGGATTTTTGGGATGAGAAAATCTAAAGACATTTTGGTTAACAGTGACATTTTCTAGTAAGTATATTCGGTAAGGAATGCCTCTTTACATTTTCATTAAAAAAAAAAAAAACCTGCTTAAACCAATGGGAAACACTTTGTAAAGTGACTTATTTTCAAGAGGCCTATTAAAAATATCACTGGTGTTATTAATTTTCTCTAAGAATTCATATCTGACCATTGATTTTTTTCCAATTCAACTAGGATTCCCCAGTGATCTTTTTGCTCTTTTCCTCTAGAAGTGCTAATAAAGCAAACTTAACGTACTGCTCAGAGCATAATTGTAGAATCCATTTAAATATGGTCTTTAAAAAAGCTCCAGTTATCAATGGGAGCTATGTTGTCTTGGAGCTTAGGCCAAGTCATGAACATGTCTTGAAAAGACATCATTTAATACATAAAGACATGCTTTGAATTTTCCTCAAATTGCCTGTTTGGTACATATGTATACATATGTATACATTTATATTAAGAAACTTATACAATTAGCCTATTCTTCACGGCTTTTTTTTTTTTACTTCTATGAACTTGGTAGTAAGAGCAAACAAAAGGCCCAGCCTCCTTGATCTTCTATCCCTTCAATTTTATGTTCCTTTGCAGAGTGGCATTCCCACTGACATCAAGGGAATTTGGTTGGGGGAGGAGGGTAGGCAGAGCATGGGGAGGAGAGGGGGAAGACTTCATTGATGCCTCTAGGAAAGCTCACCTTTCTGAGAGAGTAGATCTCACACTACCCGTTCTCATGAGCAGGCTCTGCACCTCGTGAGTGCCTGTGGTCAGTCCAGACAGGGAGCCATGATGGCTGAGGGGGAGGTCAATAGACTCAGAGCTCGTATGGAGGCTAGTCATGGACTGGTAACTTGGAGTGTCCTTGCTGCCCGCAGAGGAACTGCTCAGATTGGCAGCCCACACGAGACCACCTGAGGTGAAAGAGTGGACCGATGCTGGGCTGGAAGCCAACGAGTGACTTAAGCTTATAACATCTGTAGTTAAGTCTGAGGGTTTATTGAAGAGAGGGCTGCTGCTGCCACTTAGCCCACCAGCACTGCCCATGCTGCCCGTACCAGACGACGGTGACTCCAGACTGCCTTGCCGCGCTAATGTGGTACTAGGGCTGGGCATTACTGAGGAGGATTTCACACCCTCAGTATTAGGTGCAGAGGCAGATTTGCCACCTGCCTTGGCACCAAACAACCTAAAAGAAAAACAAATAACAACTTCAGTTGTTCCGAGAAACTAATATCCACATTTAATATCTAGGGTTACACAGAGCCAAGCGTGCTTTGGCACATGAGCTACCAAGCCCTTCCCGTCTATCTTGTGCCAAAAAATCTCTCATATCACCATAAGGGTAAGTCGGCATGGGACTGCCACCCAGGGGGTGGGGGAAAGGGGACAAAACAAAAGTAGATTCGAACATGAAAATCCTTAGCTTTCACAGCTCAAGTGATCACGAGAATCTTTCGAGAAAATTAAAGAGTTTGAGCACACTTACTGTTAGCTATTCACAGAACCATTATAATGAAACAACTTCTACGCATTCGGTATGTAACACTTAAATTTTCTTTCTTTCTTTTTTTTTTTCATTGTAATAGTTTATTCAAAAACTAAGTGGAGCGCTTAAGGCAAGGTTTGGAGGTCTTGTTACATATCGGTGGCCTGAGTGACGGTCAGAGGGCAGTTGGTTAGAAGTAAGACTGGACACTGTTGGCAACATGTTCGTCTGTGTGTATTTTCCTCAAGGGAGACCAAAGGTTTTATGAAGTTGCCAGTGCTATTCAAGTACGTATTTATAATAGTGATTTGAAACGTAGTGCTAACTTAGACGTTGGAGTTCGGTTCAGAAAACATTTTAGTTTTGTAAATGAAGTAGATGATATAATCAAATTTATGTAAATATGGAAATAAAGTGATATGAAGTAATGGCGTAATGATTACTAACTAATTAAGTTGCAATGAAATCCATATTTCCTATAGTGAAATATTTTATGACGAATATGAGAAATTGTTTCATAGGTAATGGGCCACTGGAGGGCACTATTGGTTTTTATTTAAGCAACAGAAATAATTACTCCCGCAGTGAGTCATTACTCTTTACAAAGAGAATCAACATTTCAAAAAGCCAGTTTTTCAGAATTAATATTTCTACTGAGGAATATAACCTCTAGGTTTGCAAACAATCATGTACCTGAGATTGCTTGAAATGTAAATTTTCAAGACCCTTTATTTCCCAGTTATCAACATTCTTAGTTTATTCATTGTAATAAAACAAACATTTAAAATACTTAACATGTAGTGGACTATAAATCATACTCTATCATTTCATAAACAAGGAAACAGACCCAGAGAGGTTTAACCATTTGTCCCAAGTCTTTAACGCTATGTATTTTCCTGACACTTAAAATATATTAGTATTTTAAAACAATGATATCTCACAGCAGAACTCCACACATTCAGTACCAAAGGTAGTCCCTATACAAAAACCAAGTTATGCTGCTTATCAGAATCCTATCAAAGAAAACTGATGAAGCTACAAAATCTCACCCATTCCACAGTTGTTACCCTATATGAAACAACCAGCTGTTTCCAAATGCTGTCCATGATATCATACCTTGATTTTCATCAATATGTTAAGATACAGTACTGCATCAATCTGTCCAATCTAATTCCTTACAAGGAAAACAGTTTCATCTCCATTCATGATCATTGACTCATTAAGAGCCAGCAAGATCACAAACACTGGAAACGAATACCAACAGTCATGAAGACCTATTTTATTTTATTTTATTTTTAACTGTGGAAAGGAGAGATGGAAATCTATGGAAATTTTACAAGCGATTACTTTATTTTATCACTACCCCTTGGTATTGCCATCTGCTTTTAAGTTTCTTATAAATGCAGTTTGTGCTGCTAATATTAGAATGATAGTGGGACTGAGAAGTTTGAGCACTTCTCAAAATGAACATCATTTTTTTTTCCCCTAGCTATTTTTAAGATCAGCTCTTTAAAATTCACTGTACTCAGAAACTAAATAAAAGATTCTAAGATACATGAACCTGAGAACATATATTTAGGATATAGGATTCAGGACACACATGGATTATTCATATTTATTAGATGGTTCCCATATATACTACAGTACAGCATTTTCTATTTTCCCAGCATCATTTTACACATTCTTACCTTCGAAATGTAGGTGAGGCAATATCAGGATACTTGGACCCTGGCTGTCTGAGCCCTTGTGTCCCACAGGCACTGGCAGAGGTGGGGCTGGATTTGGGGGAACCTGACAAAGAAACGCTCTCTGAATCTGAGACGGCTACTTTCTCCTTCTCCTTGTCTGTCTGGTTGGCAGTGACGGGGCTCGAGCGCCCTGAGCCAATCTTCGTGGGTTCTCTGAGTTTCGAAGCAGAGGCACCGGCCGACTTGCTGCTGACGTTGGAATCGATACTGCTGGTGCTGGACCTGTGGCCACCGCGGCTGGGGATGCCGCTCGTGCTGGACTTTGAAGGGCGGGGCAAACTGCGGTACTGGAGGGCGGTCTTGGAGCCCACGGGCAGCACACCATCATCTGGATTCTGGGAACCATCCAGACTGGTTTTTCTCCCTGCATTTGACTTCCCACCAATGGCAGCAGATTTGGGAATTTTACCCAGGGTGGCCGACCCACTCGTTATCGTTGCTCCACTGCTTGTGATCATAGCAGATGACCCTACTCCGCTTGGTTTCTTAAATCCAAACGAGCCAGGAGCAGCTGATCTTCCAATGCCCGAGGGGGGCTTTTTCCCCTCATCTCCACTGCTTTTTCCTGCATCTGAAGGAGATCTCTGCAGAGAGGATCCTTTTAGGGGAGTTTTGCCTTTCTCCGAAGCTTTGGCATCATCAGTTTTCCCTAATCAATGAGAAATACACAAATATACATGCCTGTACATTTTGATGAACACAATAATCTTTCTCTAAATGACATGTAAAAATGTGGACACATCTTAATGACTTCAGTTCCTATCAATTTATTTAGGTCTCAATAGGTCCATGCTTTAATATATTGAGAGGATTGAGTACAAAGCTAAAAAATATGGCCCTTAGAGGAAATGTGATGAGTGATGGAGATAAAATGAAAACACATATTTTTGCAGTTTGTTGTTATCTTTTATCTCCCAACTCTCTTCCTTTATCAGGATAGCACTTAATCTTATCAAGCTAAGTGCTAGAAAAACAATTCATTTGGATACCTGTAAGATGCTTCTATTTAGACTCCCCTGATACAACACTATTTCAAGTGGCACTACTTAAAATTAGGCAATATTTTAAAAATAGGAAAAGAATCCTAAAAAAAAAAAAAATTGACAGAAGTCTTTCACTCTCGTTTCATAAAGTATAGTTCACAAATGATGTTTCAAATCTCCAGCATTCCAGACCATTACATTCACGTGATTGCTCTTGCCTCTCAGTGATGGTACTGAAAATTAATGGCATACTTAACATAAATAGTTCAGACTTTCATAAGAAGGCAGAAGGAAAGCAATCTTATTTTTATTAAGCAGATTCTTTTATTTCCACATGAACAGAAATTACTATAGCAGGATAAAGACACTCAATAGCCCCACATTACAATGGTGTTCCCTCAATAACACCCAGATTGTTATATTCATGTGAACTTATATGGTAAAGTATATGAAATTTACATGGAAAAGAATAACTATACAAACAAGAATATGATTTAATTAAAAATAAATCTTATTAAAGAAAACAAAGATTAAATGGAAACCATAAAGTTAAACATTTTTACATAACAGCTGTGAAGTGACAAGCCTACCTGGGGTCTTGAGGGCACTCGTCCCAGCTTTCTGCCTAGACGACGCTCCTCCTTGGGCAGACATGCCCCTTCTCCAAGAACCTGTCTGGGAGATGGCCAGGGAGGCTTTCTGCCCTGTCTTCTCGGGGTCTTCAGGAAGTCCTGAGGAAACACCCTTCCACTTGCCAGCGCCATCCCCATGGCTGTCGAAGTCCTCCTCTGGTTTTTTCAGTTCCTCAGTAGTATCCCATGTATCATCTGTTGTAGAACGTTTTTCTGAATCTGTCTTCAGCTATGAGGAAAATATTACAAAGAAACTTTGGGCAGAAAAATCCATAACGTGTGACTAGGCCTTGGAATGTACCTTCAGATAACTGGTTAAAAAAAAGCAGCCCTGATTTATATTTCAAAAGAATTCCAAAGACTCCTATTTTTATCCATGTCTTCATTTGTTTCATTAATTTTAGCCACATAATTCTCACTTGCACATATTAAAGAATGTCAGAATAAATATGTGCAGAAAACCCCAATTAAATACTCCACAGAGGAAGAAATTTTCTATGTCAAATTTAACAATGGAAAAGAGGACAAGATAAAACTTAATAATCTAATATCCATTCTTGATTTACCATTTTTAAGAGATGTAGTCATTTATTTCTTAGATCAATATAAAATTAATCAAAAATATCTAAAAATGAGACTATTAAAATAATTTTTGGAGTTAAAAATATAGATATTATAAAAAAGATATATGGTACAAATCATTCTGGGTTGGCTTGTAATCAATAGAAAACAATACATATATACAAGCTGCTTCTGTTTATATGATTATATCAGATTCAGAGGTCATGCTATATTTTAATCTAAGATGAAACAGTTTGGAGAAAAAACCTGGGAGAAGCACTGGAGAAAGAAAGCAGGCAATTCTTACCTGCGTGTTCTTCCTGGAAGGGATGGTGGTGTTGGAGTAGGAGCTGACCGAGGACGTGGTGTTCAAGTCGTCAGTGCTGATGTTATCAAGGGTGTCGCTGAGGCCACTGCTCACAGAGCTGCTGTCATCCCAGCTGAAGGCAAGACACACAGCAATGAGCGACAAGGCAAGTCCCCTATATTTCCATATAACATTTATCATGTAGCAGGAAGATAAGCTTCATTTTTTTAATCTTGTGATGAAAAATTATTGATTTTCCATTTTAGGAGAATCGTATTAAATAAAAATTGAATGCAGGCCTGAGGATAACCTTATGTGATATTTGCAAAGAATCAGTGTTTAATGCAGATCCAGGCTCCAGGGGTGTATCTACAGAATGAATGAAAACACTGTAACAAATACTTCATGGTATCAGGAAATAATAAAACCACCAATTACTTTTTCTCCCCTGGAAAAAGCAACATCACATATAAGAATTCAGTCTTTGTCCTGGAAGTTAGGAAAAACAAAACAAAACAAAACAAAACAAAAAAACAACAACTGAGCTTTAGTTAGGAACCCGAAAGTTATTTCACATTCTTTCTCCTACCATGGCAACTACTAAGGATTCACCAACTCTTGAACTTTAAGTTTCACTTCTATCATATCATCACTCCTGCCATACATCACAGTTTCTGGCCTGGAATCAATAAACAGTAACCTCTTATTTGGCCTTCCTGCCTTTGGTCTTTCTCAATACAATTTCACTGCTAAATTTGGGTCAATGATCAAAATGATAAAAAATTCATATCTGGCCATGGCACTTCTCTTGTTCAGAGACTTTTTCTTTATCAAAGCCATAGATTCCAAAATAGAATGCACCTGCCTCCCAGGATGAACAAGGCAATCCACTAGGGCATAAGAAAAAATATTTGAAATTCTGAATATATTTATTTTTAATCTAAAAAAGAAAAAATAAAATAGGCTATATTAATATTCATGTGCAGGCTAATGTGTGCACTCTCAATTAGTCAATGTGTTAGATGACGCGGAAGTAACGTAGGATAAACAGGGTAACTTGAATGAGAATGGCAGTTCCACAATTCAAAGGGATGGGCCACAGTTCTCTCCTGTACTGGCTGGATCTCAGTCTATTGTGCTGTACTGCTCCTTTCCTGTGTTCTGTTAAACAAACTCATGTACATGGTATACATATATTAGATACAGACAAAAGTTAAGCTTCATAAAATGGATAAGTGCCTTTAAAAACCTCACGCAAACAATCTATACATTCGGAGACTATCCTTGATGAAAGCATAAGCAAACCACAGAGGAACAGTGGTGAACTGAGTTTTCCTACTCTGGTATGTATGCTTTATGAGCTATAACATAAATTCAAAATAACAGTGATATGTTGAGATCACATATGAAACCAATAAGAAATGCAATTATCAAGAAAATAAAATTTGAATTTATTGCAAATAGTGTTAATGATGATCCCTCCCTAGCTGGGTATTTTGTCTGTGATGTTAGCTACTGATAGCATAATCCAATTAAAAATGGGCAGAAGACATGAAGAGATATTTCTCCAAAGAAAACATGCTGATGGCCAACAGACACATAAAAAGTTGCTCATCAGCACTTATAATCAGAGAAATGCAAATCAAAACTACAATGACATATTACCTCATACCTGTTAGAATGGCTAAAATCAACAACACAAGAAATAACAAGTGTTAGCAAGGATGTGGAGAAAAGGAAACTCTTATGCTCTGTTGGTGGAAAGGCAAACTGGTGCCGCCACTCTGGAAAAGAGTATGGAAGTTTCTCAAAGACTTAAAAATAGAACTAGCCTATGCCAAGTAACATAAGTCAGAAAAAGACAAATGCTGTAGGATTTCACTCATATGTGGACTTTAAGAGGCAAAACAAGTGAGCAAAGGGGGACAAGAGAGGGAGAGTAGAGAGAGAAAAACCAAGAAACAGACTTTTAACTATAGAGAGCAAACTTTTAACTATAGAGAGCAAAGTTATCAGAGGTGGATAGGGGGATACATGAAACAGGTGATGGGGAGTATCGAGGGGACTTTTGATGAGCACTAGGTGATGTATGGAAATGCTGAGTCGTGTATTATACACCTGAAACTAACGTTAACGATGAATGTTATGTAATTGAAATTAAAATAGAAACTTCAAAAAACGTAATTTTCCTCAAATTTTGAAAGCATAGGGTTATTTCTCTCTTCTTCCTCTGGATTCCAAAATCTTCCCCCTAAAAATGAACTTGCCTGTACAAAGGTCAATAAATCCATGAATTGAGTGCTTACTACGTGTCCTACTCTTCTAATTACTTTATATCATATAATCTTCAAATAAACCTATGAGACAGGAATTATAAAGATAAAGGTAGGGGGCGCCTAGGTGGCTCCATTTGCTAAGCATCAGCCTTCCACTCAGGTCATGATCCCAGGATTCAGGGATCCAGTTCCTCATGGGGCTCTCTGCTGAGCAGGGAGCGTGCTTCTCTCTCTGCCTGCCACTCCCCCTGCTTGTGTGCTCTCTCTCTTTGTCTTTCTGTCTCGCTCTGACAAATAAATAAAGAAAATCTTAAAAAAAATAAGAAAGAAAGAGGTTGAGGTAGGTTAAATGATATGCCCATGATATGGCCCATGATGGCCCTGGGATTTAAACACAGGAATTATGCCCCTCAGCTTGATTAGCATTATTCTCCCCTGCCTCCCACCTTTCCACCCATTCTCTCTGTTCTCTCTTGAAGTATACCAATGATGAGTCTTCAGAGGTTCTTTGCAAAGTTTACAGAGTCCTCTCAATCCTTTACTTTTTCCTCTTCTTTGGGATTCCTCTGAATTCCTCAATATTCAGAAATTAATCAAAACTCACCTTTTACATTCTTCCTTGGAAGTTCTCTAGTCTTCCATAGTTTCGATATCACCTCTACGATCTTGACACTTAGATACACATCTTTAACCAGATTTGTTCCCGTCTACCAAATAAGCATTTCCAGCCTTCTACTGGACAGTGTGTCTAGGATGTCTTGTCAATATCTCAAAATCACTCTGCCTAGATTACATCATTTCTCCTCCAAAATTATCTTTCCTTTCAGGTACTGACATTACCTATTAGTCTGTCATAAAATCTAAGTGGTTTTTTTTTTTCCCTCTTTTCTCTCATTTGGCTCTATTCTTAGTTATCACTAATCCTTGAAAAATCTTTCCCAGCTACAGGTGACACGGCCCCCTTTTCCATACATGCACTGCCTCTGTCCTTCCTTCCGTAAAATTATTATGGCTGTAAGGAGCCCTACCCCCTCTTATTCATTAAGTGATAGATAAATTATAGCCCCTCTCCTTGAAGAACTCAGTGTTGATTGATGAAGACAAAAATCTAAACAAATGATTACAACATAACACAGTAAGTTGTTGTAATTAGAGGTGAGTGTTAAATGTATGGCATGGCAAAACTACTAACACCTATTTGAAGAGTTGAAGAATTATTTCACAATAGGAATATTGTGGGATGATCAGATGAATCACTGTCTTCTGGCATGTATCACCTGACATATCCATTTTCTGTGCCTTTCTATATTCTTGATCATAATCTGGTTTACCTGAAGTCAGACGCTATATTTGATTTATCTTTATAATCCTAGTACATACATGGTGTCTACTGCTGAAGAGATGACTAGCAAATGTTAGTAAATGAATAAAATGACTTTACTTTTGAAAATGCTGTTTCTATCTAGCAATGTTAAGTTACAATGAATCCAATAATAAATGTAGATTTTGAGAAAAACTTGTTCAACATATTTCTTTGCTAAACAAACTTAAAGGGACAAATTTTGATTGATGACAACATTATTTTCCTAATCTTTCCTGTGATTTTAACTTTCATCTTTGATTTTGTAGATACCAGAATTCTCCCTGGCTAGGATGCAATTAATCTTGTTTATTATGGCACACTTAATTAAGTTGAAAAAGCTTCATAAAAATAAGGATTTCTTACTGAAAAAAATGATAATTTACTCACATAATTAGCTCTGAGGTCTCAAGTCTCATCAATATATTTTCCCCATCCTTTTATTTTAATTTCATTAAGATGTGCTTGATGACAGTCTTTATAAAAGGACAACTTTTTCTCTTCCAAGTTACAGATCCATCACTGCTAAATTTTCCTCAACAATCTAGGACAGCTCAAAACATTACAAATCTGTGGATCTTATCCACATAGATTGCACATTGGATTGTTTCCAGTTTTTAAATACTATGACTAAAACTGTTAAGAACATTCTCATATATTCTACTTATGTGACAGTTTAGAACAGGCAAAATGACAGATATGTAGGATGATCAGTGATGGCCAGTGGTCAGAAGGATATGAAGATCTGTGGTGGCCATACATGACTTGATGATGCATATGCCAAAACTCAGAAATGTAGGAAAAAAATTACTACTCAGTTCAAAACCAAAAATGTAGCTAGTTAGCCTGTTAGCAAATTACAAATTAGATATACACTAAATTACTAACTATTCCAATAATAGAATGATTTTTGGCATGCCTTTTACAGTGTGTATTTAAATGTTCAATAACTCATTGGGGTCAGGGATATATTTTATTTATCTGGCCATGCATTTGTAGCTCTGACTTCCATATGCACCTCTGGATTCAAGCAGAAATAGATCTGCTTGAAAACAGATGTATTATATGTTCAAGGTCTTTTTCTTCCTGCTTTTTACAATGAATTTTGTAATATTAACTAAATTATTATTATTGTTATTATTAGAGAGTGGGAGCAGGGGAAAGGAATAGAGAATCTTAAGCAAACTCTGTACCTAGCATCCAAAGAGCCCCATGTGGGGCTCAATCTCACAACCCTGAGATCATGACCTGAGCGAAAATCAAGTCAGATGCCCAACCAACTGAGCCAGCCAGGTGCCCCTAACTAAAAAATATGTAAAATAAGTTTGCAGATTTAAAACCAATTCTGGGGGGAAAAGCTATTTTTCAACACAGTCCTATTTCTGGTGTGGTAGTAATTCATATAGCAAGTACACAGCCAGGCTCTACAATAGTTCATATTGCTGGCTCAACTGTCCTACTTCTACATGAACAAGTAAATCAGAGATTTTCTTTCAATAAATAATTCCTATACTTCAGGCATTCAATGGTAACATCAATCTTAATTTGATAACTCATTAAATATTCCACTAATGAAATAAATGAACATGCATATTACTACCGATTCCTCTAGAAGGACCGTGTTCCAACCTTAATTCAATTCCAATTATGAGAATGTTGTGTAAAAAGTTCTGCATACGCTCGTTCTTTCTAAGGGAAAGTAGACAACAACGGCATAACAAAATGAAACTACCACTTTAAAAAATATCCTATTCCAGGATAGCTTTGTTTTGTATTTCCATTATTTATGGCACTTTAAATAATACAAATAAGGAGAGACAGATACTTTTAAAATATATACATATTTAAACACAATGACATCTGCAATAATAATTTTAAAACTACAAAGAATCAGCTATCTAGGCTTTGTGTTTTGGCACCAATATACTAAATCAATTAATTTCTCCTCAAAACTAAATAAACACAAAACCACTTGGACTTATGCCATACCTTTTTTTTTTCTTTAAATCAGCAAACACAATGCACTACCTGTCAATTTTGAGCATTGCAACCACTGAAATGTAAATTCTGTATTACTTCAGGGTCATTGACAGAAAACAATTCTGTGTATTTCAACAGAGATTTATCAGCATTTCCCTAGAAAAATGTTTCATTATCAAAAGAAAAGATAAGGAGCAAATCATGAAAAGAGACTTCCAAGTTGGAAAAACCTAAGTATATAATAACATCAACATGCTAAAAATAACTTTATAATTCTATATTAAAAATATTCTTTTGGAAACCCTGAGTGGCTCAGTTAGTTAAGGGTCCAACACTTGATTTTGGATCAGGTCATGAAGAATATATATATTCTCCTCAAATTATAGCATGTAAATGGTTTTTAATTGCAGGACTTTAAAAAAATTTTTAATTTTTAATTTTTTTTTAGTTTTAGCTTATATCTTCAAAAGTGTTTTCTTTCTTTCTTTTTCTTTTCTTTTTTTTTTTTTTTTAAGATTTCATCCATTTATTTGTCAGAGAGAGAGCTCAAACACAGGGAGAGCAGGCAGAGGGAAAAGCAGCCTCCCCATCAAGCAAGGAGCCCAATGTGGGACTTGATTCTAGGACTCTGGGACCATGACCTGAGCCAAAGGCAGTTGCTTAACTGACTGAACCATCCAGGTGTCTCACCTTCAAAGGTGTTTCATCCTGCCAGTGTTCATTAATTATGCAATATAGCAGAGTTTGAGTAGCAGGTTTAGAATCCAGTTGAAATGTCCTTTTCTCTATGAATCCTCTTATGTAATTCAAGGAAACTAATTCTTCCATGTCTGTGTTTACTCTAGTTTGCTTCCACTATACTGCAGTTTATCTGCTCACAAATCTATTTTAGCTACAAGATCATAGTTGAGGAAAAGGAGGAGTCGCAGTGCCCGTGTTGGCATCTGGCCCATGACAGGTTCTCCACATTTGCAAAATAAATCAATAAATTATCTAGTCTTACACAGTCACAATCTACAGCTTTCATCTGATTCATTCACTCATCCTAACCCTTAAATGGGCAAATAATTTTGAATTGTGGTAAAAAATAAACAATGGAAAAAAGTGAGAGAAAAACCAGTGAGAGGGACCTGCTAAGATTGGGTGAAGAAAGAACCACCTCTCTGAGAATGTAATTTTAAATAAGTATCATGTAAATAAGTGAAGGGTGAAAAGAGGCCATCTGTGAAAGTGGTGAAGGAGAGAACATTAAAGAAAGAGGACACAAGTGTAAAGACCCAGAAATAACAAAGGTCAAGGTATAGCAGGCAAGGGGAAATGTGGCAGTTCTGAGATTGCAAAAGTAGGCAGGGTTAGCCCCTGAGGGATTTTACAGACAATGTGGAGAAATTCGACTTCCTGGGAGGCACAACAAAAACTTAACAAATAGTTTAAAGCAGTAAGTGGCATGAGGATATATATTTAAAAGTATTTAAGTATTATGTAGATACTGGAGGTAAGGAAGAGTGGAGGCAGGAAGCTCAATGAGGAGGCTATTGTGACCTTCTTGTTTATGACCAGGGGATTTACTTAAACTAAAAGAAGGCACTTTCAAGTTATATTTGGAGGTAGAAATGGTAGGATTTGCTCGTGGTTGGTGTGACATCATAATAAATATATATTTGGTTTCTTTCTTATATTCCTAATACAGAGCTTCTAAAACTTTTGTAATTTCTTGAGTGATAAGAGTACTAGGATCATCTTTTGTTCTAATATTTGGTCTTCAACCCCAGTACCTAACACAGGGATCCTAAGTCTCTTAGAACTTCCTGAGTGATAGGAGTACCTTTTGTACGAATGAAGGAACCCTTGGCTGGCTCCAGATAGCACACTGATATTTTTTTACCCCAATTCATGATCATTTGCACATCTAGGTATAGAATGACTGAAAGAATTATAGTTCAGGCCTTACTTTGTGACTATGTAAGACTAGATCATTTATTGACTTATCTCACACCTCCATCCTCTAGAATGTGAGAGAGGCAGGAGTTTCCATTAATAATGTATTGTGCCAAGTGGAGAGGCAAGATGGTAGAGGAGTAGGAGACCTAAGTTTTGTCAGGTCCCAGAAATTCAGCTAGATAGTTTTCAAACCATTCTGAACACCTGCAAACTCAACAGGAGATCAAAAAGAAGAGCAGCAATGCTAGGAACAGAAAAGTGATCAGTTTGTGGAAGGTAGGACATGTGGAGAAATGACTCTAAGGCAATATACAGGAAGATAGACGGTGAGAGGAGGGGCCAGCTCCCAGCAAGCAGTAGAGCAGCAGAGCACAAAATGGAACTTAAAGTCTGCCAAACTGAGGGATGTCGCTCCAGAGGCTAAGTGGAGCGAGGGGGGGGGGGGATGGAACCCTCACATGGACAGTGTGGTCTCAGGACCCACGGGGTCACAAAAAGACCGGGAGTGCCTGAGCATGGCAGAGTTCTCAGGTATCAGAGTGGGGAAGTCAGCTGCAGAGACAGAGCTGAGGAGTGGGCTCTCAGCTCAGGGTTGCCTTAGATTGTGATCCCAGGCACAGTCTAGCCACTACCCTTTGAGCAGGGACCCCACAAGTGGCAGATTTGGGGAGACCTCTCCTCTTCTTTCACCAGGAGGAGCAGCGCCAGAGCATGCTACAGGAATTTGATGGGTTTGGAGACTCCAAATGGGGCTAGTGTCAGGGACAGAAATGCTCCGTCACAGGCTGGGTGAGCATGGAGTGTGGCGGGAGACCAGGGAGATGGGAATGATTATCAATCTCAGAGAGCACTGAGAAGTGGTGCCCCAGGCTCTTGCCTCCTGACTGCACTGGAGACTGGGAGGCCACCATCTTCATTCCTATCCTTCAAAGCTGTATGGAAACCATTCAGGAACAAAAGCTACTGAGAGCAAACCTGAGCAGATTGCTTAGCCTGGCCCCTGGCAAGGGCAGGGCAGTTCCACTTCTGGCAAAGACATTTGAGAATCACTGCAACAGGTCCCTCCCCCCAAAAATAAGCAAGAACATCCAGCCAAGAACAAGTTCACTGATCAACTGTGGAACTCCAGAGCTAGAGGAATGCAATTCATAGAATTCATGGCTTTTTCCCCTCATGATTCTTTAGTTTTTCAAAGTTAAATTTTTCTAATTTATTTTTTTCTTATTCTATTTTATAAATTTTTCCTCTTTCCTATTTTAATCTTTTTAAACTATTTTATCTTATCAGTCTTTAAAAAATATTTTTAAAATTTTCATTTTTATAGTCACATTCTATCCCTTCATTGTATTTAAACTTATTTTTTGTATACATATAGGTTTTCCCTTATTTAAAATTTTGGGATACAGATTCTTCTAACAGATCAAAATATACCCTAAATCTAGCACATGACTTTGTTCTAGTCCTCAGCCTGATCAAATTCTGTCCTTTTTTTTTCTTTTTTCAACCAACTTCTTATCTTACCAATTCCTTTTTTAGAATCTTTTTCAATTTTCATCTTTATAGCCATATTCCACCCCTTCATCATGTTTATCCTTATTTCTGTACATATATCTGTTTTTCTTTCTTTAAAATTTTGGGAGGCAGTTTCTTCTAACAGAATACACCAAAATGAAGTGTGTGGCTCTGTTCTGTTTACCAATTATACACACACACACACACACACACACACACCAGTTTCAGGTCTTCTCCAATTTGGTTAGTGTATATTTTTCTGGGGTCGTTGCTACCCTTTTACTATTCTGTTCTCCCATTCATCTATTCTTATCTAGATAAAATGACAAGGTGGAAAAACTCACCTCAAAAAAAGAACAAGAGGCAGTACCGACTGCTAGGGACCTAACCAATACAGACATTAGTAAGAACTAGAGTTCAGAATGACAATTATCAAGGTGCTAGCTGAGCTAGAAAAAAGCATGGAAGATACTAGAAAATCCCTTTCTGGAGAAATAAAATCCCTTTCTGGATAAATAAAAGAACTAAAATCTAACCAAGTTGAAATCAAAAAAGCTATTAATGAGGTGCAATAAAAAATGGAGGCTCTTACTACTAGGATAAATGAGGCATAAGAGAGAATTAGTGATATAAAAGACCAAATGATGGAGAATAAAGAAGCCGAGAAAAAGAGAGATAAGTAACTACTGGACCATGAGGGGAGAATTCAAGAGACAAGTGATACATGAGACAAAACAATATTAGAATAATTGGGATCCCAGAAGAAGATGAAAGAAAGGGACAGGAGGTATATTGGAGCAAATTATAGCACAGAATTTCCCTAACTTGGCAAAAGAAACAAACCTTGAAATCCAGGAGGCACAGAGAACCCCCCTCAAATTCAATTAAAAAAATCAAAACCCCATCATCTAATAGTAAAACTTACAAATCTCAGTGACAAAGAGAAAATCCTGAAAACATCTCAGGACAAAAGATCTGTAACATACAATGTTAGAAATATTAGATTGGCAGAAGACCCATCCAGACCAGAAAGGACTGGCATGATATAGTCAGAGCACTAAATGAGAAAATTATACAGCCAAAAATACTATATCAAGCTATTCTGTCATTGAAAATAAAAGAAGAGATAAAAATCTTCCATGAGAAACAAAAACTAAAAGCATTTGCAAACACAAACCAGCCCTACAAGAAATATTGACAGGGGATTCTAAGCAAAGGAAGAGCCTAAAAGTAATATACCAGAAAGGAACAGAGACAAAATTCAGTAATAGTCACCTTATAGGCAATACAATGGCACTAAATTCATATTTTTCAATAATTACCCTGAATGTAAATGGGCTAATTGCCCCAATCAAAAGGCACAGGGTATCAGAGTGGATAAAAAACAAGACCCATCAATCTGCAAGAAATTCATTTTAGACCCAAAGACACCTCCACATTTAAAGTGAGGGGGTGAAAAATAATTTACCATACTAATGGACATCAAAAGAAAGCTGAGGTGGCAATCTGTATATCAGGTAAATTAGATTTGAAGCTAAAGCCAATGATAAGAGATAAGGAAGGATACTATGTCATACTTAAAGGGTCTGTGCAACAAGAAGATCTAACAATTGTAAATACCTATGCCCCTAACATGGGAGTAGCTAATTATATAAACCAATGATAACAAAATCAAAGAAACACATAAACAATAATACAATAATAGTAGGGGACTTTAACACCCCCCTCACTGAAATGGTCAGATCATCTAAGCAAATGATCAACAAGGAAATAAAGACTTTAAATGACACACTGGACTAGATGGACATCACAAATATATTCAGAACATTCCATTCCAAAGCAACAGAATACACAGTCTTCTCTAGTGCACATGGAACATTCCAGAATAGAGCACATCCTGGGTCACAAATAAGGTCTCAACCAGTACCAAAAGACTGGGATAATTCCCTGCATATTTTCAGACCACAGTACTTTGAAACTAGAGCTCAACCACAAGAGGAAATACATGGAGGCTAAAGAGCATCCTACTAAAGAATGAATGGTTCAACCAGGAAATTAGAGAAGAATTTAAAAAATTCATGGAAACAAATGAAAATGAAAACACAACTGTTCAAAATCTTTGGGACACAGCAAAGGCAGTCCTGAGAGGAAAGTATATAGCAATACAAGCCTTTCTCAACAAACAAGAAAGGTCTCAAGTACACAACCTAACCCTATGCCTAAAGAATCTGGAGAAAGAAGAGCAAAGAAAAGCCTATACCCAGCAGGAGAAGAGAAATAATAAAGATCAGAGCAGAAATCAGTAAAACAGAAACCAAAAGAACAGTAGAACAAATCAACGAAACTAGGAGTTATTCATAGAAAGAATTCACAAGATTGATAAACCCCTGGCCAGACTTATCAAAAAGAAAAGAGAAAGAACCCAAATTAATAAAATCATGAATGAAAGAGGAGAGATCATAATCAACACCAAAGAAATACAAACAATTATATGAACATATTATGAGCAGCTATACACCAGCAAATTTGACAATCTGGAAGAAATGGATGCATTCCTAGAGACATATAAACTACCAAAACTGAACCAGGAAGAAATAGAGACCCCAAACAGACCCATAATCAGTAAGGAGTTTGAAGCCGTCATCAAAATCTCCCAACAAACAATAGTCTAGGGCCAGATGGCTTCCCAAGGGAATTTTACCATTTAAAGAAGAATTAATACCTATTCTCCCAAAACTGTTCCAAAAAATAGAAATGGGAGGAAAACTTTCAAACTTATTTTATGAGGCCAGCATTACCTTGATCCCAAAACTAGACAAAGACCCCATCAAAAGGAGAATTACACACCAATATCCTTGATGAACACGGATGCAAAAATTCTCACCAAAATACTAGCCAAAGGATTATTCACCATGACTAAGTGAGATTTATTCCTGGGATGCAAGGTTGGTTCAGCATCCACAAATCAATTAATATGATACAATACATTAATAAAAGAAAGATCAAGAAACATGATCCTCTCAATAGATGCTGAAAAAGCATTTAACAAAGCACAGTATCCTTTCTTGATCAAAACTCTTCACAGTGTAGGGATAGAGGGTATATACCTCAATATCATAAAACCCATCCATGAAAACCCCACAACAAATATCATTCTCAATGGGGAAAAACTGAGAGCTTTCCCCCTAAGGTCAGGAACATAGCAGGTCTATCAACTATCGCCACTGCTATACAGCATACTACTAGAAGTCCTAGCCTCAGCAATTAGACAACAAAAAGAAATAAAAGGCATATGAATCAGCAAAGACAAAGTCAAACTCTCACACTTTGCAGGTAATATGATACTTTATGTAGAAAACACAAAAGACTCCACTCCAAAATTGTTAGAACTCATACAGGAATTCACTAAAGTGTCAGGACATAAAACCAATGCAGAGAAATCAGTTGTATTTCTATACACCAATAGCATGACAGAAGAAAGAGAAATTAAGGAGTCTATCTCATTTACAATTGCACCCAAAACCCTAAGATACCTAGGAATAAACCTAACCAAAGAGGCAAAGAATCTGTACTCAGAAAACTGCAAAGTACTCATGAAAGAAACTGAGGAAGAAACAAAGAAATGGAAAAATGTTCCATGCTCATGAATTGGAAGAACAAATATTGTGAAAATGTCTATACTACCTAGATCAATCTATACATTTAATGCAATCTATCAAAATCAATTTTTTCAAAGAAATGAACAAATAATCCTAAAATTTATATGGAAGCAGAAAAGACCCCGAATAGCCAGAGCAATGCTTAAAAAGAAAATCAAAGTTGGCAGCATCACAATTCCAGACTTCAAGCTCTTTTACAAAGCTGTAATCATCAAGACAGTATCGTACTGGCACAAAAACAGACACATAGATCAACAGAACAATGAATAAAGAGCCTAGAAATGGACTCTCAACTCTATGGTCAACTAGTCTTCAACAAAGCAGAAAATAATGTCCAATGGAAAAAGACAGTCTCTTCAACAAATGGTATTGGGAAAATTGGAAAGTCACATACAGATAATGAAACTGGACCATTTCCTTACACCACACACAAAATGGATGAAAGACCTCAATTGTGAGAGAGGAATCCATCAAAATCCTTGAGAACACAGGCAGCCACCTCTTCGACCTCAGCCACAGCAACTTCTTCTTAGAAACGTCTCCAAAGGCAAGGGAAGCAAGGGCAAAAATGAATTATTGGGATTTCGTAAAGATCAAAAGCTTTTGCACAGCAAGGAAACAATCAGCAAAACCAAGACAGCCAAAAGAATGAGAGAAGATGTTTGCAAATGATATATCAGATAAAGGGCTAGTATCCAAAATTTATAGGGACTCCTCAAACTCAACACCCAAAGAATAAATAATCCAATCAAGAACTGGGTGGAAGACATGAAAAGACATTTCTGCAAAGAAGGCATCCAAATAGCCAACAGACATATGAAAAAGTGCTCAACATCACTTGGCATCAGGGACATACAAATCAAAACCACAGTGAGATACCACCTCACACCAGTCAGAATGGCTAAAATTAACAACTCAGGAAACAACAGATGTTGACAAGGATGCAGAGAAAGGAGAACTGTCCTAACACTGTTGGTGGGAATGCAAGCTGGTGTAGTCTCTCTGGAAAACAGTATGGAGGTTCCTCAAAAAGTTGAAATTAGAGCTACCTGATGACCTTGCACTACTGCACTACTGGGTATTGAGCCTAAGGATACAAATGTAGTGATCTGTAGGGGCACATGCACCCGAATGTTTAGAGCAGCAATGTTCACAATAGCCAAACTATGGAAAGAACCTAGGTGTCCGTCAATGGATGAATGGATAAAGATGTGGGGATATATAATGGAATACTATACAGCCATCAAAACCCCAAAATATTGCCATTTACATTGACATGGATGGAACTAGAGGTTTTTGCTAAGCAAAATAAGTCAATCACAGAAAGACAATTTATCATTGGATTTCTCTAATACGAGGAATTTGAGAGGCAGAATGAGGTGGGGGGTCAGGAAGAAAGGGAGGGAAAAATGAAACCTATGAAACATGTATAGAGACTACATTAAGACTACATAAGTTTTGGGTAAGGAGAGCAATTAATAAACTCTAGGCACTGAAATTTTAATTCCCTTTTATTTTCTCTAGAAAACAAATAATGAAGATTTATTCTACTGTAGCATCAGATAAGGTAAGATAAATGAAAAATGCAAAGCCCTGCTTCTTTACAAAAGAAAGCCATAGGTAGATTTGGTTAAATGCGATGAAGGATGTTAGCATGAAATGAATTTATGCAGTCAGGGAGATTTTTATGTTTTAATGATATCTGAGGCAGATAAGAAACACCTATTTTTGTTTTTATTATAATATGAGCTGAAATCACAAGAGATAAAGTGATCTTACTTAAAATTACTTTGCTGGAACACATTACTAGAACCATGCTTGTTATAATTCTTCCAGTGTTCATTTTCATGATGCTGCTATACAGTTGGAATAGGTACACATTTATTTAGGTTTTTGTTAGTGATAAGCTGAGACTATAACATATGACATGAAAGTTAACTCAAGGATTCATTAAGATGCATCAGTATCCTTTTATATCTTATGTTAATTTAAAAGCCAGTATGTGCTCATTGTGGAAAACTAGGCAGTCCCAACATATATAAAAGAGACAGAGTGAATCACCTGCAATCCCACCCAGAAGTAACAACCATTAACATTCTAATAATTTCTGTCCTTTCATTTTCTGGATGCATTGTATGAACAGATACCAATTTATCTGGTTGAGACCTTGCTGAATATAATATAATATAATATAATATAATATAATATAATATAATATAATATAATATAATATAATATATGTGTTGTTCATTATTTATTTGTTATATGATATTGCCATGATGTTTAATGTCCTTAAAATCTTTCTTACATAATGATATCACATGAATTATTATATATTTAACCATTTCTGTTTAATGAAATATGAAATACTTTATAATTTTCTTACTCTTCTAATAATATTGCAAGGAATGACTTTGTACATATATGCTTACATAAAAGCTTACATTCAGGATTATTTTCCTAGCATAAATTCCTAGAAAGAGAATTTGTGGTTCACAGGATACAAACACATGAAACATATGAAACAGGTGCAGCATAACAGCTGAAGAACACATCGTTTTCTATTCTTGCCAGTCATACAACAATGCTAACCCTACCAAATCCTAGGTAGTTTCAGGTAATGTGGTTTTTGTCAGTAATTTGAAAATCGCTCAGTTTAGTTTTAATCTATGTTGATTAAATTGTGAGATTAAATTTTCTGTAAGTTTATTGACTACTTTTATGTCCATAAATAGTTTATGTCTTTCCTATATTGTTTAACAGTTTAACTTATTTATATTATATATATAATATTTTCCCTTCTATTTCTTGGTTTTTACTTCTATTAGTGATAATTTGTTTCTTGAATTTTTGGATTTTTTAAAAACATTTTATTTATTTATTTGACAGAGAGAAACACAGCCAGAGAGGGAACACAAGCAGGGGGAGTGAGAGAGGGAGAAGCAGGCTTCCCGCCGAGCAGGGAGCCCGATGTGGGGCTCGATCCTGGGTCTCCAGGATCATGACCTGAGCCAAAGGCAGTCACTTAACCAACTGAGCCACCCAGGTGCCCTGAATTTTTGGATATTTTAATATATAAGTTTCAAAAATATTTTAGCCATCTCCATCAATCTTGCTTCTATAATATTATCTTCCAAGAAATTTTGCATAAATAATTTTATTTCTCTTCCTTTTCCTTCTCTGATATTCCATTTTTATGGTAAGATGAGAAACTCTCATAACTATTTCTTTCTATTTATTATTATGGTTCACTTACCAAGTCTTAATATATGACATATCTAGGGTATTTTTAATGAATATCAAATATATTCCATTGACCTATTTATTGAGTTCTTTAGTAATATAATGTTGCTCTAACTTTTATAATGATGTTCAGAGGTTTTTCTTTAAGACAGACTACAACTTAAAAATATATATTTAACTAAGGATTCAAGCTCTTTAAAAATCTCAAAATTACAGAATTTAGCTATTATTCTATGTATAGTTTTACTCAGTAGTGCATGAAACAGTTATTGAATGGTTTCATTATGGCAGATATTGAGAATATAGAAAGCAGTATGATAGTATGGAGATGTGACTTTTGCTTTATTGTGGAAAATTTGCAATTCTTCCTTTTGAGAATTCACAGACTATTTTTTTGATATCTAAACATTTAGCTACAGGCATTTTACTAAATAAATAGCGATCATAGCTATTAATTCTCAGCTAAATTGTTTCCCCTTTCAAAAACCTTCTTTATCACTTGAAATATTTTTGGCATTAGCTATTTCTTTCAGAAGAACAGAAGTGCCCTAGCACCAAAAACCATAAGATACTTAGGAATAAACCTAACCAAAGGAGTCAAGGATCTATACTCGAAGAACTACAGAACACTCATGAAAGAAATTGAAGAAGACACAAAAAGATGGAAGAGCATTCCATGCTCATGGATCGGAAGAATAAACATTGTCAAAATGTCTATACTGCCCAGAGCAATCTACACTTTCAATGC